>MU177903.1:235513-327928 GCA_016695465.1 Suillus americanus
GATGTCAACGGATAAGGTGGAACAACGTAATATTGTTGTCATCGGCGGTGGGATCATTGGTGCGTAGTACTAGATTCACAGTCCATGATCGCTCTCACCGTCTTCGACAGGATGCAGCACTGCTTATTACTTGTCCAGGCACCCATCATATTCCACCTCGACAACGAATATTATAGTTCTCGAAGCCTCCACAAACGGCGTTGCGCAAGGAGCTTCCGGAAAGGCTGGTGGATTGATTGCTAAATGGGCATATCCACGTGAAATCGTAGATATCTCATTTCCCGAACACGTTAAGCTCGCTGAAGAGCATAACGGTGCCGAAAGGTGGGGCTGGAGATTCGTTGGTTGTGGTAGTTGGGAGGGGGAAGGGGAGGCGCTTGGTGGATCTGGTGTTGGCAAGGGAGGTAAACGAAAGAGTTTAGAGAAGACACTTGGTTTTGAGGCTACTGCGGCACCAGAAAGCAGAGCAGACAAAGGGCTGCCTGACGACTTGACTTGGGTCAAGGAGGAATTAACCACATCGTACAGCCCGATGTCTGGTCCAGACGGAACAGCACAGGTTCACCCATATTTATTCACCACAAGTATGCTTGACCTCGCGAAGGAGAAGGGAGTCCAACTGGTAGAGGGAACTGCCATCTCTGTTGAGCAGGTCAACCGCCATGTTACGGGCGTCACTTATCGTGATCGGTCCGACTCCGGTTGCATTAAAACTCTCCCTGCAACACATGTAGTGTTATCGGCTGGAGCATGGTCGCCATCCATCATACCGTCCCTTCCGATTGCAGCCACCCGCGCTCACAGTGTTACCATCCGTCCCAAGGCTGGTGTCACGATATCCCCCTACGTGTTATTCACAGAAATATTACTTCCGCATTCTCTCAGCGCCTCTCCCGAGATATATGCGCGTCCAGACAACGAAGTGTATGTCTGTGGTCCAGGGGATGACTCAATATTGCCTGGCAACGTAGATGACGTTGAAATCGATGTAGCGGCCTGTCAAAGCATACTAAACCAAGTTGCTAGCATCTCCCAGGAGCTGAGAGAGGGAGCAGTCGATAAACGCCAAGCGTGCTTTTTACCAGTGGTACGTACCGGTGGGGGGCCCATCATCGGGGAAGCAGACAAGATTGCGAAAGGTTTATACATTGCAACCGGTCATACCTGCTGGGTAAGTGAAGCATCTCGCGATTTTTTATGAGTTTATTTACAGATGCGTCAAAGGGCATTTGCAATGCGCCTGGGACAGCCAAAGTAATCGCAGAACTTATCATGGGGACAAGAAAGGCTCGCTCGGGAAATTTGACGAAATTGGCGCCGTCGAGGTTCTTGTAAGGAAATCCCGAGGATTTTATGATGCGTTCCAGGCCACCAATGTGGTATCTACTATTCGGAACCATAGGGAGTATCACATGGGATACACTTGCGCAATTTGACGAAATTGACAGGGTCCCTCGACGGAAATCCCGAGGATTTTACGACGCGCTACAAGCAACCAAGGCGATGTCTACTATTCGGAACCAAACAGTGCAACGTCAAAATCAGTACACTATTCTTGGCGAAAAAAGTATGTGGAACAAATAGTGAGGCAAAACCACCCACTTCACCATGAATAATTCGTCTGGACTGAGCACGAGTTCAACATGGTGGGTCGGGCGCCGTTAAAGAGCGGTACCGAAAATTCTGTTTCGATGTGACACTTTGATATAAGCGATAAATTAACTGTGACTCGTTTATAACTTCTATAGGGGAAGAGTCATAGCGCTATGATGCAACGTAAATGGTTCATACTATGTACTACGTAATTATGTTTGGGAGGGATCATTGCCAACAAACGGAGCAAGGGCAGAAGTTTAATGCGCCTCACGAGTCAGAGCCCCTATTAAAAAATGCGTGACACCGGAACAAAAGTGTTTCCATGAGAAATTGACACGTCAGTAATTGATTTTTGATTCCGGGCTGATGTCAAGCTTCAACAAGAACTTGAACAAAGAAAATCCAGCGCATCTGGCTGCTTGGCTGCGGCCACTGCCGGGACTGTTCATTGTTCCTGGCAACAATATTTATTGTTTTGTTTGTTTTGTTTTAATTTATTTTTATATATGCTTTATTTAGATAGTACCAAAGCTTCGATCAAGTACTTCATCGAAGCTTCATTTTCATCCGAAGACGTTTCAGAGTTGACTGGGACCGGTCATGTTCTCTCGGTCAGTTTTCGTTGTCCGAGTCATAAATTTCTGATCAGGCTGGCTGGTTTTAAAATATCAACGTTGCTACACAGCACCAACCTAATTTCGGTTGACCCGAATTTACGTTCAGGTGCAAAGGACAACATATCAGCCTCGTGGCTTGTCAGTGATTATATCGGTCACACTAAGGGACGAGCGTCAAGTGAGCAAGTTAATTTCGTAGTTTCTTCCCGCTCTCATCTCAGATTCTCACAAGTCTTGCTCCTTCTTTGGCTAGCGGCCATGATCCTTTCCCTTTGACTCCTCCTTTGACGATCTTTTGATTCCACGTCACGTATTGTATCGCACTGCGACTAAATCGTAGTGCATTACACCCAAAAAAACGCATACGGTATGTCTAACCCTTTAGGTTTCTGACTATGTCCGCCTAGGCTGCGGAATATGTCATGCACTTGAAATTTTTTGGAAATATCCACTAACCGCATTCAAATACTAGAGTCTGGAATCTGACGAACATACCACGCTTCAACAGATCATCCAAAACCTCTCCGATCTTTCATCACACACGCACCCTCGACATTGGGTATCACCATCCCTTGCAAGTTTTAAACATGAGTGGCAGCCGGCCGCATTTACTCCCTTCAAAACAATACATCTCGGCTGAAGAATGTGATATCCTCGAGTATGTTCACCGTTACAGACATCAGTTGACACTCGTTAACGCGTTTCAACAGCCTTCTTTGTTCTCGTTTCAACGTTGCAAAGACGACATTAGAGCCGGCATCTGAGATCCCGACAACATTGGACATGCGTGTCAAACAGGATGCTCACACTCCCTCTCACGTCCTTGCCGTCTTTGACATCCCAGAGAGCGAATGGGGCTCATCTTATCAGCCTCTCTTGGTGCCCATTCGTGTTGACCTCTTCACCCGCGGTTTTCGCTCCAAAATAATTCCACTCAGCCCACCTGGTTCTACTTTTCCGGTACCCCATTGCGCTGAAAATGCCGAGGGGCAATTTGTGACACTGCCTGTCGTCCCACTGCTTGTCCCGCACGCTCCTTCTATCCCTCTACTCTTCCTCTTCGGACTTGGGCTTGAAACACGATCACACTTGCTATGTTGCCGCCTGCTGCCCGCCGAGGTGATAGGAGAATTTCCCGCCCCTCCCACCATGGCTAACATCATGGCAACGCTGTGCAGCGACGAACAACTCAGGGAGCATAGCAAATTCAATCAGGGACTATGGAAGAATATACTCTCCCTGGGGCCACGAGACTTGCATTTCATCGAGCTTGCGCGGACAGCATGGAATGTCACAGTGGAAGCACGGCGAATCCGACAACGGAACACGGCGTCTCCCATCACATCGGTCCCGAATTAAGCGAACCTGTGTCCGTTTTGACGTTTTCCCTTTCATTCCGCTTTGCTCATCTTACTAAAATGGCCTTTATACGACACTTTGCTGAACGAGGATCATGATTAGCTTCTGCTTATATCTCACCTACTTTATGCATCGCAATCGATTTGCTAATTCTTTTCTCCAACGTTCTTTTCATCCCCCTTTGATCGCTAATACCCTACGTGTAGATAATCATTAATTTCCTCCCGTGATGGCAGCCGAAACGAGTACAAAGGTAACCTTGAGGTGTGTAGTCTTGCAAATCATTAGGTGAGGTCACCGCCCACGTCCGGATTCAGATCGGGTGGCGCAGTGGATGCGTGTGAAGCATTCATCTGTTGTTGGACCGCTCCTACCTTTTCCGCCATCCAGGATACCCGAAGTTGAAGAACAAATACACCCAACTTTCTGTGATGCTGGCATCCCTATTCGCGGTTGCTGTGCAAGAACAGCTAGCATTCGAAACCTATATTGATATTCTAGCCAATGTTATGTCCCTGCATGATTAAACTAGATGAAGTACTGTATAACTCAAAGGATGATCATCAAATGCATAGAACAAGAAATAGTAGAAAAAAACACTCGCAGCTCATCCCCTCACATCCATCTTCTCTCCATCTACACGACTCCGCCTCCTCGCATACTCGCTCCTCCTCGTGCGCTTCTTTGCGCTCATCAGCACATCCCCACCCACTTTCGCCACACCATGCGACATGCTAGACCGTACCCTTGGCACGCCGACGCTCGCATGGGAGCTGGATGTGCCCACACGTGGCCTCGGAATAGCGCTCGTGCCAGCGTGCTGGGCCTCGCGTTGCGAAGCCAATTTCGCTATCACCTTTCCCCTTGATATTCGTGGCCGCCGTCCGAGCATAACCTTCGGCTTCGGCGGGATTGGAGGTTTCACGGTGGCGAGCGTAGCAGCTGCTGCTGCAAGGGACATTTGAGGCTGTGGCCCCGAAGGCTTCGACGAGGGGCTGATCAGCGCCAAGGGCTGGCTGAAGATTTTGCCCTGACTTCGGGGGACCGTTGGGGAATTCACTACATGTTCCACTGCATCTGTTTCCTTTTCCCTTTCCTGTTCTTTTCCTTTCTCATTGACCTTTCCTTTCACCTGTAGTGGGGAAAACGACGGCACCGGCAGCCTGCTGGTCTTGGCTAGGGATGATGCGGTTGGCGCCATGAGGGTAGAACTGCGAGCTCGAACTGTGCCAATGGTTGCACTTTTTAATGTACCAGAGAGGGAAGTCTTCGAGCCCATGGAGGACACGTGCCCTGCGTTATTTGCTCGCGAAGCAACGCCGAGGGACGAAGCGGAGTTAGACCTACTATGGCTCATCCTACTTGACGTCCCTGGAGCAGGGAACTGAATTGGAGACTTCGATATGCGAGATGGCGTCGAATCAGCTACTGGTGCAAGCGTACTCCCAGAGGGCATGCGTTTGCCATTACTGATCGATGGCACACGTTCTTTAGGGACGGATGGCACTCCCGAAGAGCCAGGGATAATCGAAGGTTTCTTGGTTACCGACAGTGCTTTTGGTGGCTCTTTGGTGATTTTGGAAGAAATAGACGGAGGTAGATTTTTCGTCTGGGGTGCGGGCGCAGGCTTCGCGGCGGGAACGTTCGGCTTAGACCCAGTTGTTCCGCGATTCCAAACATTTGAGACGAGATTCTTTGCAGAAGAGAGGAAACCGAAGCGTGATGTTTGCTTGGGTGTTTCTGTAGATCAAAATTAGCAGAGTTAATTCGAACCATAATTTTCTCGAACAGTATTAGGATCTAACTTACGGACACCCTTGCCTATACTTGGCCTACCCATGCTGCTGCGCCTCTTGGCTTTGTTGGCATCCAGCTTCCGACGGATGACTTCACGCTCCTTGAGCTTCTTCGCCTCTTCCCTTTCCAACTCTGCAATCTCAACAGGGTCGACGCGAACACGTTTAGACTTCCGCCTATCATCCTCTCGGTCATCCTCCTCTTCGTCGTCATCATCGTCATCATTATCGCCAAATCCTCCTGGTACGACTTTCTTCGAAACTGGGCGCAATCTCACACTTGAGGTGGAAGGAACGCGGTCTTTCTTCACCACCACGCTCGACTTACGCGTCTTCCCAGCGATGGATGCGGGCCCAGCGGCTGTCTTTCGCTTGCCCAAGAGGGGTGCAGCCTCTGCATCAGATGGCAGCCCGCGTCGTGCAGCATAGTGGTTCGTGATGCTGTCCATCTTATCGAATTGTGCTTGGTGCGCTTTATCGAATAGCTGACTCGTACCAGCCTTCTTCCCCTGCTGCGGGTCCTCTGCAGTGGACTGTCTTGACGTGGACTGTTGCCGTTGTCTCAAAATTTCAAAGTCTACGCTTGCGACGCCCTCCGTTTTAAGGCGCGCGTTCATGTCGTCCAGCACGCTTTGCGCCGCACTTCGGAATTGCGCATTCGAAAGACGGTGCTGAGGATTAGGAGATCCAAAGATGAAAGGCTCAGAGCGGGGTATTCCCAGTTCGCCGCTTGGCTTTTCCGGGGAGCGCTGTGGGCGGAATGAACCCACATCCTCCCGAGCACGAGTAAGCCTTGGTGCTGGGGAAAATAAATCTTGGGGGACGTCAGAGGGCTTTTCGTCAGACTTCGGAGTAGCACCTGTATTGAACTTCGTACGCGCTGGCGTGGATGACTGGAGTGTACCGGAGAAATCGACATCGATGTCCATGTCGGAAGTATCAACAGGTCCAAAGGCAGAAAATGTTGGAATACTTGGGTATATGCGCTCGCGTTTGGCTCCTCCAGGTGAGAGTGGCCATACACCGCCACCTTCCGCTCCGCCGGGGGTTTGGGGCACAAGATCAAAGGATGTCTTGAACGCATGTAACTTTGGCGGGGAGAACAATGAGTTCCCAGGTGCGTTGGAGGCGACCAGACGGATTGTAGTCGTTGCAGGCTCCTGGGATATACTGAGACGGGCATTATCTGGTGCTGGGAGACCTGCAAGAGCGTTCTGTCCTGGCACGGGCTGAACCTCGGGCTCTGGTTCAGTCGGAGCTGTGCTCTGCGATTTCCCACTTTGGGTGGAAGTGAGCGAAGATTTAGATGATGCGGTTGTAGTTGTTTCAGAAGATATGTTCCCGCGTTTCAGTCCAAGAGAAGTGGCTATCGCCTTGAGAGAGGAACCAACACTTGAAGCTGAATAATAAATTAGGTATATTCATTTTAACAGCAACCGAAAAGGGAGTCAAGTATGTACCTTTGCCCCCGTTTGTTCCAAACTCTCCTGCTTGTGTGGCATTACGTGTCTGGTTGTTTTTGAGTGTACTCGCAGCATCTTCATCAACTTCTGCGATGCTATCCATGACAATCTCCCATTGTTCACTGGGGCGCGCGATCGCAGATGCTCTGCTGCTTTCCTCTGCAGTATCTTGTTCATCTTCACTTTTGTCGCCCCTTGTTGCAACGCTCAACGGATCATCAGGCGGAAGTGTCTGTGCGTGTAGCTGAAGACGCTCGATCATATCCTTGTTCTTTCCATTAGCTTTGATACTGTGAATCTTGCATAATTTGACCAATTGGTCGCGTTTAAGGGAATGCAGAGCCGGGCTGTTGAAGAGAATTTGAGTGGTTGTTGACATTGTCAAAGCATTTGATAAACGAAGCTACACAATCATCGCCTTCTGTTCAAAATATGTCACGTGATCGCGTTTGTATCACATGACTGTTATTGTCTACAATATCAATATCAAGATTTGTACTGTACCCGACCTATACAGACAATCATGCAAATCCGATACCCCTTTATCCAACCGAAATGTGCTGGAACTAGTTCCCCCCCAATTTTTTTAGAGTATATGAGACTACAAGCTGCGGTCTTAGCGCCTTGGGTGCTCCCCCAACTTAGACTTCTGAATGTCGACTCTTTCGACTCTTTCAAGTCGGAGAAGAGGATCACCGTTTATCTGATGCAAGTTGAAGAAATTCTTTTTGCAATCTCCGTAGTTGAAAACCTTGAAGTGAGCCATTAATGCTTGGATGTAACGGGACGCGTGATGACTCAGGGAAGACACTGTGCGAGTCCTCTCGATGGACCACAATATTCATCGTCGTGATTTCCTTGACGCTGGTTATCTGGAGGATACTCTAAGTATATAGCCTAGGACAGTGGGTGAGTAATTAATTGTTAAATATAAAGGTTTCAACTTGTCTCGACCCTTTAAAATTGAAATTCTTTCGTTCGTTATAACGTTAATTTTTTGCTTTCCGCCACAAAAAAATCCAGAAGGAGGCATAGGTCTAACAAGTTACAAATATTATGAAGTTCAGTTGAACTCTTCATACCCGTGTACACCACCAAGTATAGGCCGACGATTTGTTTTAGGTGTATTATTGCCATCGGCCCCAGGCTACTCAGCGTGTTGTTGGTGATGTCTCAGTCCATAGAATCCTTGTGGGAGTTATTTGGATAAACCGTTCGACTGTGGATTTATTTTGTTTCTCGCTTTCCACATATCTTTTTCTTCTTCTATGATCTCACTTACATCTCCACTCCCTACTCAAACGCATAGCACGATTTGGGACAGTACACAGGAACGGCTATCCTCCACACTCGAGGGCAGCCGCTCATTGGCAGTGTTCTCATCAACGCGCACTCTTGCGCCACCCGTTGGTCACCCAACTCTTGATCATGAGGTTTTCTTAAATAACATTCACGATCGATGAGCACGGCACCTCCAGAAACCAAGGTCAGAATGGCCGAACATTACCACTGCCAACGTCAACGGTCATCACAATCTTGCCTCAATCAACGTAAGGTACAAGGAGTTGGCTTGGCTCGTTGACGCACGAATGGTAGGACATGCCCTCAACTGTGCCAGGTGAACTGCCTGCCACTGGCCATCTGCCACCGGCTCTCCTAGCGGTGGTATATAAACACCTTCTCCTACAGCTAGGTAGCTATGACTCTTTCTCTTTCGTACAGCCTGAATTTTTCGCGGCTTGGGGACTACTTATCATTGACAGATTTCGAGCGGAATGGCACGGTCGCATTTTATGTTCCACGATCCGGCCCACAGCCGCGTGCTTCCCTTCTATTGGCATCGTATGGGTAGCAACTGCCTTTCACCATACGAGTCACTCTACTGTGATTTTTGTGGCATGGTCGTGAACTTCGTAGCAATACATTTTAACACACAACGTGACCTGAGTGCGACATTGACATTGGTCAACGGCCGGGTGAGTCTCTCCTATGTTTCTTTATCTCAATGGACCAACGCTGGGTCTGACGCTTCCCGATAGAATGCAGTCTCAAATTTGTTATTTTACTGGCACCAAGATACAACAGCCTCTCATCACATACTCTCGAGCCGCCGCTGCATCGATGATACTGGCTTATCTAATCCAATCGTCACGTGGGCCGGTGACAACACGTTGTTCATCCATGATTTACTTACGGCGACTTACAGCAACGCCTTCGTGACTGTTTCGATCGCACATGAAAGCCTGGTTGATCGAACCCTCAAAAAGGTTCTTTGAGCTTCTTGGCCACAATGCTGCAGGAACAATGGATCACACTGTGGATGGATTTTAGTCGCAAGAATGTGCTGTGGACACCTGTGGCGATGAGGCAACAACAGCTAACTGAAGGATTTCAACTCAAGACAATTAAGAATATGCCGGTTACGGACAATGCAGGTACGCAATCGGTGGATTGCTTTCTTAATACTTCTCTAGTAGGTCCATGTTTGCTCATGTAGGTCCCAAACAACTTCCAAAAGCAGCTAAATTTTTGCCAGCAATCTGCTTAAGAGGAAATTTTGAGCGTGACTTGATGGATTGCTTTTGCAACGTCACGTCACGATCAACTTGAATTGCTTCTTCCCTTGCAGGTTTATAAAGGTGCCTCTCCTGTCATGGAGTCCTCAGTCGAGTTCCCGCCGACAAACGCATTCTATATCTGCTTTTCCGTCATCTACTTGCACTTAAACTCTCGAAGCACTTGAAGCTTCCCTTCCATCACAATCTAAGCCCATATCCTCAGTTCTTCAGCCTTCATCACATCACAATGGTCTCGCAAACCGCTAACCACGTTCGTCACATCAACTCTGAGAACACTCCTCCTGTTACACGCCTTGTTGCGACATCGTTCAAAGTTCGCACCGGCATCCAGGGTGCCTCTCGCCGCCGCCGAGCTCTCGTTTCAGGCGGAGCACACCGCCCCAGGCATGCAGTCGAACATGCCAAGAAGCGCAAGGGGCAAGCCCAACCCAAGTACCCCCTTGCTTCAGTGAGGATGGACGTCCCCACTACGTCTCGCGATGTCGAGATGGGGGACTCAACAACAGTGTCTAAGAGCACTGCCGGCATCTCTCTTCCCAGACGCCTCGCTCGATCCGAGATCACTGAGATCCCGGTGTCCACGCTTCAGGCTGTGGCACCTGAGCTTGTTCACACCCATATTGATTACATTCGCGAGGGACTGGAATGCCTCGGACCCGAGTAAGTCAAGATTCTTCTGGTGGTCGATCGATCATCTAACGAATACTTTTGTAGCATGCTTCGTGTCCTTGCAGGCATCAAAGCCGAACCTGTTTCCAATGTCCTCCCGAAGGAACTTTCAATAATCGTCAATGATGTTTCGTCTGACATGCCCACCCACATGTTCGCGGTCTTCTCATCCCACCAGCCGGCCCCTGTTCGCCGTCGCGTCACGCTGTTCCCCGCACATAATCTTGTTTTTGCTACCCACTGCGCGAACCTTCCCATCTTACCCACTTCCACACCAGCACTCGTGGAGTGTGCAGGCCAGGAGATCAAAGTGCCAGTTGTCCCTCTGTGCATCCCTGCCCCTGAGGTCTTCCCTCAACTCTCCACATTCCTGTACACGAAGCGTATCGACCACCTTCTTGTGTCGCTTATGCCACTTCCCACCCCGCCTCAGCTCTATCGCGATGATCCCACCACTGTCATGCCTCTCCTCACCCAGTTCGCTCAGAGAATCTCCGATACATATACAGTGAACACTCTGCTGCAGCACATTGCCAAGGTGCATGGCACGTGGCGCAATGTAATGGCGCTGGGCATCGCCGACGAGCGACTCTGGTGTGCCCTCGATACAGCATGGGAAGTGCTTCTCACGTCCCTCGCTATTTCCACGGGAAAGCCTCACCTCATGACGGAGAGCGCATAAAAGGTCTTATTTCACGTCGTTTGGCATCGGATTGTTATGATTTATGATATCTCTCACCTTCTCGCGCATGAGATTGGTAATACTTCCATCGACGTTACTTGGATGAATTATGCAGTCAACTATCGTCAGTACCATAGCACTGCCAGAGGCAACATTTTTTATTGATATATATGTGCAATCACTATGCCAACCTCATTAGCTGCTCTGTCAAAGTGGTAGTCATTGATATTGTAAAGGGGTTAGCCTCATTGTTCTTTCCGGACATCTGTAGAGGCCTTGCCTGAGGAGTTGGAACAACTTCTAGACATTTGCTTGGTGATATGTAGATGCGGCCGTCTGTTGACTTGAACCGAAGCAGCAGAGTGCTGCCCGACTGAGGACTCGCCAGAGCTAGCGCTGAGGCCTGGGGCCCTGGGGGACGGTCACCACGTTGCAAATGTTGTCGCAGCTTGATTGTCAATTGTCAATGAGCCTCCGTTTGTCGGAACCAAAACTTTGACTTATGTAAGTCCGCGAAACTGATCTAAGATTAGACTGCGAGCATTGATCATGGATGAGCGCACCACCCGGCATGCACATAGAAGTTTGCCTGGCAAGTATGGAGTTTGAGCCTAGTAGCCAAATAAAATACTTCGTTTTTTGAAGCCGATCATTTCGATAGGGCGACTGAAGGTGCCTAATTTGAAGCTTGAGGCCTTAAGGCCTGAGGTGAGGCTAATTGAGCGCTTGCTTATTCCCGCTGCCTGTCATTGATCAAGATTTCATCATAGCAAGAATGTTTTGGATATCAGACTGCGACATTGAACGGCTTGTCGGGAATCCTGCTGTGTGATTCATTGATGACCATGGGCTACTATACATCCGATGGCAGACCCTGGGCCCACTGGGCTACAGATATCACCTGGCGGTTATCCTCCGGGTCTGACGCAAATGTTCGCTAGTACTGGTAAGTCTTGGTCCACTAGTGTCACGTCAGATCCAGCGGCTTCAAGACATGTATTACCTTTTTTAAAGGGTTTTACAATGCCGCAAGCATCAAATGCCCACTTCATTTTATCAGTGCAATTTACATATTTCGGTCCACCAGAAGAGCGGACAGCAAACCGTTATCGATCATCCAAATCTTGCAGTCTATCTCACAATGCTCCTTCCTTGTATGCATGGACCTAAGTTGGGTCTGTTCCTGAGCCGCATCTGCGGCACGGAGATTATAATGACCTTCGACGACCTCCGATGATCATGCGACCTTGGCAACACGGCGAGAATGACCCAACATCACAACCTAGTGACTCCCTCCTAACCTCCGATGGTAGCGTACTATTAAGTCGATGGCCTGGTACTTGGCCTCCTTCTCCGTATCTGCCGCTCTGCTTTATTGCGAGCAAAGCGACTGTATTGCGGTATGTATTTTTCAATACTAATTGCATTTACATTACTCCCTGCGACGTGTGCTGTCACAGCGTCCATTGTCTCCCGATCGCAATCGCATCCCCTCACTTATCGGTCGCTGGGACCTACTACTGACTTGATTATCTCCAATGAAGTTATTGCGCCAGATGGATTTTCACGTTCGTAAGTGCACCCCACATTTATTTATATTCGTTCAACGGTCTTGTGATTTACCAGGACAACACTTGCCGGAGGAACATTTCCTGGTCCTCTGATCAAAGCCAATAAGGTATTGATTTTACCTGCATCCTCTATGTGTTCTGAAGTTTCGCGTGAGGGAGACCACTTCGCTATAAATGTGGTGAACAAACTGGATGATGGCTCTATGTTCGAAATCACCAGTGTTGTGAGTGACCAAAACTACGTGTAATTCTTTTGGTACTTAAGTGACATTGAAGCATTGGCATGGGCTCTACCAGAATGGAACGAACTATGCAGATGGTGTTTCATTCGTCACACAGTGTCCTATAGCCCCAAATTACTCATTCCTTCACGCCTTCGATGCTCCTAATCAGGCTGGCACTTACTGGTACCATAGCCATTATTCAACGCAGCAATGGTTTGTCGGCCTGAACTTTCCTGACGCGATGTTTCTGAGATCTTGATATCAAGTGATGGCCTCCGTGGCCCTTTGGTCATCTATGATCCCAATGACCCCCTGTCTTATTTGTATGACGTTGACGATGGTAAGTGCGTGAAGATATATTCATGATATTTAACTTAAATCATCACCAGAGACCACAGTTATTAACATTGCCGACTGGTAAATCCCAAATTTCATTTTTAGTTGCTTCCTTGCCATCATTCCGCAGGTATCATATCGTGTCCCCAGTTCTACGTCACATAATTGGCGTCAGCCCGGATTCAACGTTGATTAATGGACTTGGCAGATATAATGGCGGTCCAGAATCTGAACTTGCTGTTGTTGACGTCGAGTATGGAAAGAGATACAGGCTGCGACTCATTGGGATGTCCTGCGAACCTTCATTCGAATTCTCTATCGACGAACACAACCTCACTGTCATTGAAGCAGATGGCCAACTTACTGAGCCACTCTTAGTCGACTCGCTCCGGATTTTTGCCGGACAGCGGTATTCTGTCGTCCTCACAGCTGATAAGCCAGTGAACAACTATTGGCTTCGCACGCTTCCAAGCACCACCGGGTCCACGTTTAATGGTGGCCTCAACTCCGCCATCCTACGATACAGAGGTGCACCAGCTGCAGATCCAACTACAGACTACACAGATAGCACCTTGTCGATGCTCGAGACAAACCTTCATCCCCTCATTAATCCCGGCGCACCTGGTATTCCTGAGTATGGCAAGGCGGACATCAACCTGAACTTGGTCGTCAACAACATTGGTGGACTGTTTTATATCAACGGTGTTGTCTACGAGTCTCCCACCGTGCCGGTACTCCTGCAAATCCTTAGTGGTGCGCAAGATGCCACCGATTTGATGCCCGTAGGAAGCGTTATCGTTCTGGAGGCTAATAAAGTCGTGGAACTCACCATGGTTACGAACAGCATCAGCGCACCAGTAAGTAATATCTATTCGGTAATTGCATAGTGTCTGATGGAGTTTAGCACCCAATTCACCTGCACGGTGTCTGCATCCAGTCTTTTTGGTGCTGAAACATACTGATAGATATCCAGCACGCATTTGATGTCGTACAATCAGGTGGCGCCGATGGCTTCAACTATCTAAATCCTGTGCGCAGGGATGTTGTCTCCAGCGGTAGTGCAGGTCAACAAATGGTCATACGGTGGGTTACAGATAATTCCGGACCTTGGTTTTTGCACTGGTAAGCATCCCGGCCCATTTTTCATACTACGTGTTCACCCTCCGATAGTCACATAGACTGGCACCTCGATGCGTGAGTCTTTTTGGGCCGAATTTCGTTACTATGAGACTCACTACCCTAGTGGCTTCGCGATCGTTATGGCTGAGAGTCCCTCTGAAACTCGAACGCACCTGAAGGGTTTGCCGAGTGAGTGTCATGTGAGATTTGGTCGTACACAACTCATCACGATTGTTTGCCAGCTGCCTGGGAAAATCTTTGCCCTATATACTATTCGTTGACACCATCACAATCGGGGGCGGTGGACTCGTACGCAGAAGCAGTTAATATAACGACCCTGCTTCTTCCCGATCACTAAAAGACATTTCGCCAGCAGGGCTGGGGTAAAAGCGTAAGAAAAGGTGGTTGCATGTCGCTTAGAACAATCGCTACCTTCTACATACATTCATAATGGTACTGGAGGACGTTTGCGACTTACAAGAGGCATTCATACGGCCTGCGCTCATGATGTATTTAGAACGCCTACATAGAATGCCCGGCGATGTCGAACAAGGTGTTTTTCAGCACGCCGGCCATGATAGGCATTGCTGCATGATGGATTGTCGACAGGAAAGCCCCTATTGCACGACAGCACCGATATTTCTGCATGGTACAGTCCGACAGTCAGTCACGCACTTTATCGGTAAGTAGTCCATTGACAAAATGCACAACTGACGGGACTGGCATCTGCAGAACTAGCTTGCATGCAGTGCACATAGAAAATCCAAATAGTTCTACTTTGCTACTAATCACTACAACCATTTCCGCGGAGCTTTCTACAATATGCAAGATACTCAAACGACTGTCAACGTAGCATACATCTTCCAAGACTCCACTCCCTCGAGGCATGAGAGCATTTCTAGAAGAAATAGTAATTAATGTGTGCGATGTCAGGTATCGATAACAAGTACATGATAGAGAGATCAAAGAAAAAGAGCGTGCATCCTCCACATATATCAACATAGTAATTCCATCCTTGTAGTCAATGTCAAGGCTAGCGCTCGTGGATCAGACGCTCTTAGGGTTGCCACGTGACTTCGCAGCCAGGCTCACAGCAGCGAGCCTCTCACTAACGTCGGTTCCGTCCGCAACTTTTCCATTTGGACCCTTTGCAATGGAGATATCGTCCTGGGACTTGAGCGATCGCTCTTCGTCGGCGTTGTGATGGTGGACGACATATATATCCTCAAGTACTTCCTTTTCGGACTCTTGCTTGAACTGGTACAAATCTTCGTTTAGCTTATGCGCCTCTGGCGACATGTGATGGGCGAGCGTCGACATGCGCTTCATCGCCATCATCCCAAACACGGCTTTTCGGACTGTAAGAAAGTCACGTCGTTCAGTAACTTCACGAGTGGAGGGGAAATATGGGACGCACATGTCTTCCTCGCATCGAACGCCTTCCTGACGTTTGGCAACAAGTCTCTTGGCTCACCCGTCTCGTTCTCGACGAAGTGAGGTACCTCGGATGCGAGCCAGCCGTGCTCGAGCATCTGTGCCGCAGTCGGACGTTTCTCGGGATCGGTAGTCAAGCAAGAAGCAACGAAGTCCCGGGCAGTGTCAGAGACAATGGACCAATACTCATCTGTGGACGTATGAAGTGGCTCCGATGGCAAAAAATTAGAAGCAACAAACCAGGTTCGAACTTGTAATCTCCAGCGATGATGGCTTCCATCTCTTGTCGTTGGGTGTCGCGATCGAAAGGGGTATAACCTATACCAAGCTTTCAGCACTAAAATCATTACAAGCATGTCATATATGCGCACCAGCGAGCAGGAAATACGTGATTACACCCATGGCCCAAACGTCGACAGGTTTTCCATGACCCGCTAGACACAGTGTTAGGATAATGGTCAATGTCGTAGAGTCACAATGTCGCACTCTTTTGGAAGATCTCGGGCGCCATGTACTACCAGAGCGTTTTAATCCACGTGCACGAGTGGGAGAACTCGAACTCACACCGGGTGTGCCGCAAACTTCCTTCAACATGCTCAACTTGTTCTCCTCCATGACTCGACTGAGACCGAAGTCTGCGATCATGATTTCCGAAGTCTTCTCGGGCTTCGACCGGAAGAGTAAGTTCTCCGGCTTGAGATCGCGATGCACGATCCCGCAGTCATGGATATATTTGACTGCCTGAAATATGGTGCGGACGAGCCCAGCCGCGTCACTTATGTGGAATTGGTGATGTGTGAAATGGGAATAGGGGGATACTTACGCCTCAGTGTATTGTCCCCTAGCACATATGCTATCAAAGAGTTCGCCACCAGTGCAGAGATCGAAGCAAAGGTAGAGGTTGTGTGATGTCTAAAAATAGAAATGGGCCATTCGGTTATCACGCTGTATAAGAGTGTGTTCACCGTGCACGGACCTCGAAGTAGTCATGGAGTGTCACAATATTCGGGTGACCACTCGATATCCTCTTCAATACTGCGATCTCATTGCGGACCTGAAGTAAAACGTAATTAGCGCTGTTGGTGCAATGATGTGTCGCAAAAAGAGGGAAAGTAGCCGCGGGCCTGCAAAAAGGGATGTGGCGACCGGTAGATCATCGGACAGAATGTGCCCCGATCAACAATCGTTATCAAAATTATCCCAGCACGACTATCATTCCCATGACTGACGTGCTGTAACATTGCTAACAGCATAATATATAGAACAACACAGGTTCAACTGCAGGATGCGCCCCCAGCGACATCGCAGCCACACAATCCAAAGCAGGCAGTGCATCGATGCTCACCATATGCTCCCTCCCCTCCATGAGCTTCTTGTTAATGACTTTGCAAGCATAGTATTTGCCTGTCTTGATGTGTATGGCCTCTTTCACGATAGCATATGTGCCGCTTCCAAGTGTACGACCTGTGCGATACTGGAACAAGCAAGCAGAAAATGTTAGAACGAGAAAACTAAAAAGAGCGATAATGCAATGATGAGGAGCAAATTGACCCCTCCTTCTCTGGACGATAACTGTGGCAGCAGATATGGAGCACATACCTGGCAAGGAACAGTAGCGGATTGAGACGACATGATTGCTCCTTGAGCGTAAGAGTCCTGATTGTTGTCGTCCGATGGAATGAACGACGGGTAGATGAAAGAAATGGGAGAAGATGAGATTTGGAAGCAGCTGTAAAGCAGACCAAATCAAATCTCACCTCAATAACAGGCTCCGGTATGCTTTCCTTTTCTGGCGGGGGCGGTGGCGGCGTTGGGGGCTTGCTGTCCTGCCCTGGTTCCGATTGTGGCTCTGACTCCGGCACAGCAAAAATGGTCGGTGGAGACGATGATGGGACCGAAGAATTTTGCCGTGGCGAGCGCTTGCTTAATCCCACCGACGCTGCCAACGAGGAAGTTGAAAACCGCTGTGAGGCCTTTTGGGGCGGACTGAGGGTTTGCGCATGTCTTGCTTTGCGCTTTTCTGACTGCTGGCTGACGTTATTCCCCATGTTGTCGCGTCAGGACTTGGTGAGTCGGTAAGGGTTGGTCACGGTGAGAGATGAAGCAGTAGGCTCACTGCCTGGCCCGGGAATTATCAAAGGTTGAAGGGTACCAAGCAAATATATACCGTCAGAAACGCGACTAGTGGGCGCTTCGCTGACTTTCTATGTCGAATTCGAAACACAGGTACTAACTTGAATTTGCCGCAGAGCTGTGCACTGTCGGACTGCACCGCGTTCCTAGACTACGCCTCTCTCCGTCCTGTGATTTGTTCTTTCCTCGAACAACTTACTCGATGGCAAGTTGAGTTTTAAGGCTGGGTAAGAACCTGGCTGTGCCACTCAAGGCATGAACACGATGTTTTCATCTCGGATCCCTGTCGCTTACAAGGGAAGTTCACTAATCACTGCAGGTAAGTAGCCCTAGCCAAATTCGATTGCGAAGACACTAGTACTCTGTTCAGACTTCTGCAAGTCCCACTCCATGTTGATCATCATCCTCACCGTTCACGCTACTTCTACATAGTGATCCTCACATCGATGATCCAATTCAATCATCAGGTGCCTCGATACCTGTGTGCTGTTGGCTGGACAAGTCAGACCTTCATTAACATATCGGCCATCCAATGCTCAGTCAGAGGAACCCACAGCTTCAGACGTGTTTGACTCAGGAAAATTCTGGTAGAGGGCAGGCTGATTACTGACGCTATTATGTCTTTGGTGGCCAATGACTTTATTGCGCCCTAGGGCACGATGTGGGATCATTACGAGTTTTCTGGGGCACCACTTTACTGATAGTACTGCCAGTACTATCGGACCAATAATTTGCACGCGAACAAGTTATGCATACGCAAGCCACGAGTTTTTCAAGATCAGCACGCTTCCGACGAGTCGGCCCGGAGAATCTCCCAAAGAATGGTTGATGCGATGCGCTTGCTGGTGCCCACATTGTGGAGGTCACAACAAAGAGGGCTGCAAAAAAAGGGTGACAGCTATACCGGCGTACAGAAGCCATGATGGTGTTTGGATCTAAAGGCCATCGCTTAAGTAATAATTATTCAATCAAAGTCGTTTGTCCGTTGTGGGCGGCCGGGCCAGCCCCGGTGAACCTTTCGAGAACCTTAAATGGACTGTCACGCAATCTAAAGCCTCACTGTACATGTGCTGCCAGGCAAGTTTGAACTTTCCATCATGGTTGACCAACAAAAGTTCTATTCATCATCGCCCAGTGCGCTGGAGCCTGTATTCATGAACATAGGCTGGCTCGTTGCTCGCAGATGCGGTTACGGTCCCGAACTTCCTGGTACGTATCAGAGTTCGTGATATAGTAGCCTGCCACAAATTAGTTTTAACGTAAACTCACGTACTACAGCGCAGAAAACCAACGGATCGTCCCGTTTCTGCTTTTCCTGCATACTGGATGTGGACTGCGACGAAGAGCACACCAGTTTCACTAGATTTTATAGTATTTCACCCAGCTAATTGTCACCATGCTCATTCGTCTCGTCCCCTCCGTATCACATGGCACTGTTCTCTACAACGTCTCTTTTCCGATCAACGTCCCTAATTTGCCTACTCCCCCTGCGTGGTCGAACCAGTTACACCTTCTGACCTCAGTGTTGCGCCTCAAGTCTCCGCAGAACATCCATGTGTTCGACCGTTCAGTTGGTCTCGTCGCCCGGATAATTGAAGTCATGTTCGACGTACCAACCAAGGAGGTCGTCGTGAGCTTTGTTGGTGGGCACATCGAAAAGCTGCCAATGAATTCGCAATGCATGCAGATGCTTCAGGGCGTCGTTGACGACGTTAAAGCATGTTCTGAACTGGAATCTCGAAGAGACAGCTTCGAATGCGCCACCTCCGCTAGTATCTGCAGCAGTGTGGTTAGTTCGCAGGATATCCCTAGTATATCCTGCGCGCCCCCGAAGTCTCCGAAATTGAGCAGGCATAAGAAGCAGCGCTCCCTGTTGTTTTCTTTGATCTCGTATGTATTGTTGTGTTTTTTGCGCCTTCTCTAGACTGACTTGTTTTTGGCTGCTCTTCAGCTCGTTAATGCCACGTTCCTTGTCTCCACCCCCGGCCCCTCCTCCATCACCCACCACACCCTATCCCTCGTCTCCGCCTCCCCTCCCGCCAATTCCCCCTATCACACCCCGCAATGCATCATTTTCTCCCATCCCGCAATCTCCAGTCTCCCCTTATAACCCCGCTTTCCCACCATTAGCAGATCCACCGATTCTCCGTCGCCGCGCGCGCGCTACCCTTATCGATGCCTGGAGACGGCATGTCGTTTCCGCGCTTTCGGCTCATAACTATTACGCAGGGTACACTGAATGGGTGCTACGTAGTATGGCTACCGGAGCTCGCACTGAGCTGAGACAAATCGAGAGATCCTGGCAGCCTGGACGCGGTGCGGCTCGCAAACATGGAAGGACACGAAGCGAGGGGAGAGTGGCTCTTGACTTTGGGGATCGTGGCTCTGCGGAGAAGACTCAAAGACAATGGCGTGCACCTTCACCATTTCTCGAGGAAGTTGAGGGTGAAAATGATGACTGCGTCGTATATCCTCGTCACGAACAAGGTTTGGTTGATTCCATTCTAGAATGCTGTTTTTCTGAAATGTTTGTAGCACATGAATGGGGCGCAATTCGCCATGTCCGTAACCCAAGTGCATGCGATGACCTGGATGCATACGCTTTTGAGTTCAGCGTGGAGAATGGCAGCCTCTTACGCGAGAGCTTCGGCTTTGGACCGGACGTCTTTGGTGATGTGTGGGATGATGATGTCGCTTTCGATAATTTTGGCGCCATGCACCCAGGAACGGAGTTCACCTTCGGCGACGGACGACTCAATTTTGACGAGGATTTTGGAAGTGGTTACGAGGGTGGCGACTATTATACCGACATGACATTTGCTGCTATGCCGTCCGATGCCACTGAGGACGATGAGTCAGACGAAAGCCAAACATCTTTACGTACCCCCGAGGATGGTGAAGTGTTGCCTTTGTCGCTCCCAGCTGCATTACCAGGATTGTCTGAGAACGGTGCATGTTTTCAGCAGCGCAGTCGTTCTGACTCGGTTTCGATGGCCGTGTCAAAAACTACTTCTACTCACCCAAAGACTCGGCCTCTTCATTCAAGCCCCGGATACCCCTCTACTGCGCCGCATGTCTGTGCCAAGCCTACTACCGCGGTGCCATGGGACTACCGATCGGCGATGCATCCACAGAAGTTACCTGCGCATTTTCCTTCATCACCGTCGCATCTGCCCAATCGCATGCCCATTCCGAATGTGGAGGAACTTCTTTCAACACGTGTTGCCTTACTTTCGCGAATTCGAAATGCTTTAACTTTTGTGCGTGCTCGTGCGCGTGAGGAGCATTGGGGCTTGTTATGGTCACAACACTCTTTTGGGTACGGATTGATGGACCCTGAGTCTGAGGGGCAACTTGAAATTAGGGCACGCAGGCGTGCATGGAGTGCGGGCATCAAGGTCACTGCGGCTTCTGCGCCAACTTTATTTTCGGTCGCTGTCCCGGGTTCTAGCCCGAGTGCGAGGGTATGGGATGGTTCGGTCCCATCTGCTGCGCATTTTCCTTATCGACCTCCTGGGCTCACACTACCTGTGACAAAGGTGAATGGACCGATTATTCCGACTGGCCTTCTGTTAGGCAGACCTGTCAGGCGGTCACCATTAGCCATGTACGTGTGGAGCGCAGATGATGTGGCTAAGCAAGACACTGCTCGCTACGGCAAGTACGGAGACATTGGTCTGAAACGTGGTGGGGAAACAGCAGCTTCGAAGCGGCCCCTGCGCGTTTCGTTCCTCGAGAGTCCCACTAAGTTGCTTCCTGTTCGTGAGGAAGGGGACGATGAGGAAGGGTATTCCGAAAGGAGAACCTCCAAGATCGACTTCCCGCAAAGCCCTACGTCGCCGACTTCGCCTGCTAAAGTTACATCTGACATCACACCGGGCGAGAGATTCGGTGACAGCCAGGGAGATATCAGTGCGACTGATGATCCGTTCTTCTGTTCTCCATTTCATGCGCGTGCGCGGACTACGAGCATGTATCCTTGCTCTCAACCCTCACAGGAACTCCCTATGTTTAGGCCACGGACGCCTCCCCCATCGTATCAGGCTGCTATTGGTGACGATAACACCGATGATGATGAGTCCGACGATGGAACACTCGATGCTTGTGCACTGTTATTCCAACCTCTTTCAACGTTGCGCTTGACCTCACCCACAAAAACTACGCCCACACGACCTCCGCTAGTAACAGCTCCGTCGTTCACTCCTCGAGTTCGTGCTATGTCCTTGCCCACGTGCCCAGCTCGCCCGCGTAGCCCATCTCTCTCTTCGAGGTCGAATGACGAGGATTGCCAGGATCTATCGCAGGCTTACGCTGCCCCACCGCCACCAGCCACCCCCATTATTGCAGCGCCAGCCATTGCAACGACCGAGTCTTACCTCACTTATGCACACCTTCATGCTCCAGTGCCTATCTGTGGGAAAGTTGGCGTGACAAAAGGCATGTGTGAGAAGGACAAGGGTGTAGCGAGCCAGGAGGTGGTCTTTGAGCGGAACGGGGAAGAATATACTTTGGGTCTGGAAGTGGCATTGGGTAGGGCAGAGGAAGGACGTTCAGTGTGGTGAACAAGAGACGCGGTTTAACGCTGTTGCATAGAACCGAAACTCGGGAACTGACTACTAGAACTGCTCTAATCCTTATTCGTGTCTATCATGCTTTCTTTCCCACCAGCTTTCGTGTTTTCGCCCCCATGTAAGTGCACGCTATCTTGATCTGGTGTACCTGAGAGCTCATCCGTTTCTTTATAGAGGACCTTGATTGACGCATCTCCAGCTTCTGCCTAATAGTCAGCATCATAATGCTTTCACCTACACCGTCAGATATATTGATCGAATTAACTGGTCATGTGCCGCGTAGTCCCAGTAGGCCTGGAACTTTCATTGCTCAATGAATCCGAGCGTAGGGTCATAAAATTCATTCTTTTGAGCTTGCGACCTGCCTTCCTTCATCAATGTGCATGTGGTATATACGTTTCTGCTCAGCTTCAGTCGCATTTACAAAATGCCGCTCCCCACAAGACGATGACAAATGTTGCCGTCGGTGCTGGGCAGCACTTTGGAGGCAATTAATTATTTAACTTGCGGCTGATGGGTGGCCCAATTACAGGGGTCGATGACTTATTAATTGGCGGAGAGCGTTGCGTTCCTCGATATGAATTTGTCTCGCCGAGATACATAGATTACACTGCGTTTGATTAAATACGTTATGCCCCTCACCATCTTCGAGCAACCGTCGAGCTGTAAGTCAACCTACCACCCAAACGTCCTGTTCGAGGGTCATCAGATGATGATGCACCGAGATTAAACGGACGCTTACTCCTCGTGCATCTCGATCCCACCGACGGCCCAGCGTCTTCTAGCATCTACCTGAGAAATCACCTGTGCGACATCATCACCCAAACCCGTTGGGCCGCACACGCCAATCACGACACCTGTGATGGCCATGCTGGACTTGACATTAGAGCCGTAAGATACCGCACGCGACATCACTGCGTCAAGGACTTTGGCGATCTTTGGACGTCCTGCAGTGAGCGTGAGCCCTGGTGGGAGGAAATCCTTCCCTGGGAGTTGGTCGGATGCACGTGTGTAGTGGACAGATATCTTGAGTGGCGCATAGACGCTTTGTTGGATAAGCGCCACTAGTTGAGGGATGAGTGGAGTGAGGGAAGCTAATGGGTATGAGGAACGTTCAGTTGATACGGCAACAATACGGACCAGGATCCCGGACGCTCCAAACGACTTCTATGATTTTTACTCGACTTGCACCTTCTGAGTCTCTCTAGCAGCAGGGGTTGGAAAACAGGAAGTCAAAAATGCTCAATCTGGCTTACTTGTAGGATGTCCTGCACAGCTGAGAGGGCAAAGGAAATCCCACTTCCGCCAACAATGAATATCGCAGCGGAGTAGCTCGCAAACACGCAGTGACCTGGTCCGCCTGCACAACAATAAACAACCATTAAAAAAATGCCTGTCTCCACTCACCGTATGGTCCTTCAATCATAACTTGCACCGTCCTCCCATACGTGCCTTCATCTGATTCGTACCCCGCAACTGTTGCCATATCGTACAGTCTGCTCGTCCACCTACCGGTCTTCTTACACAACAATACCATGCCTTCAGGTGACTTCGCAGCGGTGGCAATGGTAAATGGGTGACTTTCTGCCCAGCCGATCCATCCCATAGCGGAGGAAAGCACGCGGAGGCGTACATGTTGTCCCGCCCTCCAACCGGCATTGAGCTGGGGAACCTCGATACGTGTGAGCATGAGGCCGGGAATAGGACGTATGCGTGCATTAAATACGCGTGTTTTCATAGATCGCATGAGGTAATCGAGGCTGATGATACCAGCAGTGGCGATGACGTACGGCCAGACACTAGGTACATGACCATGAACCTGGATATGCCATTGTCAGAAACTGGCAACATGGCATAGAGACAATTTGGGCTCACAGCTGGGAGAAAGAGGATGAAGAATACGACATGCGAGAAGTAGAATAGATTGTACGCCCGTCGTCTGAAGAATGGGATCGAAAATAGATATATAAGATCTACAGTGATAAGCGCAACAAGGGCCCATATGCGTGCAGGCGTGCGAATGTTTTTAGAAAATGTGTGATTTATCGTCCACTCATAAACTAGAATAAGGGCGACCACGAGACATCAGCGCTAAGCAATTACGACCTTCTCAAACTCACTGTAACCAAGTGAATGTACGTTGGATGCGATCACGAGGAGCGTCCCCGCGAACCTATGGATGTAATTGAGCTGTGGAGAGTTTGTAAGAGTTAACCTGAAGGATTACAATCACCGACCTTCTCATACCCGAGACCAAGAAATATACCCAATATGTTATTTTTGGTTGCTAACAGATAGACGATAGGAATCTGCGACACCGCTACGAATCCGGTCCGCAAAGGGTCCACAAATGGGTTTGACTTTAGAAATCCAGCATAGACCAGAGCCGCAGAATAGATCACCAGGATCAGTCCCTGACCCAGAGAGAAGCTCACGTCCAGTCTATACCTCAGGATATTAGAGAAGGTTGGGACACGCGAGGACCATGCGCGAACATGCGGTGGGAGTGACCAGCCTTCTTCCTTTGCCGCTGGGTGTCGAATGAGATGAGCTTCGGAATGAAAGGTGTGTGATTCATCCGACGTAAGGTTATCAGCTGCGGCGGAACCGGATGGAGGAGATTGTACGGAGCGCATGGGGGACTTGGGTGCCCGGCGCTTGAGCGGGATTGCACGGAGGATATGCCCATGGCGCCATTCCGCGGCACGGGAGAAGCGTGCAACAGCACGAGGGAGCGCGAACACGGCAAACACGGCCGATAGTGCGAGAAGGAAGACATCGATGTGGAATACAAGTTGGAAGGCATTCACGGTGACAGAGGTGCTTGCTGCTGATTGTGTTGCGGCTTCCATGCCTTGAACGGTTCAACCTGTTGGATCGGTTGGAAGGTAGGGCCAGAAAATGAGAGTGTTAGAATATGCGCAGGACGCCGGGTCGTTCGATAGAGTGAGTGAGGGTCTTGGATGATGAGAAGCGACAGGGGGGTGTTGAAGGTGACCTCCATGTACAGGTGTCCAAGTCTATATGGAATGCCAATGGATATAAGCATGCTAGCCGCGCTGGCGAGGCATGGAAGTAAAATTTACCCAGACATACATGTTCGATATGAAATGTAAGTAGAATTCATGAAACGTGTTTGCCTCATGTCAATCAGTGAGGGAGTATTAGTGCCGTTAGTAGGCACACGCTGCGATAGTGCTGCGGCGGAGATGAGCACCACTGAGACTGCAGCGTTATTGTCAACCAGTTAACCTGCCGAGGAGATAAATTCGATGTGCCGCAGTGCATAAGCTGTATGCTCTCGCTGTCCATTCCGTGAAGACTCCACACGACGACTTTTTATATTCAATGCACATGCTGGACCCGTCGGATCTACTAGCCTGCCCGTGTGAAGTCTTCGATGATCGCGGTGGATCATGCGGTGATTCATGCCTCTCGTACCAAAGCGGCCATCATGATGAGCCTAAGTGACTTGAACGGGACTGTTCCGTTGCAATGGAGAAGGTGAACTTCACATTCACTTATCAGGACGCTCTCATCACTGCCAAAAGCAGTATATTAGACTTTGGCCACGTTGTCTCCCTTGGCTCTGACCTGGCAAAACTTTGTCTTGAAAGATATATTGTCTTGCATGCTCAGAAGGCTCAAATGCGAGCCAACCCGCTCATACTAATCAGCCACACCTACGATTCTTTCAAAATCGCTGTGAAGCGACTAACTGACATTGGCGATCCCTCTCACGGTCTCAGGCTAGGAACTTGGACAAGTGCGAGCTTCATCAATGACGAGGGATCATGGTACCCGCTGGCAGCAGTGGCTGATGATGTACGCACAATCCATCAGGGAATCGTGAATCACAGAGCTACTTCATGCATACCCCGTTGATCTAACTGCAGGAACCCATAAAGAGTCAGGTGACTGAACCTCAGTCGGTGCTCCGCCGTCAATTTCAAGGCTTAAACACTGATTATACTTGTTCAATACATCATATCTCGTGGCGTGTACTGTCCAAAAGTAAACGTTGCTTATCTTATCAATATCTACTTTCTCTCACAGTAAGTCACCTGTTTATTTATTCTAATATCGACTGTTAATGTAGGACACGTCCGCTAGCCAAAATGTAGTGTGTAACTACTCCACTACGGGAGAGCAGTCAATGCCAAGGCAGGGCCACACGCTCTTGCCTCTCCCACCAACGCCTTCTGACCTGAGTATAGACCAGGATCTACAACTGAGCTCTCACCTTATCTCTGCTTGTTCTTATCCCATATAACGTTGATTATTCCTAATCACAATTATCTGTGTGTTTCACATTCACTATGGGCGAGCCAGAAAGTTCATCTTCCAGTGAAGGAAAGGTCATCGCCAAGGAAGAGGCATACAATGTTACCATATCTGACCAACGCCTTCTGGACCTGGGGTATAGACCTGAATTCCGCCGCGAGATGTCTCTCTTCGGAGTGCTTGGGATATCGTTCTGTTCCATCGGCATTCTAAATGGAATGAGCAGCGCCCTTCAGACGGGGTTGTTCTCTGGAGGACCGCTGGGTCTGTTTTGGGGATGGAATGTGAGTTTGAAGCTTCAATCTTCATGAATATGACAACAACTACTATTTTATCCAGATTTGCAGTTTCTTTATGCTTCTGATTGCGTTCAGCTTTGCAGAGATTTGCAGTGCATAGTAAGCAATTCATGCCCTGTCAGGGCCTGCGTCTTAGGTTGTTGCGCAGCCCAACAATGGGAGGACTCTACTTCTGGGTTTGCAAGATGAAACCAGATGTGCCCATCCTTGGCTGTAAGTCTTAATGTCCATCCTCTGAGTAGTGTCTGAATGAATTATTAGTCTTTACTGGCTGGCTTTATTCCATGGCCATGGTATTTACTGGTATTTCCGCTAATTTGAGGTAAGTTGTTTGCATCATCGAATCAGAATCTACGATTTGTCATCTAGTGCCGCCCTATACCTTTCGTCCATGGCAGAGGTTGGGCAAGGAAGAAGTCTAACGAGATTAGAAATCGCTGCCATCGCATGGGCCGTAAACATATTCTCTGGTATCGTCAATACTATTGGAACGAAGGCTATAGGACATATGAGCACGTTATTTGTTTGGTGGACGCTTGGAGGCACTGTTGGTTTAGTCACCACACTCCTTGTGAAAGCACCCGTGATGGTAAGGTTCTGTCAAATTGTAAGTGTTTCCTTCGCGCGGAATCTGATCATGTCTTACAGAACTCTGCCGACTTTGTGTTTACGAATGTTCAAAAGTAAGCTTTGCTCAGTTTATGAATGAAAGGGTCATTGACTGGTCGACTAGCTTCACCGGCTGGCAATCCCGAGGCTTTGTCGTGCTTCTTGGGTTTCTTCAGGTGAGAATTGTCTCTACACATATTGTACAGTATGACTCACATCATGATCCTACCCCAGGCTGTATACACGCTCGAGGGGTGCGAGACAGCAGCTCAAGTAGCGGAAGAAGCTGTGCGGGCGGAGATCCTGGCTCCACTTGCTGTAGTTGGCAGCATCGCAGGTTCTTGGTTGATTGGCCTCGCATACTTGCTTGCACTTCTTTTTGCAGTTCAGGATATCGCTTCCGTTCAGGCCACCACGTTTGCCATCCCGATTGCTCAACTCTTCTACGACGCGGTCGGGCCTCGATTGTCACAAATGTGTCTGACTGTGATAATGGTTTCTCAAGTGATGGCTGCAATCACAACATTTACTGCAAGTTCGAGACTTTTCTATGCGCTCGCAAGAGATAATGCATTCCCGTTGAAAAAACAATTTATGACCTTGAACCGATTCCAAGCACCATACTGGGGTGTATGGACTAGCGTCTTGATAGGATGCATCATATCATGCGCTTACATCGGGTCTGCAATTGCAGTCAGTCGACCCAACTCATTGCTGTGATTCTTTGTTTTGACAGCATTTGTGCTTCCACAGTTCAACGCCATCTTATCCTCAGCAGCCATAGCGGTGATGTTGAGCTACATGCAACCCATCATTATCCGCGTGTTCTGGCCTGACTCGTTCGTCATTTACAGTGATGTATTTGAGCCACACTTGACTTGCCTTCATGAATTTAGCATTCAAGACTTTGGACCTTTCCGCCTCGGAAAATGGTCATGGCCAATAAACTTTGCCAGTTTTTTGGTACGTAACTTCCTCATTTATCATACACTCCCATTAATTATCCGTACAGTTCACTATTTTAGTCTGTGTTTTATTCATCCTGCCTACGGCATACCCGGTGGACGTCCTCAATATGAACTACGCAATTGTTGCTGTGGGCAGTCTTCTGGTCGTGATCACGATCAACTGGATTTGGTGGGGAAGGCATAGCTTTAAAGGCCTTGTTAAAACGGCCACGCAGTGAGAGTTAAAGGTTAGACAGATAAGAAGGCAGATGCTTGGCCTTCTGGGTCGTTAGCTCCATGTCATCCGTACTTCGTCACACTAGATGCTATCCCACCGTTTCTTGTCCCTCCCAGTTAGGAACCTCGGGCAATTTGTGTCGCCAAAGAAAGAAGGTGACCCCCCAATGAATTAATGACCCCCGGGAAAACACTCATGACCTAGTCGTTGTCTGTGAAGCCTGAGATTTGGGACTTTCTCGGCGACACCTACACCTTGCAGCCTGTAGTCCGATACGTTATATGGTGTTGCAGATCACATTTAGCAACCGACCATATTCTTGCAGACCACGATGAGTGATTACAAGGCCTCGAAGGAGGCTTTTGTCTCTGGAATGACTGGCTCGACAGTATTTCATGTAAACATGATAAGCGGCGTTGCATTAGTGTGTATCCCTTCGTGTCTTTCCACTTCAGCAAGCTGACCATCTTCAGTCCTCGATCGCCCTTCATTCAGCACTGCGTTCGCGTGTTCAAGCATTCAATGGATCCGCATATTTCTTGACAGAGTTCGCAATACTCGCTATGCCCCTGTTATTGTCGATGACTTTATTCGCGGAAGCTCCTGGCGCACTGTCCCTCCTACTACTCGTACCGATGCTTGTTTTGCTCCTTCTTCCTCCTCTTGAAAGAGGCACGCCCTTACCGGCTGAAAGTCGGGATGAACTAGCTTCGCCCAATGGAAGAAGTCGAGCAGAGATTCCACCAACGCACTTATCCCCGTCCCTCAGACCCTTACCTGCTCTTACCACCTACCGTGCTCACATGATGTTTATGACGGTTCTGTCTATACTCGCTGTTGATTTTCCAGTGTTCCCTCGCGCTCTAGCAAAGTGTGAGACGTATGGTGTTTCTTTGGTGCGTCCTGAACATATCATGTTCTTCAACTTTCACACAATTTGATTCATAGATGGACATCGGCGTGGGCTCGTTTGTATTCTCTCAAGGCGTGGTGTCTGCGATTCCAATCATCAAAGACATATCCTACCTCCAGGCTCCGATCCTTCCTAAACTGAAGTCCGTCTCCCGTAAGATGATACCTATCATTGTGTTAGGCATTCTTCGCGTCGTTCTCGTGAAAGGCAGTGAATATCCTGTAGGGTCTTGCATTGGTTTCATGTCACGCCTACCGCTTAACAAGTACAACCAGGAACATGTGACAGAGTACGGCGTACACTGGAATTTCTTCTTCACGTTCGCGCTTTTGCCTATCATTGAGGTCTTGTTGCATCCTATCATTTTGCATATCCCCGTCGCTCTGCTAGGTCTTTGGATTGGAGTCTGTAAGTAATAGCCCGGCTGTCATAAGAAAACTGAATCGGATGCCTGTTTAATAGTGCATCAATTCGCGTTGTCATCCGGAGGAATGAAAGACTTTCTGCTCAACGCCTCACGGAGCAACATTATTTTCGCGAACAAAGAAGGCCTGCTCTCCTTGCTGGGTATAACTCATTACTCTGGTAGGATGTGCGTCTTCTAATCCCTCCATCAGGTTATGTTTCGATCCACATACTCGGCCTGTCCTTAGGAACCGTCATACTTCCTCCTTCCCCTTCGTTTTTCCGGAAGCAGCAACAGCAGTTACTCGACGGGCCATCCTCTCACCGACCTAGCAAACTCGATCCTTCAGCGCCTAGACAGAATGCAAAAATCATCATCGAGTTGATGTCATATTCAGTGGTTTGGTGGATGCTTCTGGCCTTCGTGAGGCTTGGATTAGAAGTTTCGAGAAGAATGGTTCGTCCTGCTTGTTTTGTTTTGCGTACACGATTTCATGTGAAAGTCTCATGCTGAGATTATTATCTTAGGCAAATATCTCATATATCCTCTGGGTTGCAGCTTACAATACCTCTTTCATCCTTGGTTACATTTTCCTCGACATGATGTTCTTTCCCACCAGAACGTCAAAGATACGAGATCCAACTGATCCTTCGGGCAAACGGCTCCTCATCGAGGAAAAGGGGTCGAAAAGCAGCGCACCTGCGCTGTTAGAGGCTATTAATAAGAATGCATTCATTTTGTTCTTGCTGGTTCGTCTTTCTAAATAACCTGCATTTGACGTCCTGACATCTATACTCAGTCAAATGTGGCCACCGGTTTGATCAATCTCAACATTCAGACTATGTTTGTGGGTAACATGAAAGCAATGCTTTTATTGTGTGCATACTCTATGGGCCTGTGCGTTTTTGCATGGCTTTTTAGAAGGATTCGGTTATGGAAGATGTGAGGTTGTTTCAAAATATACCAAATACCATACACTCCGCGAGACGCTTGTTTGGATTTTGCTGCTGTTTCAGTCTATTGCGCCTCAAGCTGAGTGTGGTCGAGGTACAGTGATATGTAGGGCATGTGCTCCTGGCACCGTCATGCATGCATGCACTACGTCATCTCCGTGTACATAAAACAGTTCTATATAATGAGTAGATTTGTTAGTTTGGCTCCGCTTGATGAAAGGTCTCAGGAAGAACGTTTGCCCAATACGCCAAGGACCTCTAACCAGATTCACGACATGTGCTCCCAAATCCACTTTTTAGACGGAGTGGAGCTGTTCCTTACGAATAACCTGCGAGAAAATCTCCAAAGCTGCTTGGGGTTGGAAGGCAGGCTAACAATGACATGACAGGCCCATCAGTGGATACCATTATCCTCAGGAGAGTCAACTGACCACTTCGTGTCCAGCACCATACACCCGTCTAAAACGTAAAATGATGAGGTATATCTCTCGTTAACAAGCTGAGATGAAAAATGACTTACGCAAAGGAGAAGTTGTCGACGTTCTGCACGGCCGCAATAGGCTTGCCGTTGATCGTCATATTGGTGAATGGGGTATTATGGAGCGTCTCATTGCCATACCAATCCATTGCTAGAACTGACGCATGGCCCTATTAGCCAGAATAATTCAACGACGTCGGCGGCAAAATATGCGACAGCCTACCCCAAGCCAGTTGCAACTAAAGTCGATGAGAAGCGTCAGAATATACGAAAGATCATTGCAGCACGAAAACGGACTCCAAATCAGCATCTCCAGCCTGTTCTTCCTTGGTAAATTAGCAGACAATGAAGCAGTGACTAGACACGCACCCAAATCAAAATCTTTAGCCCAGAGTTGGCCAGAGCCGATAGCTGGGGTAGCCATGTTCTAGCGCCCTTTAACAGGAAGCCAGATTTAGCACTCGAGGAAAGAAGTTGAACAGATACATACGTCGCCTGTCTTTACAAATTTCTCATAGGGTGGATCTGAGCATTCCTCGTATTTGACATGAGCACCGATCTTCTTCATGATATCCTCTCTGCCCAAATAATGCACATAGTACTCAGGGGGGAATAAAGCAGATGAATTTTGACGTATATCAAAGCTGTCGTAATTGACCGCAGCAGGGGTGAAGACATTGTCGCTCTGAAAGAGTTCGGCGACGTCCATACATACAGTTTCGATGTCACTCACGCAGTAACTATCGGTATCTCGGCAAATCTTGTTTGAGTGAGTGGAATTCCCAGCAGCGTAGCAGGCATTCTCTTGCGCTACGCAACCATCAGGACCGTAGAGGGCATCCGAAATGTTCTTGAGTACCTCATCTGGTTGGAGTTGTCCATAGCCAGGGGCATAAGTCGCAAAGTTTAGTAATGAGATGCCCTGAATGAGCGGATCATACCAGCCACTGTGAATGCTCATTAACGGGGTATTAGTAAGTCAAGAAAGCAACTTGCTTGTTGATCATCAGGGCGCAGACAACAACTGGAACAGCATCGATCTTTCCGCTAGCGATTAAGGCATTTCGCTCTTCGAAATAGGTCACAAAACTGGGTCCGTAGTGACCACCGTAGCTCTCTGTGGCGAGGATCAACCTGACCTCGGCATAAGTAATCGTCCGTGATAGCCGAGTTAATTAAGCAACTGACTCTCGACTGGCATACTTCGAAAATAGCTGGCTTTCAAACAAAACCTGGAATGCAGTCCATACAAAAGGTGCAGCGGTTTCCGTGTTGTTTACCGCATCAGTACCGTAAGAAAACCCCGTTCCGATTGGCTGGTCAATGTAGATCACTGGGTGAGGAAGTCAGCTCTGACACCGAAATCGGAGAGCTACGTGCCACATACTGTTGCTGAGGCTATTCCAGCTGTAGGGAACAATGTTGGATTAGCATATGAAAAACAGCTATAAGTAATCCTGACATACCTGTAGGGGTTAAGAGTGGTGGAATTATGGTCGGCATTTACTAAGCATGGCCCGTTCTCTGTGGAAAATTAGACCAATCAAAAAGCAATTAAACCAATCAACCTTGGAACAATCCGATCATAGAAGAACATCCAGGGCCACCATTCAACCTGCGAAAGCAGTTCAGAGGTGCAACTCAACAGTACTTGGTGATCCAGCGCTACTACCATAGAGTGAATGGGGCTGTTTCCGGCGAGTTTCTAGACTCGAAGAACCAGAACCACTGTATTAAGTCAGTTTACATCATCTAGAACATAGGGAACAGATATATACCATGGACATGTTTGTTCCAACGTTAATGTAACCAGAAATTTGGGTAACGTTTGGAGTTGTTTCACAGATTCCTGAGTTCTTGACATAACGAATGCCAGTTGCATTGTGAACCTTGGACTGAATCTTGACGTGCCCTGCTTCTGTAGCATAAATATTGCTTTCGAAAGCAGAGACAGCACGAGTCACGGATACGCTAGCGAATAGCGCAATGCCGGCTTGGACGAGCGTTCTCAGAAACATGCCAGCGCACGCCAGTAGGGAGATCTAAAGTTATCACGGCCATTAACTTCAGGTACTTATAGAATACTGGATACCCTAGCTAAATATTATCAGGCGATTGGAGGTAATTGGTACCCACATGGGGGCAAAGAACCGTAACGAGTCGGAGATACGGCAACGTGCTGATGGGTTGCACGTTAGCGCTTCAGCATGAGGATGCTGTTCCAGACTGCTCCAAGAAGTTGGCTCCACGACTGGCAAGTGGGGCACATTGGTGTGCTACTAGAAATGGGTGCTTTGCCACCGGCTGCATCGACCAACGGCTGGAGGCTAGATAAGCAAAGGGTGCTTGTTGTTTGCTGGCGAAGATCATTAGGAAATCGGATTCACGCGATCGTATGTAGTGCCCGCGTAATAGCTGGCCGCTGCATACTAACGCCGTGACGGAAAATAAGTCGATGCGCTGTTCGAATGCTCTGTGTTGTTCTATAATCTCCAATCGGCCAGGCCTGAATACCGGGTTCGAGCGGAGTTGCAAGATTAACATCGTCTGTACACACCGCCGACCACGAGAGCGCGCTGTTTCGGGAGTACCTCCATTGAGCAGCGTTTAAACACCGCCCGAAGCCAGCTGCCAGAGCCACAGACTGGCCTTAGACTTTGGCCCCAGAGTTTACATAGAATAGTTCCAGAGGTGGCCATTTCCCGAACGTTCTTGAGAGCGCTGTTTTGGGAGTACTACCGTCGAGCAACGGTTAAACACCGCCGAAGCTGCTAGAGTCCTAGACTGGCCCTAGACTTTGTCTACATAGAATAGCCCTAGAGGTGGCCATTTCCCGGACGTTTTCCTATTGTCAGCGGAGCAGGACTGACGGCTCATCAGTGAAGGTATCAATGCTATCATGGCCAAACATGTGCATCTTCAGCCCTTAATACTCCAATCCGCAGCATTGATGACCTCCAATTCACGGCTTTCTTGAATCGCATTGGAGAAGACTGCTCCCAAAATCGACAGAATGAATTTCGCACTCATAGCAGCAACCACAAACTTCGACGACACCACTGACTTCTACATATTTTCGAAGGCGCGGAAGCCTATCTTGATCGTGCATTCCCTTCCCCTCTCAATATCTATGTCGATGAATTCAATGACAAGCTGAGCAGACTCCATTGAACGCACCAGAACACACCCCGGACTACCTTGCAATGTTAACCCATCCTGGAGTACGTAACCTCTCGGTAAAATTGGGATTGGTCAGAAACACGCGCATGCGCGTTGTAACTTGTCGTACTGCATGATCGCCTCGTCGCAGTCTAATCCCTCAATACATTCGAAAACTATCGTCGAAGAGTCAACTGTCGAGCGGGGTTGGAGAATCTGGCCGCACGAGTCGGTGCCAAAAGGTTATGCCAATAACACCAGTGAGCCTGTTGAAAACTTTTAAGCACTTGTGAGCCCTCAATTTTCATGTTAGTGTGAGCACTTACTTTTCATTATACACTTACTCTGCATTCTCCATCATCCCAGGTCCATAACACAATCTGTGTTAAATATTCGCTTCGTATGAAGCTGAGGCGTTTCGATATTGTGTCGGGGAATGCTCAGCTCGTTGGCGGTTTAGTAGAACTTGCACATCCGGTTCGTGTTGATGATCTCGAAGAGAAACGTGTCATTGCAATCTTTGAGCTTGGATAACTGCAACAACTCCAGATTTGAGCTCGATGGGTGTAGAACAAAGAGAAGACGACATGTCTTCTTACGGTTTTATCCGGTTTCACGCACTTCAGTGCGTACAGCACGGACCAGACCGTTGTGGACAATAAACTCACAAGGTATTTGATCTTCCTGTTCTAATATGTATATTAATAAGTCAGTTATGGAGACTAGCCTGACTCGGAGAACACTCCGTCCTACTCCAACTCACCACTGACATTCGGTGATGAGCATGCACCGCCGACGGCACCACCATTGAAATTTGGTGATACAAAAGCCGCATAGTACTTATCAGTATCCCTTGGACGCATTGCAGCACTGCTCATCAGACGCATCGCGGATTAGTTCTGCACGAACTGCGAAACGTTATGCTCCTTTAGTATCTCGCTCAGAAGGTGAGTGGCCGAAAGTATTTAAAGAGAGGGACGGTGACTCGAGTCGACAGTTTCGACTAGAAACGTCATCCCTGTCTGAATCTAGTTCAACACGTTAACGATAGTAACCATGCGCATACCTTTGGACGAAGCTTCACTCTTGGCTTTGTTTCTTGAGACTTTATTTCATGGTGTTGAACCGACGGACATATGGCGTCATGGTGCCGAATTTCACGGTCTCAAACAGGCGTGTTCTTGACTTTGTACTGCTTAACACCGTTTTAATGTGGCAATACCGTTTCGCCAATAATTTTTGCAACTTCTGCTAGGTCAGGCATGTACGCGGCGTCCGACGCCGTACGGTCCAGCAATATCAGATTCGAGTCACGTGTGCACTGTGTGCAGGCTTGATCTGAGTTAGAACTTGGTGCTTAGAGTCCAGACTCCGGGCCCACTGTGCAGCGATACCAGAAAGTATCAGTCTATGAGGATTTTTGAGATGCAACAGGGCACGAGCTGATGGCAATTATGCCGCATCAACACCAGCAGAACCTATTGGAAATGTTGAGCACACATGCGCACGATTTTTTTGCAGCAGGGGCACTTACTTTTCGTTATGTACCCACTCCACGTTCTTTGTCGTCCCAGGTCCATACCACATTATCTGTGGCAAATGTTCACTTCGTATGAAGGTCCGTCCACCCGTCTTCTCCACAACATCCCTCAACCCTACTCGCAAATTCCACACCTCCACTTTTTGAATTCCGCTTCGTCTAGCCGCCTGCTTGATCTTTGCGATCAATCCAGGAAACGTGTCCTCGCTGGCCCAGAGCCGCGTGACGATCAGCGTTGGTGAGGAAGGCTGCATTTCAACGCTCCAGCTTGCGTATGTGTCTGGGTTACTCAGGGACTGTACACCCCAGAATCCGCCTGCCATAGAAAAGTTCGAGCCGTACGTTGCCCGAGGGATTTGGAATGCTGCGACACCATTTGTTGGCAAGCACGTCACGAGTGCCGTTGGGCTCCCCACCTCGTACAGCCCGTTCTCCACCAGCATATTCTCTAGCTCCTTTCTAATTAGCACAGCATCATGGTCCCAAAGACCCTCCAGCTGCTCCTGCGTCAGCCACTTCCATCCCTCATCATCCCCCTCCTCCGTGCCTACCTCCCATACAGTCGACACTGGTCCCCGCTTCTCCCATCCGTATACCTCACCACCAGGGCCCGCTGAACGGTAAAATTCCTCCCCAACATCACTCCATAGCACCGAGAATAGCCCCCCGCCAGCATCCGCTACTTCTTCCGGTGGTGTGCCCCATGCCTCTGGGAATTCAGGAAGATTATCACGTGAGGCAATCACCCAATGTAGAAGACGCATCATGTGCCCTGCATAGCCGCGCCCGCGTTTTGAGGGTGGGGTGAAGACCGCGGCGATGCCGTATGAGGCTGTCTCGTGCACCGAGTTGGGTTCAGAAGCAGAGGAAGCAGAGTAAGCAACGAGGCTTGCTCGCTTGTATCTGGCCACGGAGAGCATGTCAGAATTTTGCTCGTCCATCGAGGGTACTCGAGTCGCTTACGTCCTACAAGCACACATGAAATCGAGTGTCATGGGGTCCTCCCGTGGTGCCAGTACCCTTCCCAACTCATTAGCTCTCTTCTGCTTGGAAAATGACATGCTTACCAGGTGATCATCTTCCCCTCCTTTGCGTGCTCTAGAACATCCATCTCTTCATCTCGCGTAATGTACTCCGCAAGACTCAGAGTACCACCCAAGTGCGGCCATCTTCGGCGTCGTGTCTCCTTAATCTGCGCAGGCGTCGCGCGGAAGAGCGAGATCGATGCAAGTTCTACCTTTGATTGTACCATCGGAGATATACTTTGCAAATGCGATAATTCGCTAGTGCTTAACCAGAATGGAGATGGTAGGATTGAACGATGCTCCTTATATCTGTATCCCAATATTGCCTCCCACCCACCCACGTCAATGCGCAACTAAACAAGACTTATCACGATTGTCACACGTGGTCGCGCATTCCTGACCCCTCCCTCACATCAATTCCCAAGGTCTAATCGACATCGGATACCAAATATGGCCTGCGCTAATTTTCACCAGTGACCACTATGCACCTACTGACTAGGCTGATATTTGAAATACAGGTACACAATGCAGATAACCCACGTCTAACGTTCGTTATCGTACTTCAGTATTCAGCACAAATAAAACGTGCATCTAGATCCGTCTCGAACGAACGGGGACATGTGTCTCTTACCGGAAGCCCGATGACCGTAGTGATTTATAAGGAGGATTTTCTTTTGGTCACATGTCCTTCTGAATTCAGAACGCCTTTCGAGATTCGCGCATAGCTGTAGGTACTCGCCATCAAAGTGACAAGGTGCTTTGGCGCTCCTTAGACCCTTGATGATCTGGAAAAGATACCAATGAACAGGACGACGACTGTCTAGCACTCGTAATTGACACCTTTGACGATAAAATTGGAGACAGATCAGGATGTGGAATCTAGATACCGCCAGTCCAAGTGACCCCAGCATCACATATACAAGTAGTACTTGATAATCGCAAATAGAATCACAAACACCACTAGTCCAGATAAGATAGCTTCTCCAAAGTCACCCCAAAAGGCATTGACGTCGAATTGAGGGCTAAGCGGTGGGTCTACCGAAACGGTTATCTTGTGCATCTTACCCGAACTACCATCTCGAGGAACGATGAAAAGAGTCTGTCGAGTTTCATCATAAGTATACTTATCGTCGGCGCTGAGGCCCGAGACCACTAGCTTCCTCCCATAGGTGATGAGGGACGGTACGAAAATTTCAGTCTCTCGAGCAGTAAGAACGATATTATCTTTGGACTCGGGTGACCTCCACTCGAAAACGAACGTGCCTGTGTTCATTTCGTACTCGAACCGTGTGGGTATGCCAGCAGTCTTTGCTGCATATGGTCGGACGATAGACGACAAGATGCGGCCACCGTTATCTAGTGTGAATGAGGATTGGTCCAAATCGAGCAGTGATCGAGGCAATCCACGCCTTCGACTGAACCAAGAGAAATTTTCCCCGTTCCAGTCGTCACCTCGAACGTCATTATTGTCGGGGTTATAGTTCCACAGCCTGAGGGCATATCAATAATTGGTCACGCAAGAAGCACAGTACACACGTAAATCCGACCAGGGATCTCTCAAGACCTGTCATCATGGCGTCCATCATCCTTTCCTGCCATTTCCAGTCGTCGCTCTCAAATGCCTCCTTTTGACTGTAACCGTTCATCGTTAGGCATAGATACCAATGGTATCGTCAAGCTTACTTCATGTCCATGGGTATACCGCACTCTCCAATCAGAATAGGCTTCCCGAGTACTTCATAGCCATGATCCACGATATTCTGGATTTGGAGTGAGTAGTTTTCTCTTGCGCCTTGTTGACCCCAATACAAAGCTTTCAGCGGGAACATTCCCTAGAAAATGATATAAGCGTCCAGAACCCACATCTTAATTACCAGGGATAATACCCTGGACAAGCCTTGCACGTTCACCGTGAAATCCCCAAAAGCCTTATTAAATAGCACGTTAAGGTCGTACCTATAACAAAGGTAAGCAATATGCTCTCGAGACAACAGTCCACCAACCAATGTGGGGTAAACACCATATTGGGAAGTTGATGTTCTGTCCATGATGGTGGACAAAACTGCAAAAGTTATCAGGAAATATAAGAGATATGTCGTGTATCATACCTCATTGGGGATTGGCTCTACAAAAAACATTTTATCGTTTGACATCGCCTTCCGGGCACGATCTGTCCACCGTTTAAGGAATGGGTAATAGAAATCGGTGTACCAATCAACCTTCAAGTGTGTGAGCATCCACTTGATGATCCATCGCACACACATACCTTACGACCAGTCATAGGGTCCTTGACAAAATAATTTTCGCGCAGTACGACACCCTCGTTCTTGCTGATGTCCCACCCCCAGACGCCGTGCATCTCCCATACACACATGCCTTGTGTTGGACCATCACGGCGCCAGGCCTTCCGACTGGCGGAATTTAGAACACTCCGAGAAGTGAGACGAGTAGGGAAAGGGAACGAGCGTGTCCAGTTGGCAATGAGAGTGGGGTATCCGGAGCCAAGCATAAAAGATTCGAAAGCGGTTGCTGTACATGCCCAGCCATTAGTATCTCAAACGATGAATGTAAGTCAAGCGCACGCACGGACGTGTGAAAGATGCAGATCTGTATTATAGTCGAACTTGTACAACGAAGGCAATTCTATATAACCTCTATGGGGCTCGTTCATAACCTGTTTCAGATTAGCACTATAAAAGTCAAGCATCGCACGAGCTTGCCTCAAATCCAATGATTCCGTCTAAACCATCCAGAGCCTGTACAACTGTAGCGTACATATCCAAGAACGCATCCTGGAGGTATTGCTGGACTGGTTTTGTCTGACCACCAGGCATGACAATCTTCAACTTGGGTGTAAAGGTATCACCAGCCCAGAAGCAAGTGCTGGGCGGATAAAATCTCATGTAAACATGATGGCAGCAATAGATTAAACTGGACATACGCCATGGTCGCGGCAGCCAACTTTTGGTATCCGCATGGCCAAATACCACGTTCCGCTTCAACGTGACCACCACCTTTGACCCCTAGTAACCATGCGGCTCCAGACTCTTCGAGTGCATGTAAGTCAAACCCAACGGCTTCGAGAGTCCATGCGGGCGCGCCAGAACCACCCGAGTACCTGGACCAGACGTCTTGATGAACGACGACGAACGCGCTAAGTCCGAACGAGGGCAACAATGAGAGAAGCTTGCGAACGTATGTCAGATACTCCTTGTCGTATATGCCGCTATAAAGATTGCATTAGTGATGTAATCAAGAGATGATTTAAATGCGTACATTCCTGCATGTTCGACAGCCTCCCAAGTCACGAGAAAGCGAACTAGCAAAATGTCACCTAGCTGAAAGGGTTCAGACTATGTGAAGACGTACTAAAGGTCAAGCCCCATCTTCTAAGACGGGAAAAGTGCTCAGGCGCTTCCTCCAGTGGAAATGGACGGCCAACAAACGTGACGACTTCGTGGTCAGCTGGAAATGTATCATGGTCATGATCCATTGGACTGCAAAACGTTCAGCATTATTTTTTACGTGTGTGAGCTCAAAGCCTACGCTTTGCTGCAGCCAGACACGTTGACGCCACGTAAATTGCAGACGCGCCCATAGGAATCGACAAAGTGCCGCCCGTTGGGCTTTATTTCTCCTCCGGTTCCAGTTCGAGACCAATCATGTGCGTGTGTGCGAGTTGAGCCAGGGTTGTATGAAGGTAGCAGGGATGGATGAATCTGATGCCACGGTTAGCATTGAACATTGATCTTACACTGAGCTCAGACCTTGTCTAAAAGTGGATCCGGCTTTGCATAAGATGGGGACGGAGTTGGCTTTGGACTTCCTTCAAGAAAGACAAAGGAGTTTTCGGAGCCGGATGGGCTGAGCATCGGTGACTTTGACGCGAATATCTGGTCAATGTCAGACTAGAAACAATTGGATGAAGTATTGCTACGGTGTAGCCACGCCTCCAAAGCAATGGTATAAAAGAAAATGCTCTGATGGGATAACTAGGAATGAGATAAATCTAGGGAAATTTATCAGCGTTTAACTTCGCAGCGGAAAAGAAGTTGTTACTACGTTGAAGTGAACTGAGCGAAGTTGCGTTGCTAAGTTTATAATGTGTCCGAAAGAGGAAGACGGTTGTTTGGCAAAGGCTTTGGATCCAAACAACTTGAAGCGACCAGTCGGCTCCGAATTACATAACACCAGACCATCATGATGAACTTGTGCGGTCTACGTGCGCATCAGTTCCTAACTCCAGGCTTGCCACCCAAGCAGATCATTCCCTTCTTCCGCCGTATATATACCGAAGCTAGAGTTCAGATAACAGATTCCCAGCTGATTGTTCCTGCTCTCGGCGCTTCTTTTCCTCATAGATGGTTGCGAGATGCCTGCCAATGCACAGCCTGCGTGCATCCTTCTACATCTCAGAAGCTTCGTAGGACATCGGATATTCCCGCTGATGTTCGTCCCATTCCTTATGGCGTAACTTTCCAGGACAGTGGCATACACGTCGAGTGGGCAGATAATCACAAATCGTTTTACGAGCATTCTTTCTTGGAACGCTACTCATCCGCCCAACGACTGTCGTCTTTTCACAAAGATGTACAACCGATATCTTGGGATTTATCTACCATCTCCCAGACACCTGACCTCTACATGACCTACGAAGCTATAAAGAAGCCTTCCCAGCTACTCTCTGCCATCACCCAGCTTACTCGTTATGGACTACTCTTCCTCACAGGTGTTCCAAACACCGAACACACAAACGAGACATGCGAGCTCCGCAAACTTGCTAATATATTTGGCGAACTGCGCGAAACCTTTTACGGGGAGCTGTGGGATGTCAGGAACATCCGTAACAGCAAAAATGTCGCCTATACTAATCTTGACTTAGGTGTGCATATGGATCTCCTGTATGTAGTTTCGGTACGCTGTGTCGATAAGGCTCTGATGATCCAACAGATACTTCCAACACCCTCCTCGATATCAAATTCTCCACTGCCTTCGCAATCATGTTGTAGGCGGTACTTCGCGTTTTGTTGATGGTCTCCACGCCGCGGAGACGTTGCGCAAAACCCATCCAGTGGACTTCGATACCCTGGCTACTACACCGGTTCCATTCCATTACGTTAATGATGGACACCACCTTCACTACGAGCACCCTACCATCGAACTTGCTTCGTTGCCCACAGTAATAGGAACTGACTCACCGACCTCCAATATCTCTACACCCAACATACCAGAAATAAAACACATTAATTATTCCCCACCTTTCCAAGCTCCTCTACTATTAGATTCGACTCCCCCCGCATTTTACGGCGCCTTGGGACGTTATGCTGCTTTGCTTGATGACCCTGTGAACATCTTAGATTATACCCTGCGCGAAGGCGATGCCGTCCTGTTCGATAATCGGCGAGTTTTACATGCACGCACTTCATTCACTGACGACGGCTCCGGTGCGGATGCATACGGCGAGACGAATCGATGGCTGAAGGGTTGTTATCTCGAAGCTGATGCCATTTTAGATCGGGGAAGGGTGTTGAGGACGAAGCTTGAGTCGCTGTAGGATTGAACACAATAGCAATACAACAGTGATGGAGATGTTGCAGATGAGTCGCGAAGAAATGTAAAGCTGCGTGTAAAAGTTTGTTAAGAATTTACAATTCGTTGTCAATATAGACCCATGTCCAACATAGCAACTCTCGACTACAACTTGCTCTTTTCTGCCTTTTGGATAAAGGCAACACCATTGCCCAATGCAATCTGCGCCGACTATTCAGAACAAGACAAAAAACAGAACGACAAGCATCTCACCTTGCCAGATGTCAGGTTCTTCGTGATAAACGTAATCTCTGAGGTGCCGTTCGGACCAGGACCAATTTCCCATGCTGACGTCTCGAGCTCATCACCAGGCTTTACAGGCGACGTGAACCTCGCGCCAAAGACCGTCAGGGCGCGAGAATTCCCGTTGGCTATCGCCTGAATCAAACCTCTTGCAGCGAACCCATAACTTGACAGCCCATGCAAAATCACACCACCAAAGCCCATCACTTTGCCAAGTTCCGGGTCTGATAGACAGCTCAGTCCGGGAAACCCATTACATATACAAAGAGCCTACCAATGTGCAGAGGGTTGTAATCGCCGCTCAGCCTGTAAATCAGGGCCTGCTCTGGTGTCGTCTTGTCTCGGACCACCCAGTCCGGTTTTCGGTCCTTAGGGACAGGCTTTGCCTGAGGTGGGGCTGCAATAGCTTTAGAGAACTTGTCTCCGTTGGCCTTTGAACCAAGGTAAAAGGCTGAACTCTATAACTGGGGTCAGCATAGTGGCAATTCAGCTTGGGTGAGCGCCTCACATAAAGCTTCGCATAGGGAACACCACGAGGGTCGAGTAATATGGCTTCATTGTCGATAATAATTCCAGACTCTGTAATATAGTTGGATAAGAGGAGTATTTGTAAATTTCATGCACGCACTGTTCTCGTGGACACCAACTACTCTTCGAGAGAGCTTCCAGCCGGATCCGCTAGCCACCGGAAGGTCTCTCAGGATTTCAATGCTTTGGGTTGCGTGGACCTGCAAACTTGTGAACACGGATCGAATAACACAATTTGCGAGTGACTTACCACCCTGCCGGAGTTCAGCTTCGGAAGACCCGGAAGAGGTTCACCCCCCGTTTTGGCTGCGAACAAGGTGACATCCTGGTCATCACCTATCGATATTAACGCCTTCAATCCACTATTCGAATGTCTAATTGATCCCACCTTTCAGTCCAAGCACCACAGGGTATGTCGGTAGTGGTCCCCAAGACTTGTCTGCAGAAAACGTCAATGGCCGAACGTAGGCATGCCAGAACAACACTACCAAGCTCTACGAAGTCGGGTTAACATGCATGAAGCGAACGAGGATGCGAATCTCCTTACCATATACCAAAGACAGCTCGTCATGTTTCGCGCCTACCCCGAGAGCATACGTGATGATGTCTTTACGAGTCCACGAAACCTAGTACATAAGAGCAAGTAGTACAAACTCGAACTATGTTGCTATAATATTGAAACGCACTGGTTGATCTTTGGACTTGAAACCGACAGCTTTTCCAAGGTCGTAGCTCATGATGGTAGAGGCGAAAGTGTTGCAGAGTTGATACTCTCAGTACTGAGATTTATCTATTGCGTCAATATTGCGCACTTGAAAGTTCAATTGAGCCTGAAACTCTCCGGCTATGTGAATCCCGGAGATATTGTTGTGCTGGCAGCTGATGATGTCACCACGTGATACTATAGAGTCCACCATCATGATGATTTGCGTGGTACTAGGTTGTCGTACTATGTAAGTACTACTGCGAACCTTCAAGCCCCCGTGTTATTGGCTTTTCTAAAAACGCCCACACTACAGCCAACAGTCGAGTCCGAAATTACTTGGCATACAACTGTAGACCATATCTAAAATACATGAGGAGTAAGAATGATGTCCTCTCACCTGAAATGTGCTGTCAACTATCTCCAATGGGTCGTGGCCCAGCGTTCGATGGGCCATCCTTACCGAACTGCCGCTCTCACGAATCTTGCATGGGATCGCCTGCGTAAGGACCGCCAAAACATCGACTCTGCTATCTCTTCCGCGATGCCCTTGCATTACTACGTCCGCAGGGCCACACATCCACCTTCTACCTATATTCAACGACATTTGGTCATTAGCAATAATTCTCCTTAACCTTGCGACCGGTCGGAATCCGTGGAAGTCGGCGTCATCATCAGACCCCATGTTCCAAGCATATTTGCAGGACCCGAATAACTTTTTGTCGACCATCCTCTCCATTTCACCCCGAAGTGAACGAGATTCTTTGTCATATGCTGGAAGTGGACTGGATGCAACGCATTACGCTGACAGAGGTTCACGTGGCGATTCAAGACGTGGAACACTTCTACATCTAAATGTAATATTTGAAGGCAGCATGGCCCGGTGTGCCTGGGTGATTGATGCCAACCTCGAGAGCGACAGTGACTCCTCTAATAATGGGGAACCTGTTGAAGGTCAAGACGAGCTTAAGTCCTTTTGGAGCAAGAATTAGGATGCGGAGATGGACTTTATGAAGCTTTCTGTACAAAATCCGGCTTGGGAGCAGTATTCGTCGAGCCGCTCAAGATCTACGAGCCCCCTCGTACTCCACCATCGATATACTCGCCCCAAGCCCTGTTTCCAGCTCGTTACCTTCCGTTCCTGTCTGTGTTCTTGAATGCCGTTAATCTGGCCTCGGGAGACTAACCCGCACGTAGACGCTATATCACATCATTCTGGACTGCACATGGCTATGAGAAGTTGGTCAGTCTGTTGGCCCGGTTGTAGATTTGTTGGGAAAACATCGTTGCCACACTAGGTGGAATATCGAATCTGCCAAAACTTCGTTCATCGTAACTTAAATAAACGTGAAACAATTTTACACTATTCCAGTTATGGAAAAACAGAAGGCGGTCTAATATACAAGGAGAGCAACTGAAAACGACTGGTTTTCCTTTTCGCCTATCGTGCTGGCATGAATTATCTCTGTCTCCTTTGTGACGGGCACAGTCATCGGTTCATGCTCCAGTCCACATCGCGTACACCTGGCTCTCTGAAGAGCCGGTGTTAACGCTCCTCGGTTCACGAGTCCGTATAATGTGGGACTTGCCACCTACTTGGAAGTGTACTTGCAAGATGGTGAGGCAGAATACAACACCCTTTAAAAACGTTATGCAGACAGCGTGTATCCAAGTCAAGTAAACTCACCATAATAGGAGAGACGGCGTCCAGCACGGTATATTGACCATTGGATCCGGACAGGTATGCCAGAAGAATGGAAAGGACGCCCGTCGCATATATAGCGCCACTTTCCACAATGACGATCAAAATGGGCAAATACACAGCAAATCCGTCTGACATAAAACGGCGAGTGTGATAGATGCGCCAGGCAATCAAACCTATCAAGTTATCGTTAGAGCCCACAAATCAATTATGGGGTAGACCTACTAGTGCAGGTGACACTTGTAATCATGGTCAATGTGAAGAATGTCGTGATCCATGAGTGACCAGTGGTGAAAACGGTGGACGAACTGTTGGCCTGGGAAAGGGACCAAACGATAATGTACCCAGTCACTGCGAAACATCATGGGATAAGATTGAAGGCGATAATACTCTTCAAGACACTCACCAGCATTTGTACACAGCACGATTAGACCAGGAACGGCAATTAACAGGCTTCTGTGGTTAAGTACATAACATCGCCAAACCTACTTCCCTATCACTGAGGTGAGAGAACAACCTACCGAGCGGAGAAACTCACAAGGATGCAATCAGCGAGAACGGTTTGCGTAACGTAAAGTGTAGTTTTTGCGTATTCCAATGGCGCAGCGAGGTTGGCATAGTAGGCATTTGCACTCATCTTGTCCGCATTGAATACGAACGCCTGCAAAATTCGAACAAAATCGACAATTAGATGCTGAGATTAATTATGTTGAGCGATTCTGTCAAAAGGATTGACTAGTACACTGACACCCGTTGCCAAACAGAGCAGCACGGTTGCGACTGGGATAAGGAGTTGTCGGTTTGCGCCAGTGTTCTTAATCAGGACGAACAGTGTTAAGAAGTACAACGTCAAGAATACGCCTGTTTTAGATCATGAAATTCGGCACCATGACGTCTTCCATTGGTTGGTAACGCACCATAAAACAAAGTCTCAAAAAACAAAGCTAAGAGTGAAGCTTCATCCAAAGGTATGCCCATGATTACGATCGGTAATGTGTTGAATCAGATTCAAACAGGGATAACCGGCCAATGAAGTATCTGGGTGAGTGTAGTCACCACCCCTCCTTTAAGTACTTTCGGCCACTTTCTTGTGAGCGGTTGGATCATACTCATGGAGCATAGACATTTCGTAATTCGACGCCGCGTTAGTGACTGGTCCGCAGAACGCATCTGATGGGCGTCCGAGTGCCACAATGTATCCAAAGAATGTGACTGTTGGTAAGGCGACCCATCATGATATTGCAGTTCATGAGTACCATCCTGTACCATCACTGGGTCCGACATCAGCGAACCTGTGAACAGATCTGACCGCTTTGCCAATCTGGGTTGAATGTGGGCATCGTTAAGGGAATAACCAATTTGCGAGCACACTGGCCTACTACAGTACTAGTAGTACTAGTAGCAGCATCATTTGAAATGAGTGACCTTTCTCACTTGGAGGAGTCTACGAAGCACAAATAAGAATGGGGCAGTTTCCTGAAGTTAGATACGGACCGAGACTGAGACTCACTAGGGTAAAGCTGCTGAAATTGCTACTAAGGACACCATCGTGATGGAAGTACTTCAAGTTTGCTTCGCGTGGGCAACCAGTTCATGATGTGCACATAAGTTGATCCTCCCCATTGAATATAATAAAGTGGAGTGACAATATTAATTACGTATAAGGTGCGTTTTCTATTTATAAGTTCAACCCTGCCTCTCCGGTCCCTGCCTTCAAAATCGCGCATTTTGCGCTGGGACTCCTATGGCTTTGGTGATACAGTGTGTCGTTGAAAAACTCGACGGACTTTTCATCCAAATTCTGCAAAGATGTTCCGCGCGCTTGATCGCATTTGGATGGAAAAGTCCCGCTGATGGCACCGGGCAGCTGCCAGCGAGGTCGAGTTTTTCAAAAACATCTTACTGCAGTTTCAACACACATGCTGTAACCAATCATAATATTGTCTAGCACCAGCGTCTATCATACGCATGCCTGCCCAGCCAGTGGTAAAGCGCGCAGAGCATGTGGTTTATGCACTGCACCCCTCACCTATTTCATCTTTCTTTCCCAATGAACCTTTCATTTCCGTTATCAAAACCGGTAACTAGCAACTCACTTTGATAAGATTATGATGTCCACGCACAGCCAGCCCATCAGCGAAAAATCACGAACCCCCTCCAGGCGCATACTTCCCGGCAGGCAATTATGTAGTGTTGACTTGAGGTGCGCTTGGCATCAGCCGTATCTGAAGAAGAGTCCTATCATTCGACGAATCTGTAGCGTGGCTGCGTGGAGCTATCATGGCATAGTACTATGTAGTCACAGTTTGACCCTATCAAGGTGGAGTCCATTGATACTTTTGGATGCGACCCCAGAGCTGATCTTCTGCCCGTAGATCACATCCGTCCCTTGAATTAAATAATGAGTTCAGGCATCCTTCGAGCTCGATCGAATGCTAGGCAATGGATGAGTCATCGTAAAAATTTAAACCTCGTGGAATGAGCTGCGTTATTGCGGAGATGAGCCTTTTGGTGAGTGATCTACGCCGTTCATGAACTTCACGTAGATGTGTCCTTCCCACTCATTGATGATATTTGCCCTTCTCTCACTCTAATGTTCACTTTTGTAGACGCTTGCACGATGCGTTGATCGATCTAACTGACACCAGCCTCTGTGCTCTTGGCTTTTCTGGCAGATCGCACACTGCAGCCCATCGAATGCAAGTTCACCAGAGATACTAGTAGATGCAACGGACATTGTCATTCCGCTCGACAAGACATTGGCGACCCTCACCTTCCCTTCATCCACGCATAGTGGGGCCCAGCTTCAAGTCGACTATACATTGGTAGCCCATTTGTCTCGCCATACAGATCCCAAATTGATCACACTGGCCAGGTCAGAACGTTGTACACCATATATTGCGAAATATTGTTCACTGTAATAGCTCGATTGTCCCCACTGGAACATAACGCCCGTTAGTTGGGTTCCAGGAACCGCTCACAACCGCAACCCTTTCCGGCCTCGGCTTAAGCCCGACTATCCACCATGTGGTAAGTTCTGCAAGCTTGGAACGATACCAATAACATGCGCCATAAGTACTTTAGTCATATCATGCATTCAAGTGTTTGAGATATTCCTCTATTTAAAGGTCTTCATGACCCAAAGTCAAAACAGCAACAATGGCGAGGACGATGGAGACGCATTACTTGCATGAGATGTGATGTGGGATCTTGAAAAATAAATCTGAGGGACAGCTGACGGCTTGCTTTTATGTTCAGATTAGTGTTCTTTGTATTCACCTATTACGCCTTTCACCGGCAGACCTCAGATTTAGTACTTGCTCTGTCCCCGATATTAGGCTATTGGTGATAGAACCCTCCAAACTCGTTGTATTATTATACATATGGTCCACGTTAGTGACACAAGGATCGCGAAAGCTCACGGGTCTTATGGATCTGAGGGAACTACGAGTGAAGTTCTGGGGTCTGCAAACATCGACGATGGTCCAGACTCTGCTATACTATCCCTGGGCCAGCAAATTAATCATTCATTCGGTCAAATAGGTTCGCTGGAGTTGCCATTGTTAAGTTTTCCGAGTATACCGTGACTGTGTCGCTAGCGCTCAGCGCTTCAGCACCCGCGTCCCGCGTATTCGTTGAACGCTGAACGTTGAATATTGAATCATGATGTTGTTGCCAGTGAACCGTTGAACTTGGGGCGAAAATGGGAATAATTCACACGCTTAGCGGTGTCATTCATTCATGGTGCACGATTGTCTTGCACAACGTAAATGACTTTGCAAACCCGCACATTGCACGACATATGACAGGCTGTTGCAAGCAACACTATTTAAATTAAACATGCGTTTGACGCGAAGCTGGGAAATCACGAAAGTCTGCGTCTTTCTTCAGCCCAGTGCAGTGTGTCTCTCCTCCCCCCCCCCTCGAAAACTTACCATTATTATGCCTAGAGTACCTAAACTAGCGCACCTAATAGGAATTCTATTACGACTGCCTCCGCTACTGCTATGGTGATCTACGACTAACACGCAACATTCGTACACCTCCGCCACAGTCCAGCCAAAGTTTCCTTGGATTCATCAAAAGCTTGCGAAAACAAAGTCATGAAACTTAAGGTGGCCTTCGCGCACAGTCTGCGCAGCACGAAACCAATTGGCACCCCCGAGCCCAATAGTACAGAATAAGAGCTCTGCTGAAATCACAGTGGACAGCAATATTGTAAGCTTACACCATCCGCATCAATTTCGTAGTTGGACTAATCAACTCCTGTCAAGAAAACAGGTTGCTCATGATAATTTTTCTGACAATCAGCCTATCCAGTGAAGCCCATCCCTTCCTGCGTCGTATACGAGATACACCTGAGAATTGCCTGGAGCCTCTCGATGCGAACGAGCGGATCCTGCAAGAGTCAAATGCTCGCATCAAACTCGACGACCCTCGCTACTCCGTAATGTACATTGATACATCCAAAGTAGCCTCCCCCGGTGATGACCTATAGAGCTGAATGACTACTGACGGCACTCGAACGCTTGCGAAATCCTCCGTGCGAACCTACCACCATTAATGATGATGCTACTCATAACAAGGTAGTACCAGAGGCCGCCTTTCAGCCGAGATCTCTCTGTTGATCTTCACCTCTCTTTGTCCGCTCGCAAATTCTTTTATCCTAGTGGTTTGGTAAATCAGGGTCAGAACCGATGACGGAACACCGAACTTTGCATGATATGATCGAACATGACTGAAGTCTGAGATTGACAGGCCCCCTGAAGCTCCCTATAAGGTCAGTCTGTCCAGAACCCCAATATTGGCACTCAAAAATGCTAAGTCGGATGGGGGTCAATGATTACGTGGTATAACATGCGCATGGCCTCTGCCAACGTGTGACATTTTCGGACCGTGCTCAAATTGTGCAATACTAGTACTAGGCGTACATAGACAAGTGGAGGTATGTTGGTACTTGGGAAGGAATATCATCTAACTTCTAACTGGCTTCTTAGACAATCCTTTTACCACCGTTGGAAGCTTCAGTGTAACTCTTTTTACCGAGGGACGTGCAAAGGCATTCCAACGAGCTGCAGTGACTTCGTCGAGAAAGAAGTAGGAATCGATTTGGCTCGCAACCAGTCTTTTCTCTACGTGGTAGAGAACCTGCTCCGCAAAAGCATGGTGTGCAGTTCGTAAGTTTTGGATGAATATCGGGATACCAGCCTGAGAATCCTCGGGAGACGAGTCTTCCGAATTGCCGCACAAGATCTTCAGGAAGCATCATTACGGGAACGCGGCGCTGACCTTCGCCGGAAAAGTCTGTAAGATCCATCACCAAGTCACTACAATGTTAACCTGCCCTGGAGTCCACCAGAACTACCTCCCAAAATGCTAACTTCGGACAGACATCGGCCTTCCGAAAGCCTCAAAATGCTAAGTCTGGACAGAGATTTGGCAGAATTTAAGACAAACCTATTTATTTCGAAAGACTCTCAGGAGCGGATCAAAGTTTTTTATCTTCCTGGGATGTCATGAACCGGGAAATCATCGCTCCGGGAGTGATGGCGTAATGCCAAACTTCGTAAGTTTCTTTGCTTTTTCTCAAGAGCTCTAGGGGGCCCTAGACTGCCTCGCGCAATCAGTTCCACTCCCTGCCCCGAGCTGACGTTTTGGGCCTACCAATGCCAGCACACGCCCACATAGACTATGATGTGTTCGCTCTAGCGATAATTTGCGACAGAGGACAGGAGACGAGGTGAGACGAAGCTGAGTGGTTGTCCCGATATTCGACATGTCACTGATATCACAGTAAGCTCTAATCGCTTCCTTATATCAGGAGGTTCGAGTGTTTGAATTCTGCCGAGCTTCTTAAAATGAGTGAGTAACGGTTTGTGCCCAGGTTCCGGACTTTAACAACTGACCAGATAGGTGATGAGCCCTAACGGTATAAAGGACACGACGTCCTCAGATGACAGTCCTCTCGGGTATGTAACGTTCAGCGGACTGCCAATCATGTTTGTGGCTATCCTGGAAAATGTCAAGTCATTTCGGCTCTACCATCACTGACACTGTCCAACTTGAAATGAATCTCAGGTTCGCTTCTTGTAACCTCGTGACTTTCGTCGACTTAATCTCCCCTAGTCAGGCCAAAAGAGAAGGAAGATATTCGCTCCTTCTAATAATGATTAGACCGGCGTGCCGTCATTCACATATGCGTCTTGCGGGCAGTGGCTATAACGAGAGTCAGAGAAAATAAAGCAACATACTTTGTTCCCCCACTCACTCCATGACATCCGCGTCGCAGCTTCGTCAGTTAAATCTATTCGAGAAACGCTCCGAGCTTCTCAGCCGCGACGCTCGAGTGCTTCTCTCGTACGAGAGAGCAAGGGCTATTGGCTTAGCACACGGTGCATATGAAGCTTTTTGTTTAGGGGACACATCTTGATCTCGTATTGCAGGCATCACTCTTCGTGACACTTTGGATTTGACGCAAAAATTTTGGGACATGCACATCGATCCAATCATGGTCCTAGATGGGGCTGCGACCACGCTGCTGACCATCCAGTACAATTTGGTCGCAGGAACGCTTGCACAATATGCTGCAACTACTAGACCTGATTTGGTTTCCCTCGTCGAGGACATTCTTCGATGGGATGTTATGTGAGTAAACCGTGACATCCATCTCGCAGATGCACTACATGGTCTCATTGCAGTGGTCAATTCTGCCTAACCGAACTGGGGAGAGGCCTAGACATCTTCCGAATGAAGACATCAGCGACACTTCTCCCAACGGGTGAATTCGATCTTCATACGCCGTTGCCCTCGGATGCCAAGTAAGATATCAGTGTATCCTTGAGAGTAGTTGATCATGGCAGCCCCGGGCCAGGTTCATGCCGCCAACTGTTCCAGTGAAAGGTCTTCCATGTGTCGCTATTGTTTTCGCACAATTGTACGTGAATGGCGAATGTCGTGGACCTCGACCGTTTCTTGTCAATATAAACGACGGATATCATATGTGCAACGGGGTGACTTCGAGGCGAGTACCTCTTTAAATCCATTTCACCTATTTCAGACTTATTGCTCTATAACTAGGTTACTGCCACCCAGAGGAGGCTCAGCTCCTGTCAACCATGCACTCACAAGTTTCAATCATGTCTGCTTACCACCTTCAGCTCTTCTCGGGGACCTCGAAAAGTCCAACAGAATCCATCGTGACTTTATGTTGTCTATATGGCGTGTTGCGGTCGGGTCGCTAGCGATTGGCTCAATTGCAATACCTAATCTCCAGATGTCATCGTACATCGCCGCGCGTTACTTTCAGCGTCGTCATGTCACCAGCGTGTATGGAAATCCTGTACCCATACTTTCATACCGGACGCAACAGCTTCCTTTACTATATGCCATCGCTCAGGCGTTCGTTCTAAGAGCGCTTCACAAATGGGCTATCGAACAGTTCATGGACAATAATCTCGATGTTCGTGTGCGACATGGCGTCGCGGCTTGCTGTAAAGCAGTCATGGTTCAACATGCACAATCTGCAAATTATGCCCTGTCTGAAAGAATGGGAGCTCAAGGCCTCTTCGAATATAATCGGCTGTCCAACTTATATGTACGAACGCCTTCTCTTGGACAGTCATGTTAGATCAAGAATTAACCTGTTTCGCAGAGCGAGATTAGGGGAATTAGCATCGCTGAAGGTGACATTTTAGGTAGGTAGCTTTTAGCCTTCTCCAGTGATGTGATACTGACCAAAGATGTCAGGGCTTTCCATGCGTCAGTGCAGCACATCGATTCCGTGCAAGCTAAAGACTTACAGATAAATCATAGGACTCGTGGAAGATACCTTGGCGCAAACGTACACGCTTCCTCTCTCGACACACCCAGACAGCCCCCTTGCATTGCACGAAATCTCGTTATTCGATGAGGCAACCGAGACAGTTTCCTCTTCATCCGACTTCACACAAGCGTTCATGCAATATGTGCAGCCGCGCTGTCAGCTGATGGTCGAATCCGTGGGACACCGTATGGCCTATGACGCCGCTGTCGATCAAGGTGTCTCCCAATGTCTCGTTGATCTGTATCTCATCAATGCGATTAAGACAGATGCCGCGTGGTATGTAGAGCGTGGTATATTTACGCGACAGACCATTATGCGCATGGAGGATACTGCTTTGTCGGCTGCTTTGCCTCTCCTGGACGAGTTGCTCGCTGCGATGGAGGTTGAGCCATACGTCTCGTCACCCATCATATCGGATGAAAGCTGGGAGAAATTTAGCAGGACGTTACCTGTTTATAGCTCACCCCAGGCTGAGGTGCCAGCGCAGCCGACTTTGGTTTTGGAGCGAGCTCGACTTTGAAGGCTCTGAGTTGCTATAGCCTTGAATAAAAACATGACGAATCTTTGGTGATGGTTGTTCATAACTTTAGTAGTCTGTTGAGCCACTCATAGTTAGCTAGTGATATGTTTTTCTCCCCATTTACTTGCGATGCCTGGAAAACACCCATGCCATGCTCCATTTGATACTATCCAGGGCCAAAACAAACAGATCTCATCCCATTAATATATTCGTCGCAGTGGTTGGTTGCTAAAGCTTCCAGGTACGGTGTGGCACAGCACCTGTTCATATACACAATTCTAGAGCTTTGATTTCTCTGTGGAAATATCGTATGTCCTGTTCAGAAAGTCGGCCATAAATCGCGCTGTATGAACCGTTAGATGGCAACCGATCGGTCCTTTATGTCAACACACCAAGCTCTTCTGGAGATTCCTGAGGAATCTAAGGCACAATTACGTTAGTTATGGAAACAATCCAAGGTAAGATACAGACGAGATGGCTAGATGACTTGAAGATGACGTTAGATGAATTTGCAGGTCTGCGCCAAGCACGCTGCTTCCTCACTTCCACTAGCATCGTCCTGTCGGATACGCCTATCAGTTGGTGAACTTCATTCTGCCACCCTGACCTACACATCCTGGCTTGGTTTTCCGGGAAGAATCCACAGTAGCTCAATCTTTTCGTCAAGTTTTTCCATCAATTCCCAAGTTTCACGGCTAGCTCGTGAGTTTGCAAGTACAAGGGCCTCGTGAATGGGAGGCGTTTTCAATCTGACACATCCACTTTCATCCTCGTACAGTCCGAAATCGACATAGAGCCTAAGGACGTCAGGATGCCAAGCAGAGAACATGGGTGAAGATTTAAAGGAACGCAGAGCGTCCTCCCTGCAATCATAGTCAGTAATACTCCGACATGAGAGTATTGTCAAAATTCAATCACCGTGATGGCCATTGATCGCGCCTTATCAAGGTAGCCCCAACCAAGTACTGCGTGTGCTCCCACGTGAACCCTTGGTAAGTATCAATCATTGCATCGAGGAGGATCATAGAAGAGAACAAGGCCGGGAAATGCAACGCGGCTAACGCCCTGTGCAATGTTATGAGATTCGACAGGTTTCTGAACCGCGAATGACATACACCGAGCAACCTCCAAACGAGTGTCCTGCTACGACAAAGGTCCGGGAGGAGAAGCCACTCTTTTGGCGTGATTCACCAATGGATACAGGCACTCGATGAAGTTGGACGGGGAGAGAAGATGTTTCTACCTCATCTGGCATATAGTTGATGAGAAAGTTTACGATGTCTCTCGCATTGTCAGTCCAATCAACTGTTGTCGATTAATTCCAAGCGGAAGGTTTAAGAAACGATCTCTCACAACTACCACTGAGATTATGTCGGTTTAGCAGAGCAGAGTCTCCATGTTGCACAGACTCCCATGACCAGATCTCATCTATGACACCACAGGCAGCTAGTAGATAACATAAATAGGTCTCCCATATCTAATACACGATTAGATCCCTAGCATGCATGAATAGGCGTTACCAGACTTACTTCCTTCGGAAAGCCCGTTGCGTGCACAAGGAACAAGGTGATCCCCTTCGTTCTAACTCCGGCCTCCTTGTCCTTTCTTACATATCGATTGACACAATTCCACAGCAACCTTTCGTCTGTGACCCCGGAGTAGCCGTCCTCTTCTTGCTGAACCTGTTGTTCCATGAGTTCAAGTCCTAAATTCTTGAGATCCCTCTCCGTTCTTTGTTTCGAAGAGCGAGGAGGCGGCTCGGGAACTAGAATATTCGGGGTGACTCTGGGATTGGCTGCAGGTATGATATGCGTGCTGATGTCGTATGTACCGAGTAAGTCATCGGTCCTGGGTTTGAAGGGCAGGGGTGGGACTACGACGTGCCCTTCATGAGGCTTGAATGGCACCCATGGGCGCGGTTTCATGCTCGGCCGGAGTGTTGTAGGTGTGTAAGGATACGAGGATGTCATGGATGTCGGCGACTATTGCCTGGAAGTCTCTATTCTGTCAAGCTGTTCCGAAAGAGAATGTCGGATTGACTATCTTGCGAAATCAGCTGCCGTCGTAGTACCCGGTAGGCTAGTCGCCTCCGAGGCTCGGACAGACTTGGAACGGAAGGAAGATAACGGTGTTCCATATTTACGATGCCGGCATACCAGTACACAGCCGACTGTTCAAATTGGGGGACAATCAATACATTCATAAATATGTCTTGGGATATGTATTGCATCTATCCATAGAACTTTTCTGACCGTAATGATCGCCGTGCAGGAAGCCGTAAGTGGGCGCCATGATTAAGATACAATTCCCCCAGTTAGCCCGGAGCTCACTCTGGAAAAAAGTAATCCTTAGAAGGAACAGCTGTCTTCAAAATCTCATCTATTAGTACTAGTATAAGGTCATGGCCTACGGCTACTATCACATCACATTCTCATGTTTAGTCCCGAGGGCGAGAAGTAATACATGGAAAGAGCAGCATAGAAGGGTGGCTTGGCTTCACTACTACATGCCACGTTTTGGCCGACACAGCAGATTTCCAGATTCCGATTTCTCTCAAGTCCTTGGAGCCTCGACGGTATTCAAAGTACGCTCTGAAACGATTCTGAGTCGTTCTTCTAAGAGGTTCTTGCCAAGTCTGTGACTCTTACTTCATCACACCTTCGGCAAACACCAAAAAGTGAAGTCGGTCAGTGGTCACTCACATGGCACACCTAATATCGACGCGTGGCTCTCGGCGTCAAGTCCTTCCTTGTCCTTTCTGTATACCAAGCTGGTTGGAACCCCGGTCATCGATTCATTATCGACTTCTCTTTGCGAGACACCACAAAGTACGTTGATCGCAGTATATATTTTGGAACTCGGATTTTTTTCGTTCATCCCAAAACATTCCGAACACCGATGCCATCTCCCTTTTGTCCTCCTGACCCATGATGGCACTATGTTGGAATCAGGCGTCCAAGTAAGCCCCGGTCAACGTCAGTGACGGCATATTTGGAAACAGCTCCAATACTTAGCAGGGCGGCTGGCAAACATCTTCTTGATGTACATGATTAAGATCTGATCAAGCCATGGACTACGTAGAGAGCAGCCAAACAAGCAATCAACCTTTGCTGGGAAAGCTCACCTTCACAATACCCGTTCACAAAACCTATCACGGTACAACCACCCGGATATACTTGCACACATTCATGACGGGTGCATCACAGCAGCTGTAACTCACTACATTCCCTATCTATCAGTCCCCACTTTCACTCGACGACCTATCACCAGCAATTCAATCGTGAAACCCATGAGAGCGGTAGGTAGCAGAACGTACGCGGAATCTTTACATACCCTGCCTCAGCTTGTGGATCGAAATTATCGAATGCCCTGACCAGATTTAGGATGTCCACAGACAATTCTATAGGCCACTATTGTTTGCTCATATCAATCAAGCACGTGCAGCGCAATAAGCTCATCTTTCGGAACAACATCGGTAAGTACAGACATGCTTGCATGTACTGCTTACGCGATTACGGGGCCACTGTATTCGCATCCGTCAACTCCATGGCACATCGGAATAGGGGGAGAATTGCCTTTAGCTTTGTTTGATCAGAAGATCTTTCACCTCCATTTACTGGGATGCCTGGAACGAACTTTGAGTCATATTGTTCGTCGTCTTTTTACTTTGGGATTTCTAATGCCCGCTACCTATTGATAGCTAGTCGGGTTTGTACAGGCTTCTGGCAGCCCGATGGAAGAACTATTAATAAAGGCAGAGAGTGAGATAAGTAGGTACAAGATAGAGAGATACTGACATTGATCCTCACTCATTCACGAAGGTTGTGATACTATGCGTGATGAAATCGACTGACTAAAAGTACTAGCCGTGTTTGAAGATGCCGTTAAATCATCTGGGCGATAGTTATATCGAGGTATGACGTACGAAGGATCGAATAAAACTTGTAAGTTGTGATGAGACTTAGGTCGCCAGACGATCCAGCTGTCCAGTGATGGAGAGGGGATGGGTGAATGATTGGGTGCTGGATGATTGTGGAATGTAGTTGAAACTGAAGGACAAGTGGGCGCTCAGTTGGGTGCAGGAGGACACCAGGCTGCTGTGCATACCAGCGTCATCAGTGTTAACCAATCACATCGACTACTGTACAACTAGACAGAATCAGCTGTAGTTTGCAGATGTAGGGATCAAGAGAGATGTTAGCAGTTTGTATGGATATGATTGAATATTGAGGGTTGCATTGACAAGTTACAACGTTTGCATATGCTCAGTGAAGTCCCGCTTTCCATACAATCCAGCACCTGAACAAATAGATACTCGTCCCATTAATGTATTCGTCAGAGTGGCTGTTGAAGTGTCTAGGTAGTTGCGCACAGCACCTGCTAATATACACAATTCTAGAGCTTGGATTTCCCTGGGGAAATATCGTATTTCCTGTTCAGAAAGTTGGCCATAACTCGCGCTGTATGAACAGTTAGTCGACAGTAAATTAGTCCTTTATGTCAACATACCAAGCTCTTCTGGAGACTCCTGAGGAATCTAAGACACAATTACGTTAGTTATAGAAACAATTGAAGACGAGATACAGACAAGATGGCCAGCTGACTTGAAGATGACATTAGATGAATTTGCAGGTCTGCGCCAAGCGCGCTGCTTCCTCACGTCCACTAGCATCGTCCTGTCGGATAACGCCCATCAATCAGTGAATTTCATTCCGTCGTTCTAACTTACGCATCCTTGCTTGATTTTCCGGGAAGAATCCACAGTAGTTCAATCTTTTCGTCAAGTTTTTCCATCAATTCCCAAGTTTCACGCCTAGTCCGTGTGTTCGCAGTGAGAAGAGCCTCGTGAACGGGAGGCATTTTCAATCTGACGCATCCGCTTTCATCCTCGTACAGTCCGAAATCGACATAAAGCCGAAGGATGTCAGGATGCCAAACAGAGAACGTGGGTGAAGATTTAAAGGAACGCAGGGCGTCCTCCCTACAATCATAGTCAGTGGAAATCCGATGCAAGAGTATTATCGAAGTTCAATCACCGTGATGGCCATTGATCGCGCTTTAGGAAGATAGCCCCAACCAAGTACTGCGTGTCCTCCCATAGAAATCCTTGGAGAGTATCAAGTGTCGCATCAAGGAGGATCATCGAGGAGAACAAGGCAGGGAAATGCAACGCGGCTAATGTCCTGTGCGATATTGTGAGATTAGATAGGTCTCTGAACCACGAATGGCATACACCGAGCAACCTCCATACGAGTGTCCTGCTGCGACCAAGGTCCGGGAGGAGAAACCACTCTTTTGACGTGATTCACCAATGGATGCTGGAACTCGATGAAGCTGAATAGGGAGAGAAGATGTTTCTACCTCGTCTGGCATATAGTTGATGAGAAAGTTTGCAATGTCTCTCGCATCGTCAGTCCAATCAACTGCTCTCAATTAATTCCAAGCGGGAGGTCTAAGAAGTAATCTCTCACAGCTACCACTGAGATTATGTCTGTTTAGGAGAGCAGAGTCCCCATGTTGCACGGGCTCCCATGACCATATCTCATCTATGACACCACAGACAGCTAGTAGATAGCATAAATTGGTCTCACACATCTAATACACGATTAGATTCCTAGCATGCATAAACAGGCACCATGAGACTCACTTCCTTCGGAAAACCCGCTCCGTGCACAAGGAACAAGGTGATCCCCTTCGTTCTGACTTTGGCCTCCTTGGCCTTTCTGACATATCGATTGACACAATTCCACAGCAACCTTTCGTCTGTGACCCCGGAATGGCCGTCCTCACCTAGCTGGGCCTGTTGTTCCATGAGTTCAAGTCCTAAATTCTTGATATCCTTCTCGGTTCTTTTTTTCGAAGAGCGAGGAGGTGGCTCGGGAACTGCAATATTCGGGGTGACTCTGGGATTGGCTGCTGGTATGATATGCGTGCTAATGTTGTATGTGCCGAGTAAGTCATCGGACCTGGGTTTAAAGGGCAGGGGCGGGACTTCGATGTGCCCCTCATGAGGCTTGAATGGCACCCATGGACGAGGTTTCACGGTCGTCCGGAATGTTGTAGGTGTGTAGGGATAGGAGGAGGCCATGACTGTCAACGACTGCTTCAGAGAATATCGGATTGAGCGTAACGCTTGCAGAATCAGCACGGATCATATACCCCTCTCTGTAAGGGTCTTTTCATTGTGAATGCCGGGACCGGAAGAAGTTGCCGAGTAAGGTCTAGTAAGGTCTGATTTAGAAGATAACGGAGTGAATCAGAAGCAAACGTTCCGGAAGGTCAGACCCAGCTACAGTCGGATCTCAAATCCGTCAATCAGTGCGCCATTGAATTACTTCCAAATCTTATCCATCAACCTAAAGATATATAGATATAGATATAGCACGATGATCACGGCGAAGAAAACTTGATCGCGCCAGTCATGGGGTCCGTGAACGTGAACATCGCAGCGTGCGACACAATTAACGCAAACGTCGCAGTCCTAAACAGTAGTAGTATTAATAGTGTCTCCACGTCAGACCTATGCACTGCGGACTCACATTAGAGCCGTCCAAGGCGTACTCCCACCCTCCTTTGTCCGAATTGGGTGCTGGTTCATGAAGCTGCTAATCGCGATGAGGACTACTGGCCATGCTAGATACCTGTGAAGATGAGTTATGAGGGTAAGGGATGCCTGAAAAGAGCAACCAGCATGGAAAATGGCTTCCCGACACTAGACTTACCGATTTCTAGAAACTAACACTAAACCAGCGAGGAACATACCCATTGAACCAATAGTGTCTGCCAGTATGCATGGAGATCTGTAGAATCAAGCGAATGTGATGTACTCACCAGCAGACTCTGCACGCCACGTTTTCGGCAGAGACAGCTTAGTTTCTCGAGCCGAATCTCTTGGGTTTGTGGACATGTTGGAATATTAATGAAATGTTGAAGCTGAAGCAAAACACATCCCATCAGCTGAAAACTACTCACGTGACTACTTCCGACTAAGACCTTTGAAAGTTAACTTGTAGTGCTTCTTCTTGGTACCATCAACCATGTTCCCCACCCCCCCAATCCTAGCCTCAGCACTATCCAAAATCTCCACTCCCTTCCGCCGCTCCCAACTCGGTCTCTTCCATGGCAAAACCAAACAATACGGAAACAACGTCCCGCACTCAAAACACAAAACCCGACGTACATGGCTTCCAAATGTTCACACCAAACGCTTGACATCAGATGCATTGGGGCGGAATGTTAAAGTAAAACTTACGACGCGTGCGCTTAAGAGTATCAATAAGGTGTGTTGCTCGTTTGTTTTGGTGTTTTAAGGTGGTTTTCTCATCATGCCCTGTTACGGGGGAGTAGCACGGCGGCGTTGATAATTATCTCCTGCGGACAAAACCCGATTTATTAGGTATCGAAGGGATGCGTCTCAGGATATTGGTACGCGAACAGCTAGACATCAAACGCGCCGAAGACGAGGCTTTGGCACAAGCAGAAGCGAAGATCCAGCTCGAGAAAGAGATGAAAGAGGCAAAACAGAGACGCAGAGCCAAAGTCGCACATGCGCAGAAATCGAGGGAAGCGATGTTGAACATCTCTGAGGGGATATTTGGGTCGGGACCGACGCCTCCTCGAGTTGATGCGTCATAACTAATGGTGAGTTAGGGTTATTTAGTGCTTCTTGTAAGATCTCTGAGCTGAATCCTGATGGAATGCAGATGCGGCTGTCCTGTAGCATATACTCCTAGATAATACCTCCAATTTCAACGACCAAGCTTCTTTCAAGTTGAACTCGCGCGTGTTGCATTTCATTTCAAACGCCCAGGGCCTAGGCTATCGCAAGAACAATCTACTAAGGCATGGTCTGAGAATAACATCTTACTTCTAACTGATTTCCTAGACAATCCATTTACGATTTCTGGATTCTGGAAGATTCAGTATAACTCTTTTTACCGAGGGACGTGTAAAGGCATTTTAACGAGCGGCGCTGCCGTGACTTCGTCGAGGGTGAAGTGGGCACCGACTTGGCTCGCGAAATGATTTTTTCTCTACTACGTAGAGAACTTGCTATGCAAAGCATGCGTGTGCAGCTCGTAAGTTTTTGAATACGAATATCAGGACAACATGGGAGTCTTCATTGCCGCACAAGATCTTCAGGAAGCATCATTAGAACGCGCCGCTGGCCTGCGATCCATCACCCAAGTCACCACAATGTTGACCTGACCTCCGCTTGAACTACCTTCAAAAATACTAAATACTGATAGACATCGGCCTTCTTCAAGTCTCAAAAATGCTAAATCTGGACAGAGATTTGGCCAAATTTCGGACAACTTATTTATTATATAAAGAATCTCACTGAGGAGCGAACCCGCTGTTCTTTTTATCTACCATCGCTCCGAGAGTAATGGCATGATGTCATACTTTACGATTTTCTCAAGAACTTCAGGGGGTCGCGCGATCAGCTCCACTTCCCGCCGCCGATGGGCTAGCACAAACTATGACATGTTTGTTCTAGCGGGAGCCTAGGGAAGGAGACGAACCGAGACAAAGCTGAGTGGTTGTCCCGATATTCGACATAGTTTCTGATATCAGAGTAAGTTCTGATCGCTTCCTTATATTAGGAGGTTCGAGCGTTTGAACTTCGCCTTCAGAAAGTGATTGCGAGTAACGGGCCTGCGCCCAGATTTCGGACTTTGACAACTGACCAGATAGGTGATGAACTCCAACGGGCATTAAGTCCACGATGCCGGTCCTCTTAGACTCGGCAGCTATGTTCAATATCTGTGGTGTCCTTCACATATGTCTGCATGCATCTTTGTAAAGGTACGTGGGAAGTGGCTATCTAGTAGTATATAGCGGATGAGAGTCGAAGAACTAAAGCAACATACTTTGTTCCCCCACTCGCTCCATCATGACATCCACGTCGCAGCTTTGTCGGTCAGATCTATTTGAGAAACGCTCTGAGCTCCTTAGCCGCGATGCTCGAGTGCTTCTCTCGTACGAGAGAGCAAGGGCTATTGGCTTAGCACACGGTACATATGAAGCTTTTTGTTTAGGGGACGCATCTTGATCTCGTATTACAGGCATCACTCTTCGTGATATTTTGGATTTGACGCAAAAATTTTGGGACATGCACATTGATCCAATTGTGGTCTTAGATGGGGCTGCGTTCACGCTACTGATCATCCAGTACAATCTGGTCGCAGGAACGCTTGCACAATATGCTGCAACTACTAGACCTGATTTGGTTTCCCTCGTCGAGGACATTCTTCGATGGGATGTTATGTGAGTAAACTGTGACATCCATCTCGCAGATGCGCTACATGGTCTCATTGCAGTGGTCAATTCTGCCTAACCGAACTGGGGAGAGGCCTAGACATCTTCCGAATGAAGACATCAGCGACACTTCTCCCAACGGGTGAATTCGATCTTCATACGCCGTTGCCCTCGGATGCCAAGTAAGATATCAGTATATCCTTGAGAGTAGTTGATCATGGCAGCCCCGGGCCAGGTTCATGCCGCCAACTGTTCCAGTGAAAGGTCTTCCATGTGTCGCTATTGTTTTCGCACAATTGTACGTGAACGGCGAATGCCGTGGACCTCGACCATTTCTTGTCAATATAAACGACGGATATCATATGTGCAATGGGGTGACTTCGAGGCGAGTGCCTCTTTAAATCCATTTCACCTATTTCAAACTTATTGCGCTATAACTAGGTTACTGCCACCCAGAGGAGGCTCAGCTCCTGTCAACCATGCACTCACAAGTTTCAATCATGTCTGCTTACCGCCTTCGGCTCTTCTAGGGGACCTCGACAAGTCCAACAGAATCCATCGTGACTTTATGTCCTCTATATGGCGAGTTATGGTCGGGTCGCTAGCGATTGGCTCAATGGCAATACCCGATCTTCAGATGTCATCGTACATCGCCGCGCGTTACTTTCAGCGTCGTCATGTCACCAGCGTGTATGGAAATCCTGTACCCATACTTTCATATCGGACGCAACAGCTCCCTTTACTACATGCCGTCGCTCAGGCGTTCGTTCTAAGAGCGCTTTATAAATGGGCTATCGAACAATTCATGGACAAGAATCTTGACGTTTGTGTGCGACATGGCGTCGCGGCTTGCTGTAAAGCAGTCATGGTTCAACATGCACAACTTGCAAATTATGCCCTATCTGAAAGAATGGGAGCTCAAGGCCTCTTCGAATATAATAGGCTGTCCAACTTATATGTACGAACGCCTTCTCTTGGACAGTCATGTTAGATCAAGAATTAACCTGTTTCGCAGAGCGAGATTAGGGGAGTTAGCATCGCTGAAGGTGACATTTTAGGTGGGCGGCTTTTAGCCTTCTCCAGTGATGTGATACTGACCCAAGATGACAGGGCTTTCCATGCGTCAGTGCAGTGAATCGATGTCTGCGCGAACTAAAGACTTACAGATGAATTATAGGACTCGTGGAAGATACCTTGGCGCAAACGTACACGCTTCCTCTCTCGACACACCCAGGCAGCCCCCTTGCATTGCACGAAATCTCGTTATTCGATGAGGCGACCGAGACAGTTTCCTCCTCATCCGACTTCACACAAGCGTTCATGCAATATGTGCAGCAGCGCTGTCAGCTGATGGTCGAATCCATGGGACATCGCATGGCCTATGACGCCGCTGTCGATCAAGGGGTTTCCCAGTGTCTCGTCGATCTGTATCTCATCAACGCGATCAAGACGGATGCTGCGTGGTATGTAGAACGTGGCATATTTACACGGCAAACCATTATGCGCATGGAGGATACTGCTTTGTTGGCAGCTTTGCCTCGCCTGGATGAGTTGCTCGTTGCGATGGAGGTTGAGCCATACGTCTCGTCACCCATCATATCGGATGAGCGCTGGGAGAAATTTAGCAGGACGTTGCCGGTCTATAGTTCACCCCCGGCTGAGGTGCCAGCGCAGCCGACTTTGGTTTTGGAGCGAGCTCGACTTTGAAGCTCTGGGTCACTATAGCCTTGAATAAAATAGATCTTTTGGTGACGGTTGCTCATCACTTTTGTAATAGTTCGTCGAGTTACTCATAATTAGCTACTAATCTGTTTGTCTCCCCATTTCATTTCGATGTCTGGGAAACACCCATGCCATGCTCCATATAATACTATCCAGGGCCTAAACTCCCGTTCGTGTACACAATTCTAGTCTAAGCTTTGATTTCCCTGAGGAAATGTCGTATTTCCTGTTCAGACAGTCGGCCATAACTCGTGCTGAGGCCGTGATGATCGCGCTCTGGAAACAAGTGATGATTAGAAGGAACAACTGTCTTCTAAATCCCATCTAGTAGTCCTTGCCTATATATCAGTAACTCGAATTTCTAACGATTTTCAAGTAAAACCGGCACATGTCTCATTTCATTTCAAGCGCTCAGCGCCCTATCGCAAGGATAGAATAGTCTACTAAGGCATAGTTATATACCATACCGTGTAATTTATGTAGTAAAAGATGAACGATGCAGTAAGAGCGTAATGCAGCTATAGATAGTATATGAATGAAAACCCGATTATTTGAATCCTCCCAGAGCAGTGCAGTGCAATAACGAAATTGAAAACCTGAATGACGAATAACAAGAACAGCAACCTTAAAAGGGACAAAAAACGTAAACGTAGGAAAAAGAAAGACCCCTACGATCATGATGCAGCTCCGGCATGAATCACTTTCCGCCACCACCCCCGCTTCTCCACAATAGTCGTATTCGACACAGTAGTGCTCAAGCCGAGCTCGTTAACGTTGACCCCTGACTGACTGATAGCAACAGACCGCATACTCTTCATAGACGGCGCCCGTAACGAGCCAGTCCACTTCGAGCGCATACTCTGATAATCGCTCTCCGAGTCCTGACGTGCTCGAAGTGGGTGGTTCAGGTCCATAGAATCCGAATTCGAATATAGAGATTCGTCTGCGAGTCTTGCTTCATCCTCGTCCGCGTAAACTTGAACATGCCCATCTTCTGTGGCGAGTTCTCGAGAGTGGTCATGCGACTGCGGCTGCGCTGAGGGCTCATGGAGATATGTGAAGGGGGTGAGTTGCCCTGAGCGCGTAACAGGTGCAGGGTTAAACAGCGCTTCGATGAGCTTCTCCGTCCCGCGGATACCACGAGTATTCGGGAGTTGGCTCGCGTCTAGCGGGTTCTTTTTCCGCTTTGAACCAGGTCTGCGTTTTCCAGAAGAGTGGGTCGAGATGGTGGATACAGAGGAGGAGGATGAGTTTGCGTTTGCGTAAAGATCGAGTGTGCGTGGTCGTGTTCGGAAGATGTCGTTGTCGAGTAGACCAGCTACACCACTTAGGATCTCTCCTTTAGGGAGAGGTGGGGCGATGTAGGATGATTCGCCGCTGACGTGTTCTAATTGAACGGTGAGCTACGAGGAAATGCCAAGTAAGTAAAAAAACAGAGAGATTGATGGTAAAAATACCTTGAGCGTAGCATTAGTCTTACTCTGCCTCAGCAAATAGCGGCGAGTGACGACTCCAGCGTCAACGTATTGAGCGAGATTTAAGCTTACAGCGCCGAGCCTAGGATTTCGCGGTGCATCTGGATCGCCTGGAATAACTCGCTGCGAAACATACTCAGCAAAAAGAAAAAGCAGCTACGAAAAACGGACCTGCATGACGACAAATTTTGCCTCGCAACTTCCGAGTTCGTTAGTTTCCCTGCCAATACCTATCTGGACCATAACATCAAGGGTGTGTTCCCATACTACGTTGTGTTCCTTTAGCTGTTCGAACGGCGTATGACCCTTGGCAGGAGAATAGGCATTCGGAGGTGATTTAGCGAGAGAAGGGGATGGGTCTGGTGGGGTAGATTGGGGTAACCAGTCAGCGGAAAGGTATTGTGGGGGTACGTGTTGAGGACGAGAATGGTGGGATGATGAGGATGTACTAGGGGTTGAGACGGTGCGCGTATTTGAGGGGGATACTATAGGTGAGTTCGCGGATACGATGACTGAGGGGATGGATGGGTCATGTGAGTGGGATGAATTGGAGTTGGTGATACTTTGAGCATCTGAGCCGTCATTGGCGTTGGCTGCGTCTATTTCGCTTTCGTGAAGCTTCTCCTTCTCTTTTCCTTTAGTTGAATTGGCACTTCCGTTTGGGGTGGTACTCCCTATAGCCTTGCTCTTACCCTTCACCTTTCCCAATAGACCACCGCCAGATGTGACTCCCTTGAACTTCCACCGTACTTCGAATTCTCCGTTGACAAACGGGACACTGCTGAGCTGGTGTATGGTAAGGCGCAAGAGAAATATAGCATGGCGGGGCAAGAGATGCGCAAGCTGGGCACGAAACCCTGAGGAATGCGCAGTACCATTGGTAGGGCTAGTCGGCCTCGGGTGGGGTCTAGTTGGGGATTTCAATGGCCGTGTATCAGGTGTAGGCGAAGGAGGTCGCTTGGCTGTAACGGGTGACAGGTGCAATTTTGGACTAGATTTCTTGGCGGGCCGTAAGGTGGATAAACGTTCTCTGTTAAAAGAGAGTAAGGAAGTTGATGATTCGGCACCTGGTGGGTGTCGAGAATCGTGAAGCAGCATGTTATGCGTGCTTCAAGGTGGTGGAAAGGACAAGTGCCAGTACTCGTGAAATGTGGACCGAGTGCTAACTGACGCGCATCAAGAAATTCATGGACAGATGGGTTTGCAGTTTCAACCCACTGTGCATGACACATATGAGACTGGCTTACTAACCACAGTGTGTCCATTCACTCATCACACTCTTTCCATGATTCGGCCTCCTACATAAAATATTTCTCATTTCACCCGTTCAGCACGGAGAGTCACTGGCCTATCTTCTAAGAATTCTATCAACGATTAGACTGAAGGTTCTACCTGGCAGTGATCTTGATCGCCTGCTTCTTCTCGGTATTGGTTTCAGAACGTCATCAAGTGCCGTCGGATAGCTAGCCTGCGGCGGAGGCGTGCATGTCGTTAACTCAATCCGTACGAGGTCAACATCGACGTAAATTTGCCTTGACCACGCAAACAAGATTTACTTGTTACAAGTAACCGGTACCACAAAAGGTTAGTAGTGCAGGGTCTACTCACATGCTATCAGTCACAAAATGAGAAGGTTTGAACCTAAGACAAGGCATCAGATGGAAGTCGAAGGGTATTAATCACATCGACGTAAATTTGCCTCGAGCATGTCAACAAGGTATGCCACGTTTGAGCAGGTTCTTGATGCCAGAAAAGGTTAGGTAGCAGAGGTGAAAGAACAAGGTATATGTCCTTGTCCTTTGGCGAGTAGTGATGACTACGTAAAAAAGCGCGCTGGCTTGAACTCGCGGAGAGGGCGAGCAAGGTTGCTGGGAATTACCTAAACCGTCTACAAACGAATGTCCAAAAAAGCGTCAAAGAGAGTGAAACAAACTCAAGAAACATATCCTTGTGCTGAAAATGGTCGCAAGATTAGACTGATATAAAGCAATTCTCATTCTCATCTTTTTTTAAAAACACAACTACTCCCAATAGTGATTTGATCCATCATGTACCAAGTCCGTCCTGCCCACCCCATCCAAACAAAAGCCATCTGGGATTACGAGGAATCATTCACATCAACAATGGCTTCACAACAATCTTATCCTTCTAATGTTCAGCTTCCTCGCAAGTTACAACGTCCACAATACATCGAAGTCCCTGCTCAGAATATCGCTGCTATCGATCCTGAACTATCTCATGTTCCGGTCGACTACGTCCGACGTGGTCTCAAGAATCAGGCAAACCAGTGAGTACCACTTCAAATCTTACAATAAACTCCTTCTAACATATCACTCAGGATGTTTGCTGGTATCTCAGCCCTTCAATTGTCTCCAAGCATGCATCGCTCCCAGCTGCACCATACACCCAGCCTAACAATCCCGATTCGGCCATCCGGCCCATCCTCTTCCTACCCAACACACATACTTGCTCTCTCCAAATCATCCACTTCATCCGATTCACATGTGACCCTCGTACCAACCCACGCCCTCGTCCTCGCATCCAACTGTGCCTCACTCCCCCGACTCCCACCATCAGCCTCATCTCATGGCGCCACAGTCAGCGTCACCCTCCCAGTACTCCCTCTCACCATACCTGCCCCGGCAGCATTCGCACCCCTACATACATTCCTCTACACTCATTCTGCACCCCAACTCATCTCCGCACTCCTCCCAGCTATCCCGGCCTCCTTCCTATCCACTCTCACATCCCCACAAGCACTCCGCAGCACACTAGCCTCCGGACCTGCCCTCCACACGCTATCCGCGCATCTCATGTCCTCGGCCCCCGGAATGGGTGCACTCACGAACGTCGCCCAGAATATCGCTGCTGTATGGAGAAACGCGGTTGCATTGGGTGTACATGATCCTGAACTCTGGCACTGTCTTGACTTGGCGTGGGAGGTCATTTTGGGTGCTATGAACCTTGGCGCCGGAGCGCGTTAATTCTAGGATTGATTAATTGTCTGGACTCGGCACTGGTGGCTGTCCACGAACGAACTCTTTCTCTTTTTCTCGATCGTAACCCATCACTGTATTCCTGGATCTCTCCGCATCTCTCATCTCGTCGCGCATTCATCATCATATGCCCTTGTATCCCAGACTATTTCCCCTCTTCTTTTCCTCTATATCAAGACATCTCTATGACCGCCGAGATACCAAGTAAATTACGATCGGGAGTTAATGTGTTTGAGACTTTGTATCTACCATGTATCAAAATGATCAATATACCTCGTATACCTCATACTTCAATCGTGCGTGTGCCCCTGAGTTCATTTTAACTATCCTTCGAGTCATTTCAGAGAGCTTGGCGGCGATAGAACCACTACTCCTTCTGTGATTTGCTTAGCTTGCATCCATTGAAAATTCGTGCCCATTGATGCAGTGACACGACACGATCATCAATTCTTTTACATTATATTAGATCTGGCTTCGAGTGATATAGTTATGGGCGCTTCTCTGCCAGTCCTGACATTGACAAGTACCTCGCTTGAGCCCGGTCTCCGTGATTGGTCCCCAAATTCGGGCCGCCTTCATTCCGGACAACTTGCCGTATTCCATCTTATTAACTCCACTTCAATATCCTCTCTATGCTCGACTCTCTTGTATCGATATCCTGGACGTCTTTTTTTCGTTTAGATGGTCGTGTATCGATCAGGCGGACATTTCCACTTTGGTTAGGATTTGCCAGTGCTCAGCAACTGGCGTAAGTTAGTGACCAGCCCGTCTAGCCGAATTCTGGTACGACTCCGACAGCTCTGTTGGCGATATCATGACAACTCGGTTCTTCGCAAATTCGTTGACCTATTAGCCGTTTTGCCTATTTTCTCGGTGTGATTCCTCTTCTAGATCTTTCATCTTTGAATTATTTTATTTGGCGCGAACCGGACTTCGCTTGATGTCGTGAAAATTACCCCTCCAACTCACGTGATCTCGATCACAGGTCTATATGATAATAATATAGATTTGACACCAAATACTACAGGTAACTTAGGCGCCATTGGAGGGGTCCAGGAACTTAAGCTGGAACTACTGTTCAACCACGGAATGACTCGGGACAAGTCACATGCGCTGCTGTTCAATTCTAAAATTTTAGAATTGAGCAGCCCTGTTTAACATGTAGCTACATATATATGTCATTCACCCATCCTATTATTTCCTCAGACGTCTCATGTCGTCCCCAGGCCCTACCCTTCAACAGACGGAAGGCAAGTCTGCTTACTTGACTTGCTGCGTCGCTGGACTTGATACTTTTTTATCATTTAGTCGCAGACATAACCCTCACGATTACGGCTGTCCTTGTCACATCCTTCCGCTTGTACATCCGTGTGCGGCAGAAGCGTCTGGGTATCGATGATGTATGGGCTGCCATCGCCATGATATTTGACTTTTTACTATTAATTTCCGATTGCTTGTATCTGCAAGACTTTGGTGAGCGTACCCGCCGTGTGTATGTTGCATACATCTTACTGAAGAAACCCAGATAAATTCCCTCAAAACTCAAGGATAGCATTATACTACATGTACGTTCTCTTTTCTTCTTATACTTGAGAGACGTTACCAATACCACACCAGGATCGCACAATTTTTTTACGCAGTTGTATGGTAAGCCGCTAGTACTGAGGTTCTGGTGCCATGCCAACGTGTCAGAACTGACACGCGCACATAGGTCATCGAAGTTATCCATGTTGTTTACCATTGTGCGACTCACAATCCCGGGAACCTTTAGGAGAGTTCTTGTTTGCGCTGTCGGTACCTTCGGCGCCATATGGGCTCTACTTTTTGCACAAGTGTGGTGGATTTGTGAAAGTCAGCCCAGCTGGAAAATACAATCACATCCGCAGTGCGATCTCGGCAGGCGTGTTGCGATAACGCAGATGATCAGTGAGGATTTGTTGTCCATAAAATGTATCGGTCTTCTGATGTATTTCAGCCGACGTTCTTGCGGACAGTTTTCTCATCGTTGCTCCATTTTTCCTCATTTACAAAGTCAGATTGTCAAAGGCGCACAAAATCCGGATACTATCTGTCTTCTCTACGTCAGCAATCACCACAATCGTCAGTCTCACCCATGCATATTACATCTTCGCTGGTGGAGGACTCAAGGAAGTTATGGCTGCTATAGTCGAGGTTCGGTGATAGTGTTTAGACCTCGAGCGCTGCTGATCACGCTTTAGGCTTCTGTGTCTCTAATCGTCGCGAACTTGAGCGTGGTCGTCGCGTTCATCTTCCGTTTAACTTCAGAAGATGATTCACTATCCAATCCGACGCCCATGATAACTTTTGGCGCTCAACATAGGACACGCATGGCTACAACCCGTGTAGCTGTTGAAACTACCACTATCGTACTGGAGGATCTCTCCGAATCTCGCCTCCGTTCTATGAAGACAAGCGATGACGACGATATTACTTTGCACAACAACAGGGAGCCAAAGCAGAGGAAGGAATGGTGTTAGAGCAGAAAAAAGTTTGATTTTTCCCCGACTCCCACGTTAGTGGGGAAGGGTCCTTGTGGAATGGACGCATTTTATTTTCTTCTAATTTTTCCTGGCAAATTGCGTTTTCTCGATCGATTACTTTTGCCGTCCGTGTCTAAACCGTGCAATCACACTCCTTGTCCCCTCCATTCCAATCCAAGGACGAAATTTTCAACACGGCCGCATTACCATCTGTGCTAATTACATAAATGATTCAATGCAGAGCTTCAAATTCTGCTCGACAAGATGCATGTGGTGAGTCCACTGTCTTCATTCCAGGAGAGGGATATCGGTGCGCTCAACATCGTCCTCCCACCCTAGCTCAAGCTGTATTAACTTCTGCCTATACATGTCTTGCTTTTGACGACTGTACGGAGTTTTCTGTCAGTGAGAGCAAGGCTAGTATATGCAATTTTAATTATAAGCCGCAACTCCGGCTTTCCGGCATCGAAAAGCCTGCCGGTGATTCTCACCTAATAGCCTCTGATGACCGAGTAATGGCACTTGAGTCTACATTATTATTTCTGGCATCATCACTAACGCAAATGACGTGGCTCAGCCTGGAAATATATTGGTCGTGAAACATGCGCACCGGAGGAAGCCCGAAGGTGTTACTCAAATTTGATGTGGACATTGGCCAGGTCGTAGCAACACTAAACTTAAAAGTCCCCGCCAGTTTGAACGGTAATGATTACGGTTTCAAGTAAATGAATATATTTTATGAACGGTAGAAAGGCTCTCTGTGGAAAATCAATTCTACAAGTGAGCCATCCGACTCCCGAGGGGTCAGTCTCGTGCAAAAATAGGTACCGGGGACTTGGTGTGTGCTCCGAGACTCGCACATACGCCAGCCGACTCTGAGTACTTTCGCTCGGCGTCATTATCAAGCTTGACTTTTCTCCAGCAGGCTCTAGCACAGGTGCTCGCTCTCCCACTGCGGTTAGTCGAGTGTGGATCGCTGTGTGTTTCAGCCACGGTCGGTAACACACGTACATGAGCATGCCCCGAATCTTCACCTATTTATCCTCCCCTCTTCCGAAGACGTGGTCACGTTACGTACGTCCGTCAAGTCACGACGAACATGTGATGCGTGACAGTTGAACACTTCAAAATTTCCCCTTGATGGCATTTATTAAATTATAAAATTGCATACACACCGAAGAAAAAAGCGGCAAACTACGTAGTTACTGCTTCATCTAGCCAGCTATCTTCGGTGTGTCTTCCTTCGCCATATTTACGCATAGAAGCTAGAACAGTCTTAAATGACCTGGCCACTGATCGACTTGCGGACCACACCGCACGGGGGACGTTCTCTCTTTGCTGTCCAGCCCATTGCCCAGGGGACCAACATCTTTGCATGTGAAGCTCCTTTTATGCATGTGATTTACAAAGATTATCGCAGGGAGGTCTGTGCTCAGTGTTTCGCTTACGCAGCAAGTACTTCCCGAAGTATTAACGATTCACGGACTTGGAGTATCAAAAGTTGCAGGGCAACTGCAGAGACTGTTTGGTTCTGTACAGATGAATGCAAGGTCACATGGGAAAGCGGGGTGATAGACCCCTTGACTGCAGATGTCAATGCTCTTCTTGGCAAAGCAAAGATCGCTACTCGGAAGAATTCTGCTAGGGACGACTACGATCCGATATTACCAAATGGTCCTACTGCACAAATCACGCAAGACTACATCGACAAAGCATGGGCGGATGTCGAAGATTTGGTTTCCTCTCGTACTCGTCTTTCTGCGTACTGCTCGACGATGAATTTAGAAGATATGGAACTCGAAATATCGCGCTCGGTTGCGTCAGCCATTGTCCAGCGATATGTATTTGATCACCGTCTCGCCAACACCGCAGTTTCTTCGATAATACCCAACTCAGATCCATGGGAAGAAATGCTTGATCTCCAGAGCAGCGAGCTCTCGAATGTTAGCGTGCGGCCTTACATTCTCGCGGCGCATCTACGCGTATACGCTTTTCTGTGTCATTCGCTTCCGAAACACCTCAGATTGTATGTTCCTACGGCCCGACATGTCCTTGCGCGCGACACCGGGAATGCTTTCGGCATTTGGGATGGAGATAGCAGAGATGAAATGCTTGGATGGGGCCTTTGGGTGGGCGCGAGTTATTTTAACCACAGTAAGAACCCATTTCTCCGTAAGCCTGTTGTACTCAACGCGGCGGCCCACGAAGGTTGTTACCCAAATGTCAAAAAGACGCGCGTCGGACGTACCATGCACTTGACCACCTCTCGCTCAGTCGAAATCGGCGAGGAGCTCTGCATTAGCTATATCGATACCAATCAAACCATTACGCAGCGCAGACAGGATCTAGAAGATAGCTGGTTCTTCAAATGCCGGTGCCAGCGTTGCCAATCAGAAGAACCTGATGAGGCATCTCCGTATTGATGTGTCTTTTTACAGAGACGTAGCCAAGTCTTAGATGTTGGTGGTTGTGTGCGTCAAGTGTGCGTATATACTTGTGAGAATGGATTTCATGATGTTGAATAGATCTACTGTACGACTGCGACTAGGGATCCGTACAACTAGAGGCATGCTTATGCTGGTCCGGTCAAGGTTCCGGCACGAAAATCGAAGGTGCATACACATAACCCTCAGACGCATATATACTATGATACACACCTTTGCCGAGATGTATCAGGATGCTTTTGTGATTTCCCGTTTTGTTAACACTGCGCCGACACAAGGCAACGACGAGCTCAAATAAATTCTTCACCTTTTGCCTAGTTCTTTTTGTGGGACATATTGTATTATTTATGACCATCTAATCTAATATTTAATCTTGGACAACCCAAGCCTCCTTGTCCATTGCCCACCTTCTCTCCCTCACTAGCACTGCTAGTGTATACGGTAACATTAGAATTGCCCGAGATTCAGAGAGTAATTATATAAATTTGCATCATATTTGACTACTCGGGAGCCACTCAGCGGCTATAGGGTCCAGTTTGTGTATGCAAGCAGCATTCATGCCCTCCTCATTCCCTTACACTCCTACGACGCTCCGGACGTCCGTGAAACCGCGCCCATGGGTACCATTGAAGCAACATGAAGGGCGCGTCGAGATCCCGCCCCTGCCCTTTAAGCCTCGGACCGATAGCTTACTTGGCATGTACAACATCAGCACGCATATCGTACCTGCTGCCAATCCCAGAGTTACCCCAAATACACCAGTTCCAGAGCTACCCCCTCGCTCTTTGAAAAGAACCAAGAGGGTTATCAATAAACTAGGACTTGAACTTATAGAACAACAGGCCCGGAAAGGGGAGGATGGATACTCCGGGGCCACGGACGAAAGGTTGCTGTGGAATTGTGTCAACCGATATGTGAAAAAGGATCTGGAGGCCAATGTCAGAACAAAGGGGATCACCTTATTCCTTGTGCACGGAACGGGCTTTCCGAAGGAAGTGAGCGCGATGCTTGTTCACGGTCCTCGTACTAGGAATCTGACTATACATTATGCATATTTAGATTTGGGAGACCACCTTATGCTATCTACTAGCTGTCTGTGGTGTCATATGTGAGATATGGTCATGGGAGTCCGTGCAACATGGGGACTCTGCTCTACTAAACAGACAGAATCTCAATGGTAACTGTAAGAGAACACCTCTCGAACCCGCTCGCTTGAAATTCATTGATAGCAGTTGATTGGACTGACAATGCAAGAGATATTGCAAACTTTCTCATTAACTACATGCCAGAAGAAGTAGAAATATCTGCGCTGCCCATCCAACTTTGTCGACTTCCTGCATCCATTAGCGAAGCACGTCAACAGAGTGGCTTCTCCTCCCGGACCCTGGTCGTAGCGGGGCACTCATTCGGGGGTTGTGTGGTGTATGTTATCGCGTTTCCAAGGCCTTGCTGAACCTCATGATATTATGCAGTGCTTCAGTCGCGTTAAATTTCCCGGCCTTATTTTCCTCATTGATCCTCGTCGATGCGGTGATCGAAACATTCACAGGAATTACATTGGAGTACATGCAGGACCTGATTGGCCATACCTTGATGAGGCGCCAACACTGGCCATCACGGTGCTTAAATATCGATTATCACCCTCGCATCCACTGACTATGATTGTAGGGAGGATGCCTTGCGCTCCTTCAAATCTTCACCCGTGTTCTCCGCTTGGCATCCTGATGTACTTCGGCTCTATGTCGACTATGGACTATACGAGGATGGAAGCGGAGGTGTCAGATTGAAAACTCCTTCCATTCATGAGGCTATCGTCTATGCCAACCTACAAGCTAGCCGCGAAACCTGGGACTTGATGGAAAAACTCGATGAGAATATCGAGCTGCTGTGGATTCTCCCCGGAAAAGAAACCCGAGAATTGTAAGTCAGGGAGGCAGGACAAATTTAATAACCAATAGGCAATATGTTACAGGTCAACGATGGAGCAAGTCTTCAAGGAGCGTGTTTGGCGCAGACCAGCAAATTCATCCAACATTATCATCAAGTCATCTGATCATCTCGTTTGTATCTCGGCATTCCATCTTCAATCATATTTATAACTAACACAATTGTGTCATAGATTCCTCACGAGTCTCCAGAAGCGCTTGGTACGTTGCTTTCGAGTAACTAATTGTTTGATAACTAACTTTCCATACAGCACAAATTATAGCCGACTTTCTTCACAGGAAATATGGTGTTTCCTCCGAGTCGAGGCAGTCGAAGCTCTGAAATCGATTGTGGGTGTATAAGTTGTTCGAGGCTCGTCCGAGTGATTTGACAATTTTACTCACTTGGCTTATGGTGAACGAGTATTACCAGTAGTATTGTTCGCGGCTTTATCATCACAGCTACTTTCATGTGGATAGACCAAAATTCATTTTGTTGCACTTATTGCTGCCCTATTGATGTGCATGGCTTCTGAATCAGACCGCGGCTCGGGCCAAAGCCAGCCGTCTGAAGCCAGGCCAAAGCCGCGGCTTTTTCACAGGTGATCAATCGTCGATTGGACGTGGAAAGCTGAGTTCGGAAAATAAAATTCGTTGGGAGTAAATACCACCATACGTTCGATTTGTACTGTAGTGGCATCGTGTACTTATGGGTCATGCATTGCACGACACTACTAGTGACCTTGGCACGTTATGCATGTCTAGACTCTTAATTATACTAGACTTTTGTAATCTTTTATATAAGCGACAGTTGTAAACTTGTAATAATAGTTCGAGGCCATTTTTGGACTTACGTAGAGCACTGGTACATAGTACTAGCAGCTGAGCCGAGCAAGCTCTACTTCCACCCCTCCCTGACGACTACTGAATTCATGACACTTGCGGAAAACGACAGTTCTCCTTCATGCGTCAAGGGAAAAGGAAAAGCCAGGCATCCTGAACCTTCAGAACAAACACCCCTGCTACTACATCGTGACAGTGACGTTGCTTTCAGTCAACCGCGCGCTACAGACGATGAAGACGTCGACCTTGAAGGCAGCTCGGACACTCGACGAAGTCTTTGGTCCAAGCTTATATTTGTCTTCTTGGCATCCCTGTCTTCCTGCATCATAATATTTCTGCTGCTTGCTCTGTTGGCATACTCTTATGCCGCCAGATTGGCGGACGTGTCCCCAGAAGACGTCTTAGAGAATGCGCTGGTGATACAAGGGCCGTACCGGGTGAGCGTACTCAATTTTACAGCAGACGGCGGGACATGGATAGAAGTACGAGCAAGAGTTGGAATTGATGCCGGATCAATAATGGGAGTCGATACGGATGATGACGAGGGAACATTCTATGACATGTGGAAGTCGTTTGGTCAATGGGGCGTCAAGATTTTGGATAGAGTTACAGTGGATGTCTCTACCACTCGAATCTTCTCTCAGCGACAGGCACTCTTAGCCACGCTCCATTCCCCACCATTTGAGCTTCCTCTCACTGTCGATCCCCCATATGATGATTCGTGGTTATCCCCATTATCTTTAACTCTTTGTGTCATCCCCACCCAGGACGCGTCTGATGTGATCCAGTTCGTGGACGACTCCTGGCATTCTGGTGCTGCATCTGTACATGCCTCTATTCCTAGCGTGGTCGTCTCTGGGGGCTCGACAAGCAAAGGCGATTGGAGGCACATGCTAAGACTCCAGAGATTAGGTATACAAACTCAGCTGTCCATGAAGCGTAAGTCTTTTTATTATCTGTTAATTTGCAAAGAGTACTACAGCAATACCGACAGTTCCACCAATCCCTGGCTTGCCCACCCCGGGCAAGGATGTACCACTACCATCCGTTTCACAGCTGATCACGTTGCAGTCTTTCGGCGTGGAGTCTGAAACTAAAGACGTGACTGTGCATGCCCTTGCGACTGTCATCAATCCCGTGCCACCTATAATGAACCTAACTGCACCTTCACTTCCGTTCATAATTTCGCTCCCCAGCAAAAGTCATTCATCAGTACCGATAGCATCGGTACACACCGACCCGTTCACCCTAACGTACCCCAACATCACGCTCGCTATCTCTGGAAGCGTTCTCCCTCTCCCCGCCCACCCTTCCGCATCTATATCCGCCTTCATTAGTAGATATCTCTCTCTCGAACCTAACCCCGTATCCGTCGCATGTCCACTATTCCCATCTTTTGCGGTAGACATGGAATTTCCGCCCCCTAGTTCCAAACCACACATACTCCGCAATGTAACATTTCACGACATGAAGATCAAACCAAATTCTGCTGGCACCGGTTTTCTTGCGAGTGGTTCGGTGTTCGCTCGCATAGTGTTGCCTAAAGGAATGGACCTTACACTGAATGTTACTCGCGTACTTCCTGATGTTCTGGTCTTCGACGGGGAAGCCCATGAATTGCCTACACTTCTCTTGCCCCAACAGAAAGACGAAGAAGAATTACCGGATCCACTTCCAGAACACGCATTTGGACATATACGACCTGAAGATTGGTTGGAAGCGACAAGCGTTCAAGTCGACTCCGAAGGAGAAGGCTCCATATTCGCAGTCACCGCAGATATGGTCAATGTCCCGTTAGAGGTACTTCCTGGTAGGCAGAAACAATTCAGCAATTTCATCAGCAAGGTATGTGTAGTACTATTTTTTGCGCAACCTTGTTCAGGCAGGATCGGTTGCAGGTTGTATTTGGCACCCATGGTGCATTGGCTGGCTTGCAGGGAACTACTGATGTCGGGGTGTACATCCTCGGATTACCGTTCCGTGATCATGAGGACACGGCCACAGGAATGGACCTTTTGGGTCTGCCCTTCCAAGGGAGCGTACGCATTGGAATGAAAGACCTACTGGTATGACAGCTCGCTTGATCTTTTTTCTGAAGGATTATATGTAATTTATTTACCTGTATCATCATGCATTCACGACTGCTAAGCCTACTCCTATACATTATTGACATACTGGTTTATTACGCCGCACTGGAATTTAGATTTCCTCGTTTCCATGAGCTAGGGCACACATTGAATTCTAGGGATGTCACCTACTTGTGCGTGAAATAATTCACAGAAAGGTCTAGTGATGGATATCGTTCATTCCACTATTCAAGATGACAGTGCTCTAGGACTTCCGCTGCTGTCTCTACCCTAACATTGTGTTGCCAGTAGACGTACACCATTGACATGGACCCGCTTTTTCATAACGGTTTGGATGAGATCCTCGCGTTAATGATCTCGCGCACTGGACCCGTCTTGTATTCATCAACCTCTACGTCATCAATACTTAGAGGCGACATTTATCGTACAAGGACAACGAGACAGAAAATACAACTATGCAAGTTGAAGCTTCAGTTGTAATGCTTGACTATCACCCCATAGATTATCTCTTCTTCTACGCCCTTTTCTTTTCCACTCTTCAGTTCCGACTGGCCATAAGTCATCGTCCTCACCTTCCTCCATTGCTCCATTGTCGGCGCCTCGCTATCTTCGCACCGTTTCTGAATTCCCACCCTCTGTAAGACCGGGCTTTCAATCATTGGCACCAATTTGATATCGTCGTTAGGGATGGCAAAGTAGAATACTCCAAGACGAGTATAGTCCCGCTGGTCCACCACGGGCTGAAAAACGCGGTGGATCGTGCCTTTATAGTACCCGCCAGTAAGGAAGTCCATTGCATCGCCTACGTTAACCACCTATGACCCGCTCGTCATGTCATGAATTGAGACAGAACATGACCACTCACAAGCGCGTTTTCCATGTGACGGATCCAACGCCATTCGCCTTCACGGGTCTGGATTTGCAATGCGGCGACAGGCTGACTCCATAGAATCGTAACACTTCCGAAGTCTTGCGGTAAACACCGTGAGCACAGTTTCTTTGTGAGTAAATAACTTACCAGTGTGGCCCTTCATCCAAACATTCTTTGTTTTGGCCTCTTGTTCCTCTGTTCGTGGGTAGCTACACTACATAAACTTGTGAAGAGTAGACACACAAGGAACTACTTACTACTTGATGAACCTAACTGATCGACAAGTCAGTATGGTACAAACTGTTTGAAATGTATGTATGTACCAGCTGTCTCGCCAACGGCGTCAAAGATATGTTTGTTCACCAGTATATCTTCCGGTAGCTCGAGGCTGCGGGCAATAAGCCTGAGGGATAATATTTTATCAGAGTCTTCCTGAGTACACCAGGATATACGTTTACCTCAGGATAGGATGCACCACATTGAAGTAGTTGTGTGTACTAAACTCCTGTATCTCTGGGAGAAGAGGGAGGAGGGCTTCTGGGTGCCTTCGCTTGGTCACATCGCGATTAACTAGAATGATGTGAGATAAGCCTATGTAAATGAATGCGCGCCGCTCACTACAGTATTGTTCAAGCTGGTCGAGTATTCGACCATCGTTATCCTGTTGAATTCGATTAATTTGAGCGAATCAAATGTTCCTGTGTAGCGTGATGCACGACTGCTACGTACCGCGTACTGCACTGATGTATATCCTTGGAGGATCCCATCTTGCTTTCTTGTCGAAGCATAAATTTGCTTCTCGCCGTCAGTGACAGCCGAGAAGGGTACGTCTGCAATGTCAAACATGCGAGCTGTCTGAGTCAAGATGTAATTGATGATTTACGTGATGTTGGATAATTGTCTCACTTGAGCTTGCGAATATCCATGATTCACGACATAGAAGAACCCGAAGTTCAGAAGAGCCTCCCTTAATTCAATTGCGAGCGCGGCGCAACCTTCTTCGGAGCTGGCTTTAGAAATGTCGATGATCGCAAGGTCGGCATACTCCACTGTCAGTGCGTACGTCAGTGTTCTGCATTAAGCACAAGACCTCGCACATACAGTTTTCCGTCGTAGGAGGTGCAGCAACGTAGTGCGGCACGTAGGGCAAGGTCATGCTGTGCATTGTAATTAAGAACACCAAGGGGTCACAAAATTAATCCTCCAACTTGTCCTTATATAATTAAGCCTTGGGGCCTGATTTATAAGAAGATACGGGTAGTATGATTGCATGGTCTAGGCTAGTAACAAAGGGAAGTAGTCACCGCACGGTGACAATAAACGCGGGGGGTTTACAAAAGGTAGGCATCACCGCACCAGTGACGCACCGACTTGAAACATTCCCAGGAGCCATTGAGCCGGTCTTGACTGGTACACATTCGGGAAACCTGCCTCGAAACATGACGTGGGCCTCTAGGGAGGGAGTGCTAGTGCTACTAGTAAGTGCCAAGGTCCAAGCCTCCAAGGTCATGAAGAAATTCGTGAGTTGTGGAACACTTGCTCGGAAGGCCGCGACAGCCTAACACTAATTGGAATAGCCCACACTTTCAGCCATTATCATTAATGTAAGATCGTAGCACTTGCTTCTGCCGAGTCGGTGAGTATCCAAATCGATGCTACGTACAGGGTCCAATGTTGTCGTCCAGTTAGAAAAGGTCCAGTCGCGCGTAGCCACGTCGATCAGCTGCCGGTTGGATCGCATTACTTGATGGATATACCACAAGAACTTCTGGGAGGAGTCGCAAAAATCGCGCATGAAGCTCCTAGTACTATGTAGTAACGAGGGAATTCGAAAGTTCGGTCCGTCTGTCCGTCCGTGTCGGCCTGTCCCGTCTCAGTTCGGGAAGTTCCGGCTGTCGAAATCATGTCCGCAATACTAGAGTCACTGCGGAAACGAGAAAATGACCGTATCCAGATAGAATATAGATAGAATAGTCAACCATACACCAACTGGATACAGGCAAGGTTATCTGTCTAGGTCCAGAACATGTATGGAAGGGTCCGCTATTCGGACCCTAACTGTACTGTAGTTAGATGTAATAACTAATGTCAGGCTTGGCCCGCCAGGTGATCTATTACATAAGTTCTGCCAGACCGCAATCATGTACATTTCACTCACGAAGCCACGTAGAATCTTATTTTAGTTCGGACAGCCTGAAAGAAACTGAGCAGACTCGATAAAACGCTCCAGAATACACACTCGACTCTCTTGCGATGTTAATCCATCTGGAGTATGTGATCTCTCGGTAGAAATGGAGTTAATCAGAAACGCGCGTGTGCGTCATCGCGCCGCATTGTCGCTTCCTCAAAGTCCAACTTCTCAATATTCTCATTACATTTTAAAGCCACTGCATCCCCCGCAGTCCATACAAACCGTTCGTCATGGACAGTGGATCGAAGACACTTTCCTCTGCGACCCGCATATGCAATTACATTCAATGGATGTTAAGGTTTGACGCCACCGCAAACCGTGTTCGACCTCCGGACGGATCCCTTTGCTCACGGTCGATTGCGCACAGCATTGTCGAAAGTGAGAACACAAAAAGACACTGTCTATTTGCAGAGACGACGCTAATATAGTATTTCCTGAGTGGCTGCTGTAAACACTATATTGTCGTAGAGCCGACCGACTCGGAAGGGGACCCTTGTTTATACTATCGTGGGTTTTCAAACAGTTTATCTGTTCTCTTATCACTCAGCCTCATTCTGTGCTAGTTCATTCTCTTCTACTGGGTCATGTTGACACCCAACGTCACTTGGCTGGACATATGTCTTGCTGGTATTGGAGTGGCATATTTCGTCAAGCAGGTGTTGAACAAGAATCCTGCATCTTATCCCCCTGGCCCCCGTGGGTGGCCTCTCGTTGGGAATATCCAAGACATGCCTCGAATCAAGCCTTGGCTCACCTTTGCGGAGTGGGGTGAGAAGTATGGTGAGTGCCTCCTGTGGTTCCAAAAAAATGCATTCCAATTCCGTGCATTCTAGGTGCTATCTCGCATATTGAGGTCCTGGGTCAGCACATCATTGTGCTAAATTCGGTCAAAAGTGCGATGGACATGTTGGACAAGAAAGGCGCCGTGTATTCTGACCGTCCTGTTCTGCTTATGGGTGGCGAACTTGTTGGGTGGAAGAACGCTTTGGGTCTTCTCCCGTACGGTGACCGCTTCCGCCAATACCGCAAGAATATACACCAAATCATGGGCAATCGCGCCGCCTTGGATGTCTACCACCCGATCGAGGAGATCGAGACTCGCCGATTCCTGAAGCGTGTGTTTTCGAACCCCGAGCAACTGCAAGCTCATGTCCGACAGTACGTCGTATGATTTACCCTTGCATGGCTGGAACCTTGAATTCTTATAGCACCGCTGGCGCTATCATTCTACGAATCTCTCATGGTTATAAGGTGAAGGAGAACAACGATCCATTTATCCACCTTGCGGACCGCGTTATGGACCAATTCTCGCGGTCCACTGCTCCCGGCGCCTTCATAGTCGACATCGTGCCATTCTGTAAGACTATAAAACTCTGACCTTAATCGGCTTGATTATTATTTCCAGTGGTCAACATCCCCGAGTGGTTTCCTGGCGTTGGTTTCAAGCGCTTGGCTCGTAAATGGTGCCAGAACCTGAAAGAGATGGTTGATGTACCGTACAAGTTCGTTAAAGAACAAATGGTTACCAAGCATCTGTGGTGTTACGATCATGAGTTGAACATTTTACAGGATGCTGGCACTGCCCCGATATCGTTCACCTCGAATCTGTTGAAAGGCCGTACTTTGTCTGCTGAAGAGGATCACGTGGTGAAATGGTCTGCTGCATCCATATACTCTGGTGGTGCCGACACGGTTAGCTCCTCCCTTCATATTACCGTATTTTAAGACTAACACCTGTCTTCAGACAGTTTCTACAATATACTCGTTTTTCCTTGCTATGACACTATTCCCTGATGCGCAGAAGAAGGCCCAGGCTGAAATAGACGTTGTTGTTGGTCCCGATCGTCTTCCCTCCTTCGCAGACCGCGACTCCCTCCCTTATACTGAGGCGCTTGTGAAAGAAGTCCTTCGCTGGAACGTTGTCGCCCCTACCGGTATGTGGATCTCGTTTATCGCATTCATTAATTGTCGAGCTGTATCGATAACTCAATTGACAGCTATCCCCCATCGCGTCGCCGATGACGATGTCCATGACGGGTACCGCATCCCAAAAGGTTCCTTGGTGATACCTAACATTTGGTTAGCACTTTTATATTTCCGTATTCGATATATCAACCAAAATGAAAGAAGGTTCATGCTCAATGACCCGCGGACATATGCCAACCCCTCGCAATTCAACCCTGAACGCTTTTTGGACAATAATGGAAAAGATCCCGAACCCGAACCTCGCACGATCTGCTTTGGTTTTGGTAGACGGTAAGCATGGAGTTGATTTTAAGTGCAATGCTGACTTTCTGCTTTGCAGTATCTGCCCCGGTACGCCTAAACCATATTTAACAAACAGTATCTTGACGTTGTTTGCTTTCATGAATAGGTCTGCACCTCGCCGATGCCTCCGTCTGGATATCTACCGTGATGTCACTCGCAGTGTTTGATATCTCCAAGGTCGTCGAGAAGGGTGTTGAGATCACCCCTGAAATTGACCATACATCAGGCACTATCAGGTATGTCGTGCATCTTATCGCATCCGCGGTGCTGGTTTAAAAGCTAGATATAATCCCAGCCACCCCAAGCCGTTCAAATGCTCTATTAAGCCTCGTTCTGCAAAAGCTATTACGCTCATTCAACAGGATGCTAACTACTGAGGACACGAAGATGATTCTCGTCATCTATCCGTCATGTATGATATTGTATATGTATTTCTGTTTCATCTGATTGAATCATAACGCTACTCGTGGGCTACCTGATAACTCACCCATCTAGCACATTTCTGACACCTCCCGTCTAATAGCAACAATGAGGAATAAACCCAATTGAGCTCTTCAGCTCTTCCGTCAATGGCCGACACATCCGATAGGCTCACCGTGACAGACTCCCCGTGTGCGCCATATCACAGCACTAGGGACGCTATGGGAAGGGGTTATTATCACCACCTGCGCGGTTGACTTGCCCGTTTCATCTGCCAAACCAGTAGCGAAATAGTGACCGGTCGGTGACGGTTAGGATGGTTCGAGAATACAAACGACTGGAAATTCACTTGAATGACATATATAGTGACATCTTTTTCACAGTGAGTTGAGGACTGTCACTTAAGTCACTTGCTCATAATATTTTTGACACGACGCCACGCAGCCAAATGACGCTGGTAAATGTCAAGATTGGCCAATAGTAGAAGACGTCGTATGTAGTGAAATTGTGCTTAGCAAGCACTCATGTCTCGGCCGATCTTTTTGAACTAGGGGTTGGCATTGCCGAAATGGACCTCAACATTGTCAATGGCATCTGCAGTCATTCTTGCAAATCGGTACAGGGCCACGACGACCCTCGCACGCCGCATGTTGCATAGAAAAGTAGAATATTGACTACTCGAACATGCATCCCCTCTATTTACAAAAGAAAGATACACGACACACGCTCAAAATTTAGCAGTGACCCCTCCAGCAAGCTTCTTCTGCAGCTTAGCCTGCACAAAAAAATTAGCTTCGGTACATACATATATTCATAGTCACCACTTACATTCACTGCATCCATGTACTTGTCAGTAACGACCCAATGTTCTCTCTTCATGTTCTTGCCGTGGATAGCAAGAGCAAGATCCTTGGTCATGATTCCATCCTTATCAATCGTTTCCACACATGCGGCCTCAAGATCCAAACAGAACTTCTTGAGCTCTTCATTTTCATCCAGCTTAGCACGGTGGAGAAGTCCACGGGTCCATGCAAAGATCGACGCTACGGGGTTGGTCGACGTCTCGTTGCCCTTCTGGAACTCACGGTAGTGTCGGGTGACGGTACCGTGAGCAGCCTCACTCTCAACGACCTGGCCGTCAGGGGTGATCAGCTCTGAGGTCATCATGCCCAAGGAACCAAAGCCCTGAGCGAGGATGTCACTCTGCACATCACCATCGTAATTCTTGCATGCCCATACGAAACCACCGGAGGACTTGATCGCTTGTGCAACCATATCGTCAATAAGGCGGTGCTCGTAGTATATGCCGACCTTCTCAAAAGCGTCCTTGTACTGCGATTCATAGATCTCTTGGAAGATGTCCTTGAAGCGACCATCATACCTCTTCATGATGGTGTTCTTTGTTGACATGAACTAGACACAGTCACGTTAACATGGTATGTGCGGGTCGGGCAAATTCGGACACACCAAGGGCATCTTCTTGAGGAGAGCCATCTTGAATGATGAGTGTGCAAACCCAGTTATTGACTAAGAATGGGCAGTCAATGGTCGCGTCAGGACAAAGAACCGCTGGATTTACCTCATCAGTGTTGTACATGCTCATGGCGACACCCTTTCCCTTGAAGTCATACACGTCCATGACAGTCTTCGCACCTCCATCAGCAGGGCTGTATACGAGCTGGAGCTTCCCTGGTCCCGGTGCGATGAAGTCCGTGGAACGGTACTAAACCCACATAAACACGTGTACCATTCACGTTCAAAAATCTCATACCTGGTCACCGACTACATCATTGTCAGGCTCAGCAATCACGAGACAACAAATGGAACAACGAACATGCATGACGGCCAATCACAATTGGCTTCACCCATCCTGGAACCGGCTTGGGAATACGATCCAATATGATGGGCTCACGGAACACAGTTCCGCCAAGGATGTTACGGATCTACGTCATCTGTTGAGAAGTTGGCGATGACTGCTTGTGAGATACAACACTCACCGTGCCGTTCGGGCTCTTCCACATCTCCTTGAGCTTGAACTCCTCCACACGAGCCTCGTCGGGCGTGATTGTTGCACACTTGATGCCAACCTTGTGCTCGAGAATGGCATTGGCGGCTTCCACGGTTACTTGGTCGTTGGTCTTTCACCGCATGAATATGGAAATTGAAGTGAATTGATGGAATTGGAGCGTACCTGGTCACGGTACTCGAGGCCAAGGTCGTAGTACTTGATGTCCAGTTGTAGATAGGGGAGGATAAGCTTGAAGTAGCAATCATGTGTGAGATAGAGTGTAGCGGAAGATATCAAACAACGCGCACCTCCTCACGAATCTTTTTCCAAATAATCCTCGTCATTTCATCTCCATCGAGCTCCACGACGGGTTTCGCTACCACAATCTTCTTCCCATATTCTGCCAGAATCGGATCAGCACATGGTTCCGATGGTACGTATGGAACGAGAGGGTTGCAGAAACAGCACGTCTACTGTGTAGTTCGAGCTACCACAGCCATACCGGATGCAAACTACTCACGTAAGCTCATCGAATTCGCAAAGCCTCGTGCCAGCGGTCTGCTCTGCGGACCCAGACGTCTAACAGCAGTAAAGAGCGTAGCTCCTTGTACTGGCATGGCTAGTTAGTAAAAGGGAAGAAAATCACTGGTATGTGGTGGAATCAAAACAGATGATAATGCTTTTTGTAAGCGTGGGCTTGAAAGATACAAATGAAGCACACGGCGTGCGCGCGTGGGATGTCGTGAGCACGCTAACAACGAGCCAGTGCCTGCTGGGGAAAATCGATGCTTTGTAAAAACCTTACCTTGACTTAGAGTAGAAGTTCAAGCTCAAGCCCTTGCTTGGGCTGGCCCGGCTGGGTATGGCATATGGAATGACGGCGCCCCGTCGCGGCTGATTTAGGAGCATATGCCAGCGAATAATGCTCCGAGATATACTGCCGAACGATAATCAGCTGCTCTTGGCCAATGCAGTAGAGGAATTCGCGGGTATGGGATAGTTAAGGACGGCCGAAGACCATGACAGGAACTTATATACTGAATCCTGCCGTAGGACTTAATCGCTTGCAACGGAAGTGGTACGATATCTTAGGAAATCTTCTCAAGCACATCAATTAATATCGAAATTTGCTCAGAATCAAACGTGGATTTGATTACAGTATCATTCATGAGTTTGCCGGGACAAGCTCGACGATGCGCTCGACGAGACTCCTCATCACCTCTGCCTTTTGTCTCCCAGTCTCCAGGACTTCTTCGTGCGACGCGGTCGCCATGGAAGGAAGTTCAACGCGCTGACCAGCAAGCTGCAGAGGCCACCATTGATGGAACAATCAGTATCGGAGTGTTTGCTTTACATGGTCACGTACCTCAGCTTCAACCTCTGCTTTGATACTCCTGTAGATATCAGGCACGACCACCATGTTAGTAACGAGGCTCAGCACCATGACCTCAAGCTTCTCTTCTCGCGCAGCCACTACTTCGGGTATGGTGCTCATACCGACTACGTGTGCACCCGCATTGCGCAGGAAAAGGCCCTCGGCAGGGGTTTCATATGCAGGGCCTGCCACCCAGGCATACGTTCCTTCAGCCAGTGCAGATGAATCAAAGTTGAGATGGTGAGAGGCAAGGAAGGCAAGGCGCCGTAGACGAGGGGAGTATGCGTCACCCAGAGGAATAAATCGGGCATATTCTGGGGACATGAGAGGTCCGAACGAGGGGTTCATTCCAGTTAGGTTGGGGAGGGCAAGGTGATCGCGAATAACGACAACTGAAACATTGTTCAGTCTTGGGCTTGGTATATATGAAAGATCATACTTGTTCCAACGGGTATCTCTGGTGTTAATGACCCAGCAGCGTTCGTTACTGTATTGGATCAGACATCTGTTCTGCTAGTCAGAAGCGTGCTTACTGATAACATCTTTGACGCCTAATCTCTTCATGATTCTGATACCATACGTCACGACTATTGGCTTGTGGCCTTCGTACGGATGGAACTGTTTTCATCTCTCTTTCAATAAACCCGCTGGTGAACCGGTGTTCCACCTCACTCACCCGTCCAAGCATGGCGACAACAGGCACATTATCCTTGCCCATTAGTCCGAATACGAGCATGCTTTTTTGGCCAACAACTTAGTAGATGGTGTTGCTGAGGTCAGTGATACCTGATCATCCTTATCGGCACATACCTGTGCTCTCTCCAAAACCCTGGAGTTGTGAGTACGGAAGTTGCACCACATCTTTCAAGCTCGAGACAAGGGTGTTGAGACCAGATCCACAAACGATTCCGATGCGTGGCTTCAACAATCGAGGATCGGTAACCAAACGCGAGATGGTCGCGAGAGTTTGCGCAAAGGGAAGTACTGGGGTGGCTGATGAAGACATGTCAAGGTTAGAAAGAGCACAAGCTTGCAATTGTTTTAGAACATGTCATAATAAGACAATCTCCTGCGATAAGCAGGTCGTTGGAAGCTTCCAGTTATTATTGCTATTGCTTTGAGATAAAGGCGAATGACTCTTAGTCGAACTAATGGCAATATTGCCCGCGGGCAAGCAAATAATCCTTGTGATGTCAACAAGATGCCGGCATGCTTAAAGCAAGTTCGCCTGATCAATTTGAACTTGGTCTGGGCCTGCTACGCACTTGATGCTCTACGCCCAACCATGAACAAGCTTAGAAAGCCCAAGCCACCCGCCACGATATACAGCGTACCGTCAAGTACCCAAACAGCTGGATCTAACGTTAAGCAATGTTTGGTGTCTGTCCAAAGCAAACCTCCAGTATCTAGAACGATGCAGATCGCGAGTGCTTCACTTGTCGGGGAAAGAACCTCTACGTCTATCAACACGCTGGAATATCCTAAGACGACAAGGTACTCTACACCTACTGCTGCCAAGCCTCACACATTCGTCGAGCAGTACTGGGCTGCGCGTGCACTAGTGGCTGAAACGGTGCTGACAACGCGTGTTCAGCATCAGAAGGAAATGGCGGAAGTGAGGCTAGGGATGGAAGAGAAGCGAACGGCGAGTATTTGCGTTGTCCAAAAATGTTCTCGGTGATTAACCGTGACACCGAACGTAGAACCAATTTGCGGCTCTCGTGCGGGCGAGCGAACAACGGCAGAGCAGGCTCGAAAAGTTTGTCGTGCGTTGCATTAACTTGCTTGTGTTGCTGTGCGCAGCTCACTCTATTCATTCAGGTAGCCCTTGTAGCATGTTTTATGCTTCTCTTCCTTGCGACACTGCTGCGTGATTCCCCGAAATCGAAGGGTGCCTCACACTTTACGATCCCGATCCTCTCCCCGTTTACCTCAGTGGTAAGCTTCGTTAATCGCCGTCAACGTGCACATTTCAAATGGAACTTATAGGTCGAACATGAGACAGGCATTATCAGTGCGAGATCCGTGTCAATCTTTATTGTCGTTCTAGGCATCTTGTCATATGCCATCTTTCGACATTTATTGTCAAAAAAATTATAGCCCGTGTTGTAATCCAATACGTGGCTGACGTAGTCATGAGGACCACGATCGACTCGGACTTCTCAGGGTTTCCTGCGGTAGGGCAAATTAGTCTTAAGTTATGAGGACTGTTTTTTTGCAAGGGGCACGTGCATACGATAGCATGTCCATTCATCGTGTGCATTGAATCCAAGTTGACTATAAGATAACGAATAGCTAGTGGTAGCAGATGACTGAAGATAAACCGAGCAAGCCAGCTCAATGGTTTGGACCGTGGAGTGATGCGCGTGGGAAACAGGGTGCCGTTTACAGGATCCGGGCATTGCAGCAACCTGAAGTTTGCACCAAACGTTACACCTCGCTCATTCTTCTTCACACTACCACTCCTTCTCCTGACCACGACATTCTCCTTCCTGTTGGCCTGTTAACTCAGGAAAACAGAGGTCAAAATGTATCCTCAGTCTTCCTCGCCAACAGCAGATCACGCAGATCCTTTCACTTCCGCGGGTGGTCCTCGCAGATACGTTTACAACGACAACGACTCTGACAATGTCGACCCTTACGGTCGTAGAGACACTTATGCTTCAGACAGCAGCAACAATGGCCTCAATGACACAGAGCGATACTACGATCACAACAGCAACTATGACCCATACGGTTCGTGGAGCACTTTGTTGTGCCATTCTCATACTCACACTTGTGTGATTTTCAAGCACAACCTGACACAGACTCGGATGTCGACATCTACGCCCAGCGGTATCCTCCAGCATCCTCAGAATCCTTAGGACCTTCGAGAATGGGCGTGTCAGATTCGAACGCAACGGCGTGGGCCGAATACGCAGGTCCCCCAGGCGCCCGCGAGGCATATCCCGCCTGGTCAGCAGAGCGTCAAATCCCACTTTCCAAGGAGGAAATAGAAGATATTTTTCTGGACTTGACCCAGAAATTCGGATTCCAGCGAGACTCTATGCGGAACATGGTAACTTTTATTTCATTAAAAATTATTGCGCATATTGACAACCAGTCTAGTTTGACTTCTTGATGCAACTGCTAGACAGTCGAGCATCCCGTATGTCGCCCAATCAGGCACTCCTCACCCTACATGCAGATTACATAGGCGGTGAACATGCGAATTACCGTAAATGGTATTTTGCAGCCCAACTCGACCTCGATGATGCCGTGGGCCACGTTCAAAATCCTGGTCTTCAGCGTCTCAACCGCAGGGCCGGCGCACGCTCGTCTAATGAGAAATCGCTCGCAACCGCTATGGAGCGCTGGCGCCAGGCCATGAACAATATGAGCCAATACGATCGCCTTCGCCAGATCGCGTTATACCTTCTTTGCTGGGGTGAGGCTGCCCAAGTGCGCTTTGTTCCAGAGTGTCTGTGCTTCATCTTCAAGTGTGCGGACGACTATTATCGTTCGCCTGAGTGCCAGAACAAAGTGGAGCCTGTATCTGAAGGCTTATACCTGAAATCTGTCATCAAGCCCTTGTACCGCTTCATTCGGGACCAAGGCTATGAAGTAGTCGACGGGCGATTCGTGAGGCGGGAGCGAGACCACGCAGATATCATTGGTTACGACGATATCAACCAGCTCTTCTGGTATCCAGAAGGTATTGCTCGGATCATACTTGCCGACAAGGTACGCTATCATTCACTGCTGACAGCTGTATGCTAAACCGATCTCGCAATTCAGACGAGACTTGTGGACCTTCCACCTCCCCACAGGTTTATGAAGTTTCACAGCATTGACTGGAATCGTGCATTCTTCAAAACCTACTATGAAAAACGCTCCTTTGGACATCTCCTGGTCAATTTCAACCGCATTTGGGTCATTCAC
>MU177903.1:327938-373327 GCA_016695465.1 Suillus americanus
AACCTACTATGAAAAACGCTCCTTTGGACATCTCCTGGTCAATTTCAACCGCATTTGGGTCATTCACATCTCTCTCTACTGGTTCTATACCGCATTCAACTCCCCCAAAGTATACCAAATTTCACTTCCTTTAAATAAAGTTTACAACTCCCCGGCATTGTCGTGGTCCGTCACCGCGCTCGGAGGTGCAGTTGCGACGATCATTATGATCGCAGCGACGCTTGCTGAGTTTTCGTATATCCCCACTACCTGGAATAATACCTCTCATCTCTCCCGGCGCTTGCTATTTTTGTTTATCACCCTCGGACTGACATGCGGCCCAACCTTCTACATTGCCATCGCAGAAAATAACTCTGATGGGACCACGAGTTCACTCGCCCTCATCCTCGGTATCGTGCAGTTCTTCATCTCGGTTGTTGCTACGCTCCTCTTCGCGACTATGCCGTCTGGACGCATGTTTGGGGACAGAGTCGCCGGAAAGTCGCGGAAATACCTCGCCAGTCAAACGTTCACTGCTTCGTATCCTGGGTTGCACACAAAAGCGCGTTTAGGCTCTATGGCGCTCTGGGCACTCGTTTTTGGTTGCAAAGCCACGGAGTCTTATTTCTTCCTCACGCTTTCTTTCCGTGACCCCATTGCAGTGATGGTGGGGATGAAGATTCAGGGTTGCAGCGACAGGTACTTTGGCTCCAGCCTGTGCACCAACCAAGCTGCGTTCACGCTGGCTATCATGTACGTGATGGACCTAGTGCTGTTTTTCCTTGATACATTCCTTTGGTACATCATTTGGAATACGGTGTTCAGTATCGCTCGGTCGTTCTTACTCGGCTTGTCGATATGGACGCCATGGAAGGATATCTACACTAGGCTACCAAAACGGATCTATGCAAAGCTGCTTGCGACGAGGGATATGGAGGTCAAGTACAAACCGAAGGTTAGTTTTCTGCGATCGTTACCTGAATGCACCTTGACAAATTTTTTTACAGGTGTTGGTCTCGCAGATCTGGAACGCGATTATCATTTCCATGTACCGCGAGCACCTGCTTTCCATTGAGCACGTGCAGAAGCTGTTGTACCACCAGGTTGATTCGGGGCATGATGGCAAACGCAGTCTCCGTGCGCCGCCTTTCTTTATCTCCCAGAGCGATAAGGGTTTCAAGGGCGAGTTCTTCCCTTCGGGGAGTGAGGCTGAGCGCCGTATCTCCTTCTTTGCGCAGTCACTCACAACTGCTGTGCCGGAGCCGCTTCCTGTGGATGCTATGCCCGCGTTCACGGTCTTGACGCCACATTACAGTGAAAAGGTCCGTGGTTCGCTTCTCTTGTCCGGAGTTTTACCGACGAAGCATTTTTTAGATCCTCTTATCGCTGAGGGAGATTATTCGCGAGGAAGATCAGAATACCCGTGTCACTCTGCTCGAGTACCTGAAACAGCTCCACCCCGTTGAATGGGACAACTTCGTCAAGGATACCAAGATTTTAGCCGAGGAATCTGCTATGTTCAACGGCACGAGTCCTTTCGGCACGGATGAGAAGGGTCAGTCAAAGATGGATGATTTGCCGTTCTACTGCATCGGTTTCAAGAGCGCTGCCCCCGAATTCACCCTGCGGACTCGTATCTGGGCTTCTCTGCGTGCGCAGACGCTCTACCGCACAGTCTCCGGTATGATGAACTACGCCAAGGCGATCAAATTGCTCTACCGCGTAGAAAACCCCGAGGTTGTGCAGCAGTTCGGTGGTAACACGGACAAATTAGAACGCGAGCTTGAACGGATGGCCCGGCGCAAGTTCAAGTTCGTCGTCTCGATGCAGCGGTACTCCAAATTCAACAAGGAGGAGCATGAGAACGCTGAGTTCTTGCTGCGTGCATACCCGGATCTTCAGATTGCGTACCTGGACGAGGAGTCACCGCGCAAGGAAGGTGGCGAATCGCGGTTGTTCTCTGCGCTTATCGATGGCCACTCTGAATTCATTCCTGAGACTGGCCGTCGTCGCCCCAATTTCCGCATTGAGCTCCCTGGTAATCCCATCCTGGGTGACGGCAAGTCGGACAACCAGAATCACGCGATCATCTTCTATCGTGGCGAATACCTGCAACTCATTGACGCTAACCAGGATAACTATCTGGAAGAGTGTCTCAAGATTCGCAACATCTTGGGCGAGTTCGAGGAGTACTCGGTATCAACTCAGAGCCCGTACGCACAATATGGTCATAAAGAGTTTAAGAAAAGCCCTGTGGCCATCGTCGGCGCTCGCGAGTACATCTTCTCGGAGAACATTGGTATTCTTGGTGATCTCGCAGCCGGCAAGGAGCAGACTTTCGGTACGCTGTCTGCTCGTGCTTGGGCTTGGATTGGTGGAAAGCTTCACTATGGCCATCCTGATTTCCTCAACGCGCTCTACATGAATACCCGTGGTGGCGTGTCGAAGGCACAGAAGGGTTTGCACCTTAACGAGGATATTTATGCTGGCATGAACGCTTTTGGTCGTGGTGGTCGTATCAAGCACACCGAGTACTATCAGTGTGGTAAAGGTCGTGACCTTGGGTTCGGTACCATCCTCAACTTCCAGACGAAGATCGGCACTGGTATGGGAGAACAGATGCTTAGTCGGGAGTACTATTACATGGGCACGCAACTGCCTGTCGACCGTTTCCTCACGTTCTACTACGGCCACCCTGGTTTCCACATCAACAACATGTTGGTCATCTTGGCCGTCCAGTGCTTCATTGTGACAAGTATGTCTTCTCTTACGATTACGCGCGAGTTGCAATTGATTGTGTTATGTAGTGGTGTTCTTGGGAACATTGAACTCTTCGATCTTGGTGTGTCAGTATTCTTCCGCTGGCACTGTTCTGCCTGGCATGGATGGCTGCTACAACTTGACGCCCGTATTCGACTGGATTCACCGTTGCATCATCAGTATCTTCTTGGTGTTCATGATCGCCTTCCTGCCACTGTTCATTCAGGGTATGTATGATTTGCTTGTCTTTATTGGGGTGCGGTTTTGACGCTTTTACAGAACTGGTGGAACGTGGGACGGGTCGTGCCATCATTCGTCTTGGAAAGCAGTTCATGTCCCTCTCCCCTATCTTTGAGGTATTCTCTACTCAAATCTACACGCACTCCATCATCAGCAACTTGACCTTTGGTGGTGCCCGGTACATCGCGACAGGACGTGGATTCGCAACTACCCGTATCTCGTTCAGCATTCTCTTCTCTCGCTTCGCCGGACCGAGCATTTACCTGGGCATGAGGACCTTGATCAGTCTTCTCTATGTCACTTTGGCACTTTGGACGCCTTACTTAATTTACTTCTGGTTCTCAATCCTTGCCCTTTGCGTTGCTCCTTTCTTGTTCAACCCGCATCAGTTCGCGTTCGCGGACTTTGTGATCGACTATCGGTCAGCTGGTTCCTTTATTTTGTTTGCCTGCTTTGCTGATGGATGCACTATAGGGAATTCTTGAGATGGATGTCTCGTGGAAATTCGCGCTCGCATAACAACTCTTGGATCGGTTACTGTCGTCTATCGCGAACTATGATTACGGGATACAAGAAGAAGAAGCTTGGCCTCCCCTCAGATAAAATGTCGGGTGATGTTCCACGCGCCGGTTGGAGAGCGGTCATCTTTTCCGAGGTCATCTTCCCTATCGTGATGGCGGTGCTATTTACTATCGCCTACATTTTCGTCAAGTCCTTCCCCGATTCAACTGGCAAACTTCCACCAAATCCGCTGATCCGAATCGCCATCATTGCCCTCGGTCCGATCGTATGGAACGCTGCAGTCCTTCTTCTGCAGTTTATTATCTCCATCTTCCTTGGTCCAATGATGGACCCCACATTCCCGAAATTCGGATCTGTCATGGCATCTACCGCTCACTTCCTTGGCGTCGTTGGTATGTTGGGCTTCTTTGAGTTCTTGGTGAGTGTCTACAGCATGTCTACCATCTAGTGGTTCTGACGCAGTCCGGTCTGGCATTGAAGTGGTTCCTTGAGGCGTGGAATGCATCACACGCAGTCCTTGGCATTATCGCGGTCATTGCTATCCAGCGTGCGGTTCACAAGGTTCTCATTGCTGTGTTCCTATCACGTGAGTTCAAGCACGATGAGACGAACCGTGCGTGGTGGACTGGACGGTGGTACGGACGTGGCCTTGGCTCTCATGTCATGTCACAACCTGCCCGTGAATTCATTGTCAAGATCATCGAGCTGTCGCTATGGAGCTCTGACCTTCTCATTGGTCACTTCCTATTGTTCATGTTGACCCCACCCATTCTTTTCCCGTACGCGGATCGTTTGCATGCGATGCTACTGTGTGAGTTGTCTACCGCAACAATTTTCGTGCATTACTGATATTGCTTAGTCTGGTTGCGACCCTCCAAGCAGATTCGCGCTCCCCTCTATTCTCTGAAGCAGAAAAAGCAGCGCCGCTGGATAGTGAGTGTTTTCGAGTCTTGGCAGATACGCAAGGGGTACTCATACGTGGCCTCAGATCATCAAATATGGCACAATTTATGTGATCGTCGTCGTCGTATTTACAGCACTCATTGTCCTTCGTAAGTCGTTATGGCTGCTTGTATATTTTGTTTATTGAAGCTCTCCCCAGCTGCCGCCTTCCGGAATAGAATTCATTTCAACTGCACACTATGCAATAATCTGTAATGAATTCATCTGTCATCTATATCATTCGCACTCTATAGATTATCCACCATTACTTGTAGTCTTTTCTGATCCCGTCGCGGGCTGGACATTCACATGAACACTTGTCAAATATGTCTAGTTTTGACGTTTTCAACCCACCTCGTACTGCATGGACATGATTGGTGTAATGTACTACGGATACGAACTTCTACGAACTTTGATAAATCACATATATTTGGGTTGCATACATACGACGAAGGGAACCTTATCCTTTTGCAGGGCTGGCGATATTGATTCGAAGATCTAGGGCCCTGACACGTACGTTTCTGATCCATAGAGCTGATGCAATCTAGGGACCGTAGGAAACGTGTCAGGTATGTATGTACTTGGCATCGCTAGGATCTGGCTGGCAGCCCCTAGGACATTCGATCGAGGACTGTACAGCGATGAACGTGACTAGTACTCGATCGACCGAGGGTTTATTATCCTTTCCCCGTGTTTAGTACTTATAGAAATGTTAATATGCTTGAAGCAAGACCACATCAATTGCGTTGATATACAAGTTAACGGCTTTCGGTACCAGGCACTCGAATAATATTTCTTTGTAACGGGTGCTTAGCCTACTAGGCGCCCGTATGGTACACCATCCGAATGTTTCACTTAATTAAGTATTATCACGACCGTTTCCTGTGACAGATCTTGACACCGTCAACATTTCGTTACCGTTATGTCTATCCTGAGTTTCCCCCTGTCCCTTATCAGATGCGGCCGAGCTCGGAGTGACCAGTCGTCCGAAAATTTTCGCTTCCCAGAAGTTGCGTCACTTCAAGGTACGAGCAATTGCTCCTTCAAGCCTATGCAAGACCCCGAGGAGCCCATCTCCGTTGCTAATGTCCGTTACAACAGTTATTCCTTCGCTGACGCGGCCGTTTGTCTTGAATGTCTTACCTCCATGGCCAACTCTGTGTCCGCTGCTCGAAGTGAACAACGATGATACCGATATGGCTCAAATAACGCCTTCTAGGGCCTCACACGCCGCATCCAACTCTCCAATCCGCTTCGATGTATCATACAGGCCAAAAATCGCTCACTCTTTGTACTGTGCTCACATGTATAGTCCTCATGCACCATTAATCAAAATTGCGCCGCCGCGCATTGTATCATTCATGCTCCCCTACTCTACAGCTCCCTGCAAAGTACTGAAAGTGCTCAGCTGATCCCGAGTGGGAGAGATATGTAGATGTACTGTGGACTCGGCGGGAAGTACGGCACTAAAAGATGGGGAACGTGCTCGATAATCTACGACATGTGCACCCGCAAGTCTATGGGTAGTAGATAGACGGTCGCTGGAGTACCCGATTCACGATGCCTTCCGCCGGCTTGCTCCTGAGGCCCACGACATCGCACCCTACTTCCACGGCTATCTTGGATCCCATGTCTCTGTTTGGCCTGGCTTTCGACAACTCCATGGTTTAGTTGGTGTAGCCTCAGTGAACCCAGGTCCCACGACCATTTATCCGACTTGTTCATCGTCGTGCTGGTGAGTTTAATAGCCCAATTCATAGAATATAATTCAAAAAACTAATTAATACAAAAGATCTGTTCAAGATGTGGCTGCTAGTCGGTCATCAACGGCGAGTCATCATGGACGACGTGTGTCCACACCTCTCCCGCTCGGACAAGGACAGGATGGCATTGTCGCGATGAACAGACTCTCGGCGTATGAAACAGGGCTCCTGGCTGACCTCTCCGCTGAGACAGGTGTGAGTATCTGGGACTGGGACGGGCTTTTCGAAAGATGTGACCAGTCACCAATGTGGAAGGTATTTTGTTGCGACGGTGCTTCGAATGCATATCCCGCACGGGGGTCATTGAATGGCTGTACAGGCAGTTTGAGCGGTGATTAATTGATTGCTCGTACCTTGAAGTGATGCAATCCCAGCTAAGCGAAAATTTTCGGACGAGTAACAGGGGACGGTAGACTCCGAGCTCGCAATACTGGTGCCATAACACCTATATTAAATACGACGCGACAGCTGTAGTACTTTTATCCGGCGCGATCATTGGCTACGAACCTCCCTCGTTCAAAGGTGGCCATGAATTTATCACACACCTAGCTCAATGCTACTAATGGAGGTTACAGCAGTAGAAGCGTCTGATGGTAAACTGGTATTACGGCGTACTACAGCCTGGATGGTAGCTGGTGGCAGGCTGCGGCGGCAGTTGAAAATTTGATATCAAAGGTCTATTAGCCTTGGCATGTGTAGATATCAGCCTGGCTGGGCGGTGCTATTGACGTTGGTTTTTTGCTGTATGTGCACCTGCCACCCTGCCCCTATCATGCGGTGCCATACGCACCCACTTTTAATTTTTTGGTTGATCTTCCATATCATGCTATATAGTAAGTATACCGTTACTTGGATCAAAATTACTAAAAGTTGCTTTGCTTCTGTCTACATCTTCCGAGTATATAATATACCTCCGTGCACTTTTCCACAGAATCACGTCAACTTTTTCGAGGGCTCTGACCATAGTAGCGAACACCCATTTCCGTCTTCCCAAAAACATGGCTGTGCTTGTAAAGACAAGCTACGGAGTCATTCGTTCTCTACGAGATTAAACCCGTGAGTATTAACAGAGTCCCGGAAATCCGCCCTCAATCATAAGATCATCTGCAACTGACCACAGTCACTCCTCGTCGTCGCTGGAAGTTCAGCTTCAAGTATCGTCCGAACTACTAGACCAGCAGTGATAACATGGATCCGACTAGTACTGCTCGCTTATCGACTACCAGGGCCTGCCAGTGGGCCACCCCTTCAAGTGATCACATCTCCGAGACTTCCGAAACTGCTGGCCGCTTTTATTCTAGAATGATTGGAGTGGTTCATTTCCTTTTGCCATCGCGCCAGACCTGGCCTGTTGTTTGCCAGGGCCACACATATTTAAATATGTGTAACAACCAGGACACCTTCGTAAACACGGGCCATATATACTACGCAGTGCTCATCTTGTCCTCTGCGTTTCTCATCTTGTCTTCTGCGTTTCTCATCTTGTTCTCTGCATTGCTTATATTGTCCTCTGCTTTTAATCTTGCTCATTGACCCATTTGATTCACGTAATGTCAAACAGCAACACCATCCCAGGTCTCATACCAATTGCCCATTCTCCTATGCAGGAGGATATGTCGCCGACCCGGTATGCATGTGCTTTGGTTAGATTCATCAGACCTGATGATTCGCAGAGGACCTCCTTGCATCACAAAAGTAGTTGTATATCTTCCTTTTGACATTTATCAGCTGCTGGCGGTAGCACTAGGGGGACCAGCCAATCTAACGCAAGCGTCCTTTGTCAAGCTCGAATTCGCCCTCACCCCTCAATTTCTTGTATAGGAATGCATTATTACCGTCCTCTGTGGATGTACAGGTCAACAACGGTACTACGGGCATGCATTATCACGGACGCATAAGGTGTGCATCCCGATGTGTTGTCGGCCTATTTGACACCAGCACTAGTCATATACTACCTGCCCAAAATCATTTCCCCGACGCTGTCTTCGATGATCACTTAAGGTAATCAAGTCTGCATAGCATTCGCCTTATCGCTCATACTTGTTTCGATATTATTTTATAGTCCGCAGGACGCAAGAGTAACCTCGCAATCTTACGAGAACACGTACCCACCTTATCGAGCGCCAAGTCCCATGCGCTGGGAGCATGTAACAACAACCCTTGATACAGGTTCTCCTGGCTTCGAATCTGCACTTGGTGACGTCAACGGCCAAGCTGTTCTTCAAGTTCATCGTCCTGTGTTGTATCCGGTGCTCCCCTCTACTATATGGCCCATTCTTCCTTCGACATCCTCCAGTGCTGCTACTCTTCCTTTCAACGCTCAGCCGCCTTTCCTTGATAACAGCGTGACCTTACCTAGTGTACCCTCCCGAGATCGTGAAGTCTATCACAATTCGGAGCACGAAATCCAATCGGCCCACAGGCATCAAATCCAGCAGCCTGGATGCCCTCGGGCTTATATAGCCGATGGTCTTCTCGTTGACGAAGAAGATCTCGTAGACGGAACCACCAGCGATGGCTACATACACGTCCATGCATGCAATCGCGGGGACTCCCTCTGTGGTCTCTGGGTTAAAGCGGACAGACGCTCCATCATGCGTCACGGACAGCGGTGGCACCGCGACGCTCGAAGTGGCGGAGACAGGTTGGCAATTGCTTGCCCCTGGTTAGGTTGCAACAGGCAGATGCGGGCGAGTGACATACCGCGGCATACTCTGAGCGCTCACTTCGGCGTAACATGGGTTTGCAGGGGCACGAGATGCTCAAAAGTTTTCAACCGTCACGATTCCTTCAAGGCCCACGCTGGAAAACGTCGCTGTCTTGGAGCAGGTCTCGGAGCAATCGTGAAGTACGACGCCGATACTCGTGTTATTAATATAAAAAATGTCTTGAGACGTTCCGGTTGAGTGAGTCGTTTGTTTGTTTGCCCTTCCCGGTTGTTGACCGAACTCATACTTTCGTCAACCAGGACAGACAACAGGGCGGCGCCCCTCTTGGGACTTAGGGTCATTATTTAATAGATGATATCAACATTTGCATTCACCATTTACTTCGATCACGACCATACATGTTTGACGCGAAAGCTTTAACATCATCACGAACTTTGACATTACTCATACAACCGTCTCAGCGTGTACATACGCAGCATCATTGCAATGTATTATTTTGTCCGTCTTGTTGCACAAGGCGGTGTCCCATTATGCAGGGACAAGATTCGAGTTCACAGTTTGAGTATTTACTAAATGTTCGATTCGACAACTGGCCCTTCAACTGCTCTTGATCAAGACTCAAGAGCCAGCCAGTCGCAAGACGGGGAAACGAATGGAGGCAACGTGCATGGTCCCGTGTGTGTGCTCATAAATCGATCGAGCACTGTACAGGTCCGGAATTTTCGCACATGGATACAAAGTTGACCGCCGTTTGGATGATATGAAGAACAATCCATCCGGACCGAGCATAGCAGAGCCCCAAGTCAGAAGATAGCTCATATCACTACTACTGGACCGCGGTCCACCTGATATATATAACTCCGATCCAATTGGCGTCGGAGCGAAGAGGTTGTTCCCTGATATTGCCTTGATAACGAGGTGCCACTGGAGCTTGAAGCATGTTTGGACGCTCGAACACAGAAATGACAGCATGATCGTGTGCTGGAGTGAGGGAAGGCGCAACAAAGCACCGTGACATGCTGTGGCAGCTGTGTTATTATGTAGAGAAAAGGGCTTCTTAAGAAGTTTGTGGTAAATGCGCCCGTCATCATATGCGATTGTAAGGTTCAAACAACTTCATGGTAACATGAAGACTCCCATCTGAACCTGCAGCACGGATGAACTGACAATAGACTTCAGCATGGAAAGTGCAGCAGCGCTCAAACAAGTGGGGCATTTTCAAAATCATTATCAACATCAAACCAGACCTCAGTATGAGTGATCCTTCGAAGCTCGAACCCACATAATTGCCATCCGTACTTGCCAATGTCACTGGCAAAGACACTGACAGTGGCTTCCAGCTCGACACAGTCCGATGCAGTAACAATTGCAAACGAATCTATTTTTACACCGGTCATGTTCTTGGAGGGTCCCGGTCATGAGGCAGTCACTTACAACGTTGATGGCAAGTAATACGTCAGCCACGATGTTCCATCAATTCGCTACTTTCTGGATGGCGAGCAAATGATCAGCGGATCTGACTCGGATATGACCACTCGGCGATGGGACCTGTGGGCTGGTAAGGAAATTAAGGAGGTGCGGTCCACGCGGAATTTTTATGACTCCAGGCGCAGCGGTATCAATGTGGGATGGTCGATTGGAAAAAATCGGGTAAGGAGCTACAAGTTTTATTATGTAATAAAAGCAACACAGGCTCGAGCTTGGACGTACGTCGGACACTCAGGCTGGTACGGTCCATTCTCAAGTGATCTCGTTCATTCCCTGTCCTAGCCAAGTGGCAGTAAGCGGCGTGACATGACAGAAATCTGTTGCAGGTTCGAAACCTGCTTAACAACCTGTTTCCTTTTACCATGCTTTGAACATTCACTCATGGATGATGGATCTTTCAACTTTTCAAGGTCTATCTTGACTCGGAGTAGTCACATCACCAGAACAAATCAGAGTTCTACTCTCTTAGGTGGTGCAGATCTGAAACCTGCTGATTTTCCATATCACACCTTGACATTCGCTCATGGACAGTTCTTCGATCGGAGGTTCATCGCAACTTTGGAAGCGTCCTTGCCAAAGTGGTTACCACAACAGAATCGAAATCTGTTTCTCTTGGATTGCGCGGGTTCGAAACCTGCGGTTTTTTTCTATCGGAACACGTCTTGACATTCACTCACGGATGGTTTCGTCAAATGTTAATCTTAACTGGTCTTAGCCAAGTGGTTACCACAACAGAATCGAAATCTGTTCATCTGGGATTGCGCAGGTTCGAAACCTGCGGTTTTTTTCTATCGGAACACACCTTGACATTCATTCGTGGATGGTTTCCTCGGAGGTCTATCTAACTGGTCTTAGCCAAGTGGCTACCACAACAGAACCCAAATCTGTTTATCTTGCATTGCGCAGGTTCGAAACCTCCGGTTTTTTTCTATTGGAACACACCTTGACATTCATTCGTGGATGGTTTCGTCAGAGGTTTATCTAACTGGTCTTAGATAAGTGGTTACTGCACAGAATTGAAATCTGTTTATCTTGGATTGCGTAGGTTCGAAACCTGCCAGTTTTTTTTCATCGGAGCACACCTTGACATTCGCTCATGGATGGTTTCGTCAAATGTTAACCTTAACTGGTCTTAGCCCTTGAAGTGGTGACCACAACAGAATTGAAATCTGTTTCTCTTGGATTGCGCAGGTTCGAAACCTGTCGGGTTTTTTTTCTATTGGAACACATTTTGACATTCACTCATAGATGGCTTCCTCAGAGGTCTATCTAACTGGTCTTAGCCAAGTCGTTACCATAACAGAGTCGAAATCTGTTTCTCTTGGAGTTGGTTCGAAACCTACTGACAACATTTTTGCGGTATATATGATCCTCGAAGATCCATTTTAACTAGACCGCGTCATTGCGCCGAAACCTCCTTTTTATGCGATAGTCTGTCCATGAAACGGAATTCGCCTTGGGTCATATATCCCCGAGGTGCGTACGTGCCAACCTACATTCTTGACAGACTGACCAAAACTGTCAGGATTCACCACCAACTGAAAAATGACAATGTTAATGAGGCCCGAGGCCAGAAGAATGCACGCAAGCTAGGGACAGAGTGAGTCTGGAGTCTGGCAGTCAGGGAGATGATGTAATCTCCCAGCCTCGCTGAACCCTCATCGATGGACACTCCATTGGTCACCGGCTCTTCCAATGCAACCCGGAGGATGTCATGAAAGCAAGAACTGAAAGTGGCAGCCTGAGACCGAGCTATATTAGTGTTCTGATGTGTGTATTTTGCCTGCGCTCCTACTTTATGTTGATGAACAAAATTTTATTTACTTTCGATTGCCACGGCAAGACCCATGAACCGGACAGTGAAGTCAACAGGAAACTCTAGAACACCCCATAACGGACTCATGCTTAAGACACCACGGCCCACCGATTGGCATGTATAACGGAAAAAAAGGCTCAGCGAGAACTGAATGACAAGTCTGACAAATCAGGTATCAAATGATTGTGACCGAAAAGGCCTGAACGCAGCCGGCAGAGGTTTTGGGAGATGGGAAACCGATCGTGTTCGACAGGAGCCCTCCTCCGCTAACGTTTAGAGTGGGGGACGGGTGCGCATCTTAAGCTTGGGCGCCCGTATCGTATACCATCCGAATATTTCACTTATACCACGTTCGTTTACCATTTTCATAGAACTTGGCACCTGTCTTTGTTACCTTACTCAATCTTACAGTTTATCAGAGGGGCTCTACTATCGCCTGATCCGTAATGCGCAATAGATGGGTAATTTAAATGCACAACGCACTCCAGAGCTCACAACTATATTTCATTCGGAACAGCTGGAGAACAAGTATTAGCATATGCTCGATAAGCCTACCAAATCAAAATTTTTAAATCGATGCTGTGGATTCTTCCTGAGATGAAACATTGTGCAAGTGTACCCAAAATGAGTGATTTTTGGACACTAAAATCAAGATCCACCAGATCCCATTAGCCTGTCAACATGGAAACTTCAACATATATAATTTAATACACTATTCTGAGTCTACTCCAGGTGTTTCTATATCAATAGAACAGCACCACTACGTGCTATTCACAATTCATGAGTGCGGCGTGACAGTCAGGCTAAATTAGGAAATCACACTGTCGGCTTGGTTGAGTCTCCGCTTTGTTGTACTCAGCAGAATCGGTGGCGTTGTGGAACTCATTTGCTTGGAGCGCTGTCGGACTTTGGATACCACCGTGTACTATCTCTGGCCCGGTGTTGCAAAATGGCCCGGAGTTGCAAACCGCGACGTAGCACACTCATATTTCACTCATTTCCTTAGCACAATGATTCTAGGGAATGTTTGATCCATAGCTTACTGTACATATTTTTTATTCTACGAAGAATGAACTAGAAGTGCTTGCGGCAGTGAAACACTGCTGAGAATGTGCACTTTCCACGCCAATCCATCGGAGGGAAGCCACCACATGCACTAAAAAAATCAGGAATTTCACTAGTGGTTTCCCATTGCCTTCTAATATCACTCTAATTTTTTCCGACATGATAAGTAAGTGGTGTTGAGAGACACAAATGTTGTACCATTGAGATGCAAGACGTGACAGGAGGAATGAGATTGTGTTCGGAGTCACAAATCGCTGGTCGGCAACTCGGCCAAAACTTGCACAATTCTGCAAAGTCAAATGATCGCTTTGCACTAGGCCTTTTCGCTGGCCGCTCTCGCGCTGGAAAAAAACGGCCTTTAATGAAGGTCCTTCTGACGAAAATGATCAGAATGTCCCCCCCGCCACACGCCCTCGTCTTGAGATCACTCCTTCCAATTCTGCTATTACTTCGTCGCATGTAGGACCATCTTACGAAGTGCCTGTTGCCTCATCTTCCCGCAATATTCTCCCAAGCATTCCTCCCACTTCAGGACCCATTTTTGCTACTTCTTCACTGCACAATACCTTTCCTCCACATTCCCACTCATCCGCCTACCATACCAGTGACTCAAGCGGCACATATAATCCTCCATTTAATCCATACTTACACAGTAATATACCATCCGGTTCTCAAACTGGTGACTACTTTTAAGCTTACTCGACTGCTGCTAGGTCATTACCTCTACAATCCTTCCTGCAGCATCATATATTATACCTACCTATAAGACCTTATAGTACATACACATATTGTACACATACACACACAAATTCAAGTCTCAGCGCTGCAAGAAGCCTTTGGAATTCTTGAATAGCACTCGTCAATTGCGCTTGACGGCGTCGGAGAGTCAAAACGGCGGTGTGACATGGTGTGACGCGACGACTTCTGTGCGGTGAGAAATTTTGCAACTCTGTGCTCAAACACTGTTTCGCACCGGCTTCTCTCTGGCAACGTAGCATTGACATATTTCTCTATTTTTTTTTTCACAGCCTTACAGTAAGTACTGAATCCTACCTACTCGTGTTTTTGGCTCATTTCAATGTTGTGTAGTTGTTGTGTCATAAAAAACGGGTCAAAAGTTTTGCAACACCGGGCCAGAGATAGTATTGGCAAGGCGCCGCGCGTGACATGGCGTGACGACATTGTGCATTTCTATTATGTTTTCGACATCTCAACTTATGCTGCTGCCGCTGCAACAAGCTCAACTAAAATAAATCTTGTTGGGTCCAATGCACAGGTATACACTCAAGTAGATCCGATATGAATATGTGTTGTTGTGATGCTATTCAGCAATAAGTGAAAATTGTGCATTTCCCGTCGAATGATAGTACCAGTGCCATAACACTTTCATATTAACCATACTCTAGATACCTGTTAGTGTTTTTTGGACCCCCGAATCCCAGACTTTTACCCTGTCATTCAACCGAGAGCACTCTTCCCAACTGTGTCGTTGCCTTCGAGCCACATGCGCTAAATAGCCAACGCCACACACAGCATGGCTAAGTAAGAAGCCGTGAGGGTGAAATGACGGGATGTTAATAAATCTGTGAAGGCGTGGATTCACATCCACAATGACCAGGTTAGAGCGGCCCACCCATGTGCATTTCGTATACTTTTTTGAAGAGGCCCACAATTGACAGATCCAAAGCGACAGCTGCAGCATCCATGCGATTGGCCACTAACTTCGCTCGTTCAAAGGTAGCCATTCGACACCTGACTCGATGCCACCAACGGAGGTTACGGCAGTAGATGCGTCTGATGGTACGCTAGTACTATTACTACAGCCTGGGTAGCAGCTGATGGTGTCACGTTTGAGGATTGTAAACCCCATCCCATGGCAGCTTGTTGACCGCTGCTTCAATGGGTTGAACAGTGGTGTCACGGTGGAGGTGTGCTGTAGGTGTTGGGTGGGAAGCAAACTCGTCGACCGCTGCCCAATGGGTTGAACAATAGCGTCATGTTTGAGGTCTGTAGGCATTGGGTTTCCCAAACCTCCACCCCATGGCAGCTCGCAGACCGTTGTTTCAACGAATTGAACAGTAATGTCGAGTTTCAAGATGATTGTAGGTGTTGGGTTTGCCAAGTCCCGCTTGATGCGCGCATGGGTGACGGGATATCACGTCTGGACGTGACTCGAGGACCAGTGCAAGTGCATTTGGTGCGTCTGCTCAGTTGTTTCTGAGAGAGACACACGATGGGGCAGGGGCAGGAGGACCGTGGACGGTCGACGTGATGATAGGGAGAGCGATAAGGGCAGTAAAGCGTATGATAGTCGACGAGTGGACTCGGAATAAAAGGTGGAACTGAGGTTAGTGGAAAGCAACCGGATATTACAGTATGAACATACTGTCTGCGGCTGGGTGGGTGAAAACGGGGGGAACGGGGGAACTGAGGAATTTACAGCCGGGGTGCATGCCTTGTATACGAGAGAGGATTGTATACGAGAGAGGATTGTAGACGACACATAAGAATGTACATCTTTCCGTAGGTCGTATGCGTATCGGTAGTTGGATATGGCGCATTTATTATCTCCCGAGTATAGTACCCCAAAGGAAAATAAGCAAGAATACTGATACAGAAATTCTGAAACTCACCTGTGAACGCTGATACGTGCGTCGAGTAACTCCTGCATTCTAGAATGACCATATATAAGTCGTCCGAAAGAAACGGATAGACACCGGAGCTTTGAAAACGATTTCGACCCCGGTCCAGCGCGACCAATACACTTTAGTATGGATTTATTACCACGGAGAATGTTCGTAGGCGACATTAAATTGAAGAAGACGTGCCTTTTGATTTAATGGATTGGTGGGGTGACCTCTGACTCGGAGCCCATGTCCAATGTGTTCGAGTGCTGGAACGGCATCCGCTCGGTCCTACCTTAACCTGGAAGTGATTTAGTCCACGTTTACGATTCGCAGACACGGAAATAGAGCATGGGATCTGTGGGTACGACGACAACGTTAACACGTGTTCTGGATGGTCGCCGCCATGTTGCTGGTTCCATGGGAGTGCGCCAAAACGCCGGGTAAAACGGATAGGCTTGTCAATGACGCCATGATGGTAATAAGAGCCCTTGTTAAGAGGAGCAGTCCATGGATAATGCGATCCATCCATGCCTCTGCAAATATTCAGTTTAGTCCACCGTGCGCGTGTGGGGTAGCTGGAATCTCAGCACAGTTGGAGTAACGTCACGCAAATGGGAATCGTGTCTCCATTTAGTGTCCTACCCCGAAGATCGTCGGACTGCAGGGGAACTTCAGAATTGACATTGTACGAACATCGTACACGCTAACGCCGATTTTTAAAGTGCTGCAGTGTTATCGAAGCTTACGTCTTGCAAATACAACCCGTCTTATTCGCCCACCTTTCACCTCAGGGCTGGCTGCCAGCACATAATGCACCAGTCAACACGTCGAACGACTCTATCATATATCAATGCACCCATCCATTTCAGTTCTGGCCAATTCCGAGGAAGATGCGTGCGTGCTGAGCTTGTCGAAATACAGAAAGCAGACCTAGGGCGAAAGTAAAGACGGTGTCTTCTTCACTCGTTTCCATGTGGCTGACCATGCATGCAGGTATGCTCGTGTAGACCGACGCCCTCTCGATCCACCACCAGTGGTCCAACTCAGGTTATACCACATACACAATGAGGGTACTGACCATGAATCCGAACAAGAAGTTCAAGACTACGAGTAAGTTGTTGTCACCCAGTGTTCATGGTTCTACTCCAATATTTATCATTTTTTTACAGCGAGGTACAAAACCTTGGATTACTCTGCAATGTCGACTTGTTTCCAGTGCCTACTCAGCCCGATAGCTCATCTGAGTCAGGCTCTCTCCCTCACCAACTTTCGCCAGTAATGCAGCCCGTTCGCCCCCCCTCTGGCAGCTACGCACTACCTTCAATCTTATCTACCGATCAATTGCCTCCCTTAAGCAGTTCGAGTAGGGTTCCCGTGTCAGATGCTAAGCTCCCCCACCCTCCTCCCTATATCCATCCCTACCCATTCCAAATTTCCGAAAACATGAAGTGTACTACGGCGCTCTCAGGTGCCACCTTCGTTCAGCCGGCTTATATAGACCATGGAGGCAAGAGAGCTCTTGTATTTCCATTTGCCGTACGTCTTTCATCTAGTCGAGAACTTGCTCTCACATGGTATGTGCACCAATACAGGACCTTGCGGTGAAAATTGAGGGCGACTTCTTCCTCCGCTACCGCATCTTCGATCTCTTTTCGCGCACGGACGGTCTAACAGATGTGCCGGTGCAGGCTGAGTGCTATGGCGGTTCATTCCACATATATTCAACCAAAGAATTTCCTGGTTTACAACCTTCAACAGAGCTATCCAAGGTAACCAGGTACCCTTTCAGAAGCAAATATTGATTGACAATTTGTCGGCTTTCTAGCAACTCTCTAGATATGGTGTACGTCTCAATACACGCGAGACGGAGCGCAAGCGCAAGAAAAAGGGTTCTGAAAGTAGCGGCATTCCATCTCGAGTGAGCAGACGCAGAATCACAAAGATTTCACAGAGCGGGAGCGAGTGTGATTGAATTTTCTGTGATGTGGGATTATGGATCAGGACGATTGCATTCAAGGGACTTAGCATGTTCATTTGGGTTTCTCCCGCGGAAATTTCATTGTATCTTACAGTGGCATATGTGCACATACACGGATCGAGCATATATATACTGTTTTGCTCTTGGTTCTATTCGTGTGAGGTCTACGCTAGCATGTTCACTGCCCATACGGACGGAAGTTCTGGGCCACTGCGAAGGTGCACTGGTGAGTCGACAGTCAGATGACAAGGAGAAATTCGCTCACTCTTCGCATCAGCGTCGTCCTTCGACATGCCATCAAACGCTCCCTGTTCAAGTTCATCGATGTATAATTCATCGTCACCGCATTGGCTGGCAATCCAATCCTCAGTCGACATGCCAGCTTCAGCCGCTCTCTCAGCCGCCCATTTATCGAACCCTTCGCCGGGATCCCATCCATCATCCGAGTCAAACTCGCATGTAGTGTCAAACTCGCAAACTTGTTCATGAACTTCAAGTTGAGAGCCCCTTTCGGTGACCCTGACAGGCATCGTCTTCGCTTTCTGCAAGGGCTCTTTTTCTGATGACGCTGGGTTAGCTGCGCTAGCACCTGAAGCACCCTCGGATGCAGCTTTAGGAGGTAGCTTGTCCCCAACTTTGTCCGGAATATCCTTCTCGACTGACTCCAGTCGGGAGATCTGTAAATCTATATGAATTCGATATTTTCAACTTGGAAATATTTCGGACCACTTTCACTTTCAATTCTGCAGGCTGTTCCTCAGTCACAGTGGTAAGAGCTAGGGTAGAATCTTCTGAACTGTGGGGGGGAATGCCCCATTTCGTACCAGCAGACCTCATCTTGTATGGTGGCTGACCAAATTAAATGCATGTTGTTATGGGATGGTTTCAAAGGAAGAGTAGATATGCTTGCCTTGGCGGCTGTATCCTTCGCAGTCGTGCTCTTGGGCATAGTGGTTAGCGGGACCTGCGTAAATGACAGGTTTCAGAATATTTCAAAGGTACTAAATTGCGTCATCATATGCCCCTAAGAATCTAAGCCGAACAACACGGTCCGTCCGACCGTCCAGGTAATCGTGGCTATGTATTTATACAGTGTAATACTAGTCGTGAATATGCTAATGTCATACATGGGTGATTGTCTAGATTAAGCAGCATGTGCGGAATGAAAAGGTATCGGTGATGAGTAGGATATCAATGCGAGAACCCTTCGTAATATCCTTGATATCAAATGAGACTCTGACACTCGGGGCACACAAACACGGGAGAGCTCTTCCTCGTCGGGGGAATAGCTGCTTCGACGTCCACCTTATCCTCCCAGTCAGTAGGTAAAGAAGAACCGTCAAGTAAGCTGCGGTAAATCAGTTGGCGAGCCGCCACCACCGCTCTCACATTCCCGACAACACCCCCCGCTTGCACACCTTTTACAATCTGTTGCTGAGCCGCCTTGACAAGCTCTTCCGGAAATTGCTCAAGGGGATCTGAGATCGAAGATTCAGGTCCCTTTCTCCTTTTACGGCATGGTCGTGAGCCGACTAAGTCTTCGATAGATAGTTTTTCATCTGTATCGGGCCAACTTTCGATAAACTTTCGGGCCCTAGCAACTGCATTTAATTTTTGTGTCGGCCTTTCCAGACACTCTTGATGGAAGGCTGCACGGCAAGCTGGACGCGGGCAGAAATGCATTACTGGGTCTCGATCGGGATTGTAAGATACACCGCAGTAACAAGCAGTACGCGTAACATTCGGCTGTTAAAGGGATGGATATTATCACTTCCACTTCAAGTAAGCGTGAATATACACTCACGAGGATTTTCCGAGCGAGATATTCCAAGTCGAATCGACAGTAGAAATGATCAGAGTCGAACACCTCTTGGTCGACAGCGCGTTCGTCATATCTCATGACAGTTGCATGATCTACATAGACGAAGTTCAAACTGATGATGTAACATGAGGGATAGAAATTTACCACAGAAACATTCCGTAGATACATAATCATAGTAATCTGACATGATTCGTTCATACTGGCCACAGTCACTGACATCACTTTGATACTTTAGAATATAGTGTTCACAGATGTCAATTCTCCGTACACTCACAAGGACTTGATTACAGAGTTGACTTCCTGAGGCGACCAGAACCACTGTACGAGAGCCCATACCTGCATCATGGCTGAGTGGAAATAATACCAGAGTCAGTGGCAAGACATACGTCTTCATCATTTTTTGCCCTAATTTGTCTGATTTTACCAATCCAATATGCAGTTGGATGGTGCATTTTGCCCGGAAGCGCCCCATCCGGTAGAATAAATGCGCTGTTGAATGTCAATGTTTGTTACGTCTTTAACTGTAAAGCCAGACACGTACGTTTCTTCAAGGGAAAATTTATGCGGGTTCCCCTCGTCATCAGCGACTAAAATCCAAACAGCCATCATGTCAAGTTGAAAAAAAAGTGAAGATCTCGTACCTACAAACGAGGCAAAATCTGGCATCGTTTGCCATTCGCGATCAGTGAGTATCCCGAATGTATACTTGGGTTTTTTTGCTTTCTTATGCGTAAAAAGTGACTTTTTCTTACGCCGAGGCATGTTGGAAAGTGAAGTTAGAGACGACAGATTAACTTTCAGCACTCGACGTCTCTTGGCGTTGTCCAAGTTCAATCTGTAAGACGCGAAGAAACCTGAAGGAACGCGTCTGTGGCACAAAGAACATTGAAATGAGTTGATGATGTAATCATTCTATGTAAAGCGATTATTAATAATTAAATGTTAAAGCGTTGTACCCTCGCGCACTGTGTGCAAGTGCACTGATTTTTGTTCTGAGATACTGCACACCATGCTCTTCTATTTCACATCTTGCATGATTAGGTATGTCCTCATATATATCCAGAGAGCTACCTACCGATGGGGTGTTTAGTTCGGTTGTCGTTTTTCTTTATCCCGGCTATGCGTCCTACAAGACCCTTTCCCAGAGACCAGCCTCTGAAGAGGATTTGGAGCGTTGGCTCATGTACTGGTCGGTACTTGGATGTATCGTCGGCGTCGAGTACGCTGCAGAGTGGCTTGTTTCATGGTCAGTCGGTTTACATCGAGAGTATCGGTGCCGAGGATTTGATACACACCTTGCACATGTGAACAGGGTACCATTCTACTACCTCGTGAAGACCATATTTCTTCTCTATCTAGCACTCCCGCAAACGCGCGGCTCATCCTACCTCTATATCAACCATCTTGAGCCATTCTTCCACACTCATGAATCCCAGATTGATGCGACGCTCGCATCCTTCAAAACTCGTATTTATGCCTTCTTCCAACAAAGGTTCCGCATTTTATGGGACGCACTCGCTGCAGCAATCGGTCAACAGCAACAGGCCCATTTTGCTCCTGCAGGCGGGGTGACAGACACCGGTGTACCCCCAACTTTGGCTGACCCAGCATCAGGGCCCGCTCGACTTGCTATGGGGCTCTGGCACTCGTACGGCCCTACAATTGTCGCTTCTGGCGCAGCACTGCTGCGTCAAGGTGCTGCGGCAGCAGGAACATCTGCTGACCAAGCCTGGAATACTCCCGCAAACACCTTCACAAGGCGATCTGACGCAGGTCATCAGGGCTCCTTGAAAGATCGCAAGCGCGAGCTTGAAGCTGAGCTTGCGTTCATTAATTCGGCAGAGCGTCCTGCTGTCCTGACTCCCCCCGCTTCAGGCTCCGTCCAACCACCCTCCCGTGCATCTTCGGACCTTGAGCTGCGAGAACGTGGGTCCAGCTTTGTTGGGCGATTTGAAGAAGTGGACGTCCCCAGCGATGCAGAGGGGTATGACATTGATGGTGACTCTGGTCAGGAGGTTCGTGACAGGCCTGAAGCAAAGAAGGCTGCCAGTTGGTTTGGCTGGGGAAGCGCAGCGCCAAGCAAGGGCGAAAAGTCAGATTAGTTGGAAACTTGATCATTCTGGAAATCTGTATCATAGTGATGGTAGTCATATTTACATTTGCACGGGACGTACATAACCCGGTACATACTCAGTAATTCTGATCATGGTTGTATCCTTTCATGTACAATCTGTACATACCATCGTAGTATTTATTTCCTGTCTGCTGCAGCGCCGCCAAGTAATAGTTGAACATTTGGAGCACGTACATAAGTCGCCGTTAAGGGGAGCGTCAATGCGATAGACGACGTTCTAGTTCGCACCAGACAATCTGATCGGATCAGATTTGGACCACAGAGCCTTAGTAAGTAACTTCTCCTTTTCTCCATCGTAGACGGCAGGGTGACAGTGGAATAAGCCGAGAATACGTCTTGAGGTCGCTCTAAAACCTGGAGGCTGGCAACCGGGTGAGCATTTACATGAACACATCGTACGTACAAAAGTCTTCTGATCAAGTATACTTAGATTTGATGAACTTACAACTTTAAGTGGAATTCCCGCAGTGGCAACAACGAATCTTGAAGCTTGAATCCTGGGTCCCTGCATCACTTGACTGTGATCAGAATGAGTACACAAAATACATACGACACACCTTTTGGTTGACGTTTCAGAATATCCGGCCCGAGAAAAGAATGCATGCGGGCAAAAACGTGTACGGTTCAGCTTATCTGATTTGGACATGCTGACATGGAGCTGGATTGATCCGTTCAAGATGATCCAGCGCCAGTTCCATAACAACATTCTAAAAAGCCGACAACCAGAGTTGAAAAGGTGAGTTGCTGTCGTCCCAGCTTTGACTTGTATATCTGAGGCTGACATGGGAGGTAGCCTCTCGGGACAAGTTTCGGGAGATAAAACAGTAAATGTGAGAGCGGAAGCAAAGTTACGTAAAACACTAGTATATGTAATTCCATTTCGATGAAAAGGCTTAAAGTTAGGGACGCGGCTGTCACGGGCATGCAAGGTCCTTTGCCTCCTTTGCCTTTCTTCCTTTGGCTGGCTCTACGCGTCTCGGTTGCGTCAAATATCCATTGGGCCTAAAGTCATGCCTCAAGCATCCCGTGGAAATGCTCGTCAGCCTGACTCCAGGGAAGTCCAAAAGGCCATGGACAAGGAGCAGAAGAGAAGCCGAGGCGCTATGTCATGCGCCGAGTGTAGAAGGTGAGTGCTGCAGTTTTGATAAGTTGCCTCCTCATTTTTTTTGCTGGCTAGACTCAAATTGAAATGCGACAAAACTGTTCCGTGCTCTTCATGCAAACGCAGAGGCTGCTCGGCCATTTGTCCTAATGGTATGTGCATGTGTCAATCTGCTGTAAGATGTCTCTTATCAAGGCCATGGGCGCTAGGCTCCCTCACGACTGGTCAGGGAACTCGGTAAGTCCCCCGTTAGCCATATAGGTGGCTGAAGACTCCATATCAATGTCCCTCGCTTCAGGTTTGTACTAGCAGATACAGAAAAATTACATCAGAAGATCGCACAAATGAGTGACAGGATTCGTCAACTTGAAGATGCACTTTCTATTTTGCAAACCAGTCCTAGCGAACAGCACCCTCTTCTGCATAGAGACCTTCTCGACATTAAATCAATCATTGATTTGCACGCTGCTGTGGATGAGGAAAAAGTAGGTAAATCCAAGCAGGAGGTCGATGATGACTCGCAATACATCGAATCTTTTGGGACGCTCGCCATACGGGATGATGGAGCTGCAACTTTTTATGGCCCATCCGCCGGTTCGGAGGTGAGCATTGTATTGTCAGCTTTCTTTGCAACGGCTGATTGTATCACAACAATAACTTAGAGCCTGCTCATTGTACGTTTTGAAGGTCCTGTCAATAATACCGCCAGACTAATATGTGCCTCAGGGAGAGTCTGCCGTGTCATCGACACCTAATTTTAGTCCAGGCGACAGGACACAGCATACTGAACATCTGCCTTCCAGTGTCAAGCATCTGTCGAAGTCTTTCCCTCTGGCTCCAGTGTTTAATGATGAGGTTGATCTCAACTACCTCATTCAAAATCATCTACCTCCTTGGCATCGTGCTCGTCACTTGAGTGAGCTATATCTCCAGCAAGCACCATGGTTCTTTGGAGCGGTAACAAAGCAGCAACTAATGGAGGAGAACCTTCCTTTGTGGTACGCGGAGGCATCAGATCTCATCTATCTGGGTTCCGTGGCGCCATCAGTGGCATCTGGGAGTGATGTTTTGAGCAAAGGTCCTCATGAACTCGCCTTGATGTTCGTGATCTTCTGCTTTGGGGCACTGACGGACCACAAATTGCCCCCTGCGCCAGACAACGAGGAAGCCGACATGTATTTCAAGCTTACACGCGCTGCCCTAAACTTGGAGCCCGTACTTGACCGTCCACCATCAGTGGCAACCATTCAGACACTGGCTTTACTCGCAATTTACCAGGGCCTTTGCAGTGGAGAAAACAGTATTGAGAGTACCTGGGGGATTTTTGGACTTGCAACGAAGTTAGCTCAGAGCGTGAGTGGTATTGGTTTCTTGTTTCTATTTATCTTGACGCCGTGCTATATAGATTGGACTGCGTCAGTAATTCAATCATTTGTATCATTGGTCAAATCAGCTCATCATCCACCGCCAGACCGTGATTGCGCCCGCTGGCAGCTACCTCCACAAGAGGTGCAAAAGCGTCGTGCACTATTCTGGGAGCTATTCATCACAGACGGGTGGCAGGTAAATATTAACTTTGTAATTCTGTCGGGTGTTATTAACCTTCACACAGTCCTTGGCCACAGGTCGTCTTGCTACGTTTTACCTACCTTTTGTAGACTGTGAACTACCCAATGACCCCGATTCCACGGTGGATGAAGACGGAAGTGTTTTGCCAAGCTGTAGGTCTTATATTCTTCTCTTTCGTAGGTTTTCTTAACGATATTGACCTCAGTCCCGGCATGGAAGGCTCGCTTTGGTTTCCATTGCATATCTGCAGTTATCCAACATGCACAAACGGCAAAGGTGCCAAAGTATTCTGTTGTCATCGAGCTGGATCGCAAGATTCGTGACATGGAACTTCCAAAATACGCCCAGCGACCTCCCAGGGAAGGTGCTGAACTTGGGGAAGCGATGAAGCATTACATGCCGCGTAACTACCGACACCTTAGTAAGTGACTCCAGCACAGTCTAACATCAAAGCAATTTCTGAGTTCGTTGCAGCTCTGCTATATGTTCATCGATGCTTTTTTGCGGAAGCTGTATCAAACAACCCCACAAACCCCATGAGCAGCCCATTTGCCCCATCGTTCCTTGCAGGTTACCACAGTGCCTGTGAGCTGATTAGCGGTCTTCGTACGCAGTTCGACTTGTTCCCAGCACAGATCGCCCGCTTCTGGGTTTTATGGACCCATGCGTTTTCCTCATCCGTGAGCACACATCGCCAGCATAACCATCCTGAATACCATACTGATGCTCCAAAACACTTAGGTGATGCTGTCTTCCGTCGTCACGCATGCATCTGGAAGTGGTTCTCAGTCGAAGATCACCACTGTAGCCTTGACCGAGCTGCGACGCGCTGTCAGTCTTTTCAAAGAAGCATCTGTTTTCGGAGGTCGAGCTGGAAAATTCCTTGTACGTCAGCACTAGCACTGGCATACCGAACACCGGACAATGCATGCTGATGGCAATGCCTTCATAGCCTATCCTTGAGAGGCTGTTGCAGAAAGCTGAGCAGGCATACAGTACTGCCACTCCTACCGTGACTCGACGAGATATCTTCTCGAATACCGGTCCAACGAGGTCGAAGGATGAACTTTCGATTTTCAGTGGGCAAATCAACAAGATTGCCACAAAGTCCCCCGTACCACCGTCTTCAGGACGGTCTAGCCATTCACCTGGAAACATCACCAATCTGAGTCAATCTCCCCCGGTGCAGGTAGAAGGCACACCCCCGCAGGCATTTAGCAACATTCATCCATCGCTGCGCGAGCAGTGGAGCACTTTCGAGGGGGATCTCAATGCTCAGCTTCATAATGCTCAACGAGACGCGTATTACACAGAAGACGACGCCTTCGTGGTGCCCGCATCTACTGAGGAATCACGCAGAATGGCCAGTATGCACGAGGGCACATACCAAGCACAGTCGGCCCAGCACCAGCTGCACCCAGTTACACAGCCGCCACAAGGATACCATAACCACTTTTCCGCCTCGTCGCATGGTTTTTCTGAACCGGTCGAGGCACAAAAGTCTTTCCAAAGCGAGAACCAGCGCCGGGAAACTGTGTACTCGTCTGGCAGCCAAGGGCAACGCTATCAGCATGAGCCGCAGTACGCTCAGCCGCTGCCACAATCTCGTCACCATCAGCCTGACAATACCCAATACCACGCGGACTCTCATCAGCAACATCCCCAGCACCAACAGTACTATAGCCAGGAACAGCCTGGTCATTACATCCATGATTCATACCAGCCATCATCCGAATCCTTCAGTACTGCGGATCCTCGCGCATCTGGTGACTACAACGCAAGACCCTCCCAATCCTATTGGGAATCCGCACAACAGTCATATCAGGCGCAGGAAAGCACTATGTATTACCAGTCCTCGTACTATGATAATGAGTGCCAAACCTCCCAACAACCTCAAGCTCCTGTACCCGGTGCAGAATACCTGTCGCTTACCCAGCAGCATCTGCAAGAGACGTGGCAGTCATTTAATGTTTACGTGGGCTCGCCAGGTCGGCCGACGTAGAACACGCACCTTCTCCGCTCGTTCAGATCTGTGCTCCAGTGCTTTCATTTGGCCACCTAGCATTCATTTCGGTTTCATGGTACCCTCCAGCGCAATGTGTATCATTACTGTTTAAAATGTTGTATATAAACTATATCTGATTTCATGTACCTGATTAATGTAACATGTATGTCCTCCGCAGATCACGGACCTAGAGCCCCCGGCATAGGAACTTCCCCCTTGCGACTTGCGCTCTACAAAGTTCCATTTCCGTTGGTACAGCGAGAATCGAAGCCAGTAAAATTCCTGAGCTATCGGCAAAACCAATAGAACCTATCTTGAACTCCCGCTCTTGCTTTGTGATTTCAGGATTGTGCGCTGAGGCCGGATCCGGTTGTTCTTGATTGATACGATAGAACACGTTGACGCTAGCAGCCATTCAATCAGATCAACAGCCTCCATCTGGACAAAAATAAGACACACTATGCCAAACCGCCGCATACGCCTTCAATGCTGATGAGCATGAAAACCAGGAATATACTTCCTCCCTCACGATCTTCCGGGAGTAGCCCGACAGCGGATTCGAAAACTAGTAGAAGTAGTATCACGAACTGGATGATGGCCGGAGCAGGGAGGAGACGGGCCGGAAGGGTTTTCAAGCCCAGAGATATGCTTGAACGAGAGAAAAAGACCGTGGTTTGGTAGACTAGCTATGAAAGGATCATCATCAGAATGTGTTTCAGGATCACGGCAGATTATTATGCAAACCTGCCAAAGTGGATAGTAGTCGCGGGCGGAATGAATAATCTTGCTAATGAGGCCATGCGACGGAATGGGATATAATAAAGTCGGTGCGACACCCTGCATGTGTTCAGAAAGGCTAGGAGCACAAGGGTAGAGATAACGTACCTGATTGATAGTATACTCGAACTACGTTGTACAAATCAGAAGGCAGGCTCTGCGCCTAAGAAACATCGGCTACTCACGGTATAAACGCAAACTAGTGATAAATCATTAGACGCATAAGAATCACGAGTAATGAAGACTGCTCACATAGTGGAAGCATATACTTCAATAGCATCGGTTTGACTAGACGCCATTTATCCGCGGCTGATAAGCCGACGCTAACCTTGGGCTCCACACGAGATTCTACGTCATCTTGAGCAGACAGATCATCATCAACTTCAGTCTCGAGGTCGTCAGCAGGGACGAGCGTGTATGACAAAGAAGATGATTGATGCATGAATGCTGCTGGACGGGGGAGCAGAAAAAAGTATGCCACAGGAAGTATGAATGGGAGAACCTGTGATGAAATATGAGCGACTGTGTTATCCAATATAACTCTACATTGTTACCGCCGAGATGCCAACACCAGTGCTGATACCTAGGCCCCTGAGTTCCCACCACATGAATGCTCCGACAATACCTGCAGCTCCAGTACCTGAGGCGAAGTACCTGTGAAGGGGAATCAACGTGGAATGGTTCGAAAAGTGAGACCAATACGGACCCAACGCTTCGACCTCCCACCGAACGGCTGTATGTTGTTGAAAGTTGCAAAAAGGTCATTTCTCCTAGACCTATAGTTTGTCATTCATGTGAGAAACAGGTGTGCATGGTGAATATGAGAACTCACCCGACGAAAACGACGCGAGACATATTCCCAGCAGCCTCGAATACAGGCTTTCATGGAAGGCAACGACCTGTGTGTTACATGAATTATGATTTTCAAAGCAAGTCTGGTGTCAAGTCACCAGCATGCCTATAAAGCTCAACGCGCAGCAGCCGACAATGCGTCGGGCATAACGTATGCGACCTTTGAGAAAGTACGGCCACCCGAGCTTCGCAATTAAGGCCGGAGCAATATTACAAAAGGCAATTATGCCCTTGGGTGTTGACGGAGGGACGAGGTCGAGCGCAGCCGAAAGTATGATGACATAGAGTACTTTGTGATGATGAGAGTAGTCGTTTGAAAAAATAAAAATGACACACCATTGTTTATGAGTCCAAAGAGAAAGAAAGAACATCCAAGCTTCAAGGACAATCGTTTCTTGCCTGCCGAACAAGCCAAAAAGTCAGTAAGGTTTCCAATAAAAAATGGCGTCATGGTGCAAGGTGAGTACTAATTCTAGCTCAGCTCGGCGTCTACTTCACCCATCAGGTTGGAGAGCTTTGCTAAAATCAACACAACACTTGCCATGCATATCGAACACTGACCTATATTCGGTATAACAAAATCTCCTTCGGTATGAAGAGTGGTGGTACCGTGGGGTTCGACTGGCATCTCCAAGAGAGCACCGGCTTGCCAGTGGATATTGTGAGCGCGAAGAGAGTTGTAGCGTATAGACCGGAGTTCCAGATCAGCGTAAGGCTCAGATATCAATAAAACACTGCAGCTGTGTGCTGACGATGATAGCTGGTCAAGTATAAATGTACAACACATGCGAAACATGCCTCGCTGCCCGGATCTCAGCTGACCCCTAAAGAGGGGGTCAGTAACTTGGGGGGCTCATCGGCGCAGTTACACTAAACTAGTTAGGACACTGGAGGCCCGGAGTTGGCCCGGTAGCGACTCGGGCAACTGGCAAGATTCACTTGCAAATTTCCAATTTCTGACGGTCCCGGTCGATCGCGATCTACGATTTTAAGTATCGACGGGACGAAAATGACCGCTGCCCACAATATAGTTGTTGGGGGGCGTCCTACAGATCTGGAACAGCTGTAAGAGGTTAAATATTTCTCCTATAAAGTACAGAACATTCTTAAAGTTAGAGTCACGAGCCAACTCGGAGCACATCGAGTCCTTTAAAAAATAAATTATAGTGTGCCGCACTTTTACACCTACTAGTAGCTATTACATACAAGCTCGATATATGCTGAAACGTATGGACATGATACAGTAGTACATGGTTACATGGAAAAATTGGGCCCTGGACTACTTGCTCCCATGAAGTAATACAATTTTTTTCTAGGACGAGAGCTTGAGCGAAGGATTTCACTCTACCCCCAAGTTCCCCAAGTTAGAACATCATACGGAGGAGTCCATCTCATGCTGCTCCAATGTTGGTGGTGAAGTCCAACAAACGCAATCCTCGAATGACATACTGACTTGTACACAGTTGTCGTTGGCATGCGTATCCCAAATGCTGATGATAAGACGTGGCACAACAATAAATGGCGCGGTATTGTTAAACAACAGTATGAGATTCATCACCACCGTCTGTGCATGCCTGCATTAGAGCATACCTCTCTAAAATCACATGAGATCATACCGAAAGGTCGGCCCACAGCATCGCCATGAAGATTTGACTTGTCAAATTCCTAGTGTGACTCGATGAATGCTTTCAGAGAACAAAGCAAACGAAGGGAAACTTACAGGATAAAATACATGACATGATACCGGACGATCGTGACTACATAGGCGTTAGGTTTCATTCTAACTTCCTTCCGCTCCCTCAGGTGCCTCGCGAGAACGGCAATGGCGAGAACAACCAGGAAAATATCATAGCATATGACAGGGATGGAAGCATATATCGCAGGCATAGGCCCAATGTGGAAGAAAGTCGTGCAGTACTTGATGTTTGGAGTTATTGTTATTTCTTGCACTATGAACTAAGGCATCAGCTTGCACAGAATTCGACCAAAGTAGAAATTTACTTGAGATTGCTGAGGGTCGACTCCATAAAAATATATCCACCGCTATATAGATCGCGATGATAGGTAGGAACAACCCCAGTAGAATATAAAGTAAGGGCTTGGATTGGTTGTGTAGGGCGTAAAGACGCCAGATGAGAACGACTGCAAATACAAAATGGGTACGCGCAAAGGTACGAGATGTATGCATATGACCTTGACTTACCTTCCGCCAAGCAAAAATATACAGAATAACTCCATTGCATTAACAGGAACATAGCATAACCTATTTCAATATCATAATGAGAAAAGCCAGTTTCAGTTGAATACAATGTACTCGCAACTAAACAAGAGGTCAGCAGCAAATCAGGCTTCGCTGTGAAACGAATCCCAGACGTACGGCTGAGTCTGGGTCAACCTAGAATTCTCTGGAGAGAATCGATACACTCACTGCTTCAGGCATATAAAATAGACCTCCCCCTAGCGCTAGTCAGTTGGCGGCCCAGTCGGTATCACGTCACGTACAGTAGGAACAAATCCTAGCCGTCAGCGTCAACATATAATGTACCATCTGAAGGATGTCACCACCACGACGTACATCGCAAGGAAAATACCAAAATATCGAACCTGACATAGCAACAAAAATAGGAAACCACGAAGCTTTGGCAGGGTAGAGCTCACGGCAAGGTATAGATATGTCATCACTGACCACTGTCTTTCCTGCATATCTAGTCAGTTCCGGATCTTGATTTCGCTGGGGGTTGAGCTCTAACCCAAACAAACGTGACCTGTGATGATATGATCATAAGTACTCGACGAAGACAAAACGAGCTCCTCATTACCTCTTTGTCGAACTGAAGTACTAAATAATATCTTGCTCAGCCGCACTGTAAGGTTCATGAAAGCTACTGACTGTACTCATAGGATATCAGGGTAATGACTGCAACTGGAAAACGATGAAGTCCAGCACAATGATTCATTTCTAACAAGGCTGACGGACCTGCTATGATGTTATTCCACTCAAGAGCATAGAGGGATTCTTCTAGTTCCGACATGAAACAGTGCAGATCAAATGGCGATTTTAAAGAACGAGGGATAGGCTGCTGATCACTAACGTATTATACTTGCAGGGCAGTGTTAACCTGTAAGGGTTGTGAACTTGTGGTGTCCCAATGAAAATTGTACGACATCGTGCCGAGCTTGAAGCGCCGTACTTTTCCATTTGGTGTCAGGAACGACTATCCTCGATAATTTGCTACCAACGGAAAGGTCCAACGGAAAGGTCCAACGGAAAGGTCGTAAGTGTATCGATGATCACACGACTGACAACTTGAAGGGTCACCCTGCGTCACCAGCCTGTGGCCGTAAGTACTTCTTGGGCTAGAATCTGCACATCCGACCCTCTTGTTTAGGTAGCAAGGGCGGTGCTTATCTACCTGGCATGTGCTGGAAAATATCAAATGAAGCAACACCACCGTCCATATAATCTGGGCAAGCAAATGCATGATCTAAGAACGAACCTAAAAGTAAGCGGAGCGTCTGCAGGCCCTCACCATATTGACGTCCGTACCGCAAAGTGATCTTTTGGATAGACATAGTTACGATGACTTCAAGGAAGACAACAGTGATTGGGGAAGTACCCTATCTGACATTAGTGAGAATACGAGTAACTTGACTATTTGCGGAACAGAATTGATGACCTGGCTCTTGAGGTGGGAGCGGAGAGCAGGATGGATGGGAGCGGCACTGGGGAGGTAGAGGGTAGAGCCATGAGCCATGAGTGTATTTGGTCCTCTGGAATAAATCATGCTATGCTGCACTATCAGAGAGCACGTTTGCAAATCAGATAAGAGGAGCTGACGAACCAGATAAATTGTTATTCCAGCGGAGGCTTGCGACTTCTTCTTCTTCTTCTTCTTCTTCTTCTTCTTCTTCTTCCGACATCAGTGCAAATCGAATCAAGAATTTGAAGAGAGTCAAGGAAACGAGTGATACTACATGGGACGTTCGATCGACCACCGATTTACCATCATCATACTTATTATTCATGGGTTTTTGTAGCTACCAGTGGCTCGTCCAGTGCTCCGGGAACTGAGCAAATGAACGAGATGGTAATGGTGCACGGTGCCGAGTTTGCCATCAATCAGTGCTGTTCAAGTTGGCGGTTCATTTTGTAGTATCACAAGATCATGTGTAAGAACAAAGGCTCAAACTTGATTTTATACTCTGTGGAAAGTGTTAGGAATGTTTGGTAGAAGGGTGAAAACTACCGCAGTCAGACCAACACTAGGAAAAGTGAGTGCCGTCACCTGCGGCGTGATCATGAGATAACTCGAGTGTTCACTGTCGGCACTGTGCGCTTAGCTCGAAGTCCGACAGTTACCTAAGACTCTGTACTTGGAACGGCACATCGAACTGCAGGAGCCAAGAACAGATCCGGATCCCCACTTCCTAGTGGCACATCGCAGGTGACCACACAAGTTATAATGGGGTCGGGTAACTCCTTCCGCGGGCAAAATCAACCTATCATTGAAAAGCCATCTGACCAATATTTTGAACATCTGACAGAGTTTTCAGTTCATGCGTTCTTGAAGCTTGACAAGAACACGCAGTAGTATCTTTCAGGGCAATGTGCTAAAACTGATACTATCTGGTCCCACACTCGCTCCTTGGGTTATCATACGAGCACGGCTTTTCTCAGTGCACGGATGATATTCGTTGCGCATCGCTTTAAAAGGGAGAGTATGGGTAGTGTTTGGTCTCCTTCGATCCATTGAGAAGCATAAGCCATATGATGCCTAGTCTAACGGTCCCACAAACTCCAAGATATGTCCCTGCCCTGCCTACTAAGGAGAACCGTGAGTGATATAGAAGTGACATCACATGAGGAATCTAATGTACCTCTCATCAGTCCAATATGCAGATCTTGCCATCATCGACCTGTCTAAAGCAGCTACCGCAGAAGGCCGCGCGGAACTAGCGGTTGAGCTACGAGAGGCCTTGGCTACTCATGGATTTTGCTATATTATCAACCACGGGTACACCCAAGCTCAGGTGAAATATGTCAAGTACTGTTTCTCTCGCTTATTCTCACTTTCGGTGCAGAACGAGAGGATGTTCGATATCGCAGATATTCCCATGTCCGGTGTACCTGAAGAAGAGAAACGGGTGTACACCGGAGACAGCAAGAAGACAGGCATATTTCAAGGCTACAAACCAAGACAATACTGGGTAGATCGTTCGATGATCCCTGCCGTTTACTACTGTTGATTCCTTATGAACAGCACATCGATGCTGGCGTGCGTGACCAACACGAGCACTATAACTGTTCGCACACAGTCAATGATGGCGGAGAGAATCTAACATCCTTAGCTAGGCAACCGCCACGTCTACAGCTTGATGCACCCACAAGCACTCAGACCATTTCTTCCCGATATCGATGCCTTCGTGCGCCATAATCACCACAACATTCTTCATAAAATTTGCAGGCACGTTTTCAGCCTTGGCTTCAGAACTCGGATTTAACTGCGCTTCTCAGGCTCATGGCGTTGAGCCTTGAACTTCCTGAAGACACGTTCGTGAAGTTGCACGACTTTGATGCACCCGGAGTATCATACCGTATGACTTATTTCGTTTCTTGATGGCGTTCGAGGCTCTGATATAGCCACTAGTGAGGTTTATGAAATAGTAAACCTACGACAATATGATGCACGCTATTGTTTCTTACTTTTATCAAGTTTCCCTAGGTCAGAAGAAGAAGAAGTGCAGACAAAAAATGTCTGGATGAAAGGACACACAGGTCGCTCTACTCTTTGCCAAATGTTGCCTTGTTCACGCCGTACCAGACTTCGGCAGTATCACCCTGCTCTGGAGTCAGCCTGTTGCTGCCTTACAGATCCAAACGAAGGAGGGCTGGCGCTGGGTCAAGCATATCGAAAACGCTTTGGTGTGTAGTTCCATGCCGTAGCATTTCTATCTAACATAAATGCTTTAGCTCATGAATATTGGTGATTCGATGGAGTTTCTCACAGGAGGATTCTACAAGGGAACCATCCATCGGGTTGTGCAACCCCCGATTGATCAACGTGGCTACACGCGGCTGAGCATGATCTATTTCTCCTTCCTGAATGACGATGTCAAGTTAGTACCCCTTATGGCCAGTCCAGTCCTTCAGAGAGTTGGGGTTGAGCGCAGATGTGAAGACGACGTAGCTCCTACCATGAAGGCCTGGAGAGTTGCAAGAATCAGTGCATATGGAGCGAGCGATCTGCAGAAGGGCAAAGAGCCTGGCATAGAGGAAGAGGTATTGAATGGCATTGTTGTCAAGCACTATAACTAGGCACATCTAGAAATTGGATCAACCTTCATCAGGCCTCTACATGACCTTACTTGCGCCTTAGGGACTCATGTAGTGTTTCGAAGCTAGGATTTTCCCGAATGCGGCGGCGTGCGCATCAGTTGAGATCCCCGACTCTCACGTAGTGAGAGAAGGGTTTTGTCGGACACAAATGGCTAATTCCCTGCAAACGCATCGCAACCGTGAGAATAAGGCTTAGTCAGTGGGAAAATGTTTGGAGTACCGGCTTTTTCATAAGCGATCCCACTACCGAAGGGCCTCAATGAGATTCGTATGAGGGACCCCACTGGACAAAAACCAACTTTTGAAAAAACATCATCAAACTTTGCTCGTGAAAAACATTTACCTATAGTGTGACAAAAACTTTTGTTTTGTGACGAAAACTTTGCTCGCATCACATGGAAACATTTGTTGTGTGACAAATACTTTGGTCACGTGGCCGAAAACTCCGGTTTGTTCTTGTTGAAGTTTCGTACTGTTACGACGTTTTGATCGGTCAATCGCCTCTCCATGCTTTTCGATTGCTCGATGCTGACCTTCGCGTCTGAAACTACGGAGGCCTAGGTAACTATTGCCGTTTTTACTTTCCTTATCGGACAACTATTGATATCACATTGTTTTTGGTGGTTCCATGGCATAGCCACTTTTCCCGGCTGCTTTACTCATCATCGACATCCTCCCCGCAGCCTTACCAGTATCAGCCTCATCAGGCCCCGCCTCCCACTCCGTAATATCAGCCGTCGTCATCCCCTCGTCAAGCTCCGCCTCCCACATCACAATATCAATCACCACCATCTCATCCCCAAAGCTACTTACCTCAACCATACCCACCTCCACACTCCCACGCCACCTCAGCAGCAGCCATACCAACAACAATCCTATTTCCCTCCGCCACCCCTGCGTAATCACCAGTCCCTCCTCCCCAATCTCAGCCTCCTCCCAAAGCACCATATTTTCGCCGCCTCCTCCACCACCACCACTCCCTGGAAGTCCACAGGGGATGCCGGCAGTGGCACGAGGGGAGCAACAATCACCCCCTGTGCAAGGATATCAGAATTTGACACAGATAACTGTAAATTAAAAAATCTGTTGCATCTCGAAACGGTACATTAAGTAAGCCGTTTTTTTTCCCAGTTGTAAATGGATTTTTAGGCCCAGTTGTCTTTTGTTTCTTGCTTCATCGTACGGCCATTAGCTTTTTTGTTGGCTTTTTCGACTGCTTTCATCATTGATCATCGTTGAGCATGGACAGGACCGGATCAGACAGCATGTGAGTTTGTGTTTTTCGTTTTGTTTTGACATGGCTCATGCATTTTCAGTGTTTTCATTATGAAGTCGCCCTGCCATTTGGCTCGCGTTCTCGAGGAGGGACAGTGTCCTCCCTGTGATGAGCCCCACCACGTGAAACACTATCCTCATTATTATGATGCCCTCTATTATCCACAATATCATCTTGCCGTCTTTGAAACACCCGAAAATTTTTGTGCTTGGTTGAAAACCTGTCTTAAATCTCACCCTTTGTCTTGTTCGACGTGCCGTTGTTTGGATTTTCGTGGTTCTGTTTCATATGACGGTATTTCTATAACTGTGAGCCAGCATCGAGTATCGTTGTTGATGGCACTGAGTGATTTTGCTGGCGCAGGTTACCGCCACTGCGTTATCTTGCACAAGCTTGCCTTTAGTGAAGCTCTATCTGTTGAGCAGTGTCTATCTTTGAGACTGGGTGTCTACCCAAAATGGTTTTACTATGACGAGGAACTTCAGGAGCAGAACTTGATGGCCCTCTTGGACAGTGTACTAGTTGATTGTGTTTCTCGTCTGTCTCTCTTGCAAGGAAAATCAAAAAAGGGTCATGTTCGTGTAGTGCTATCTCACTTTGTTGCTACCTGACAATATGTGATGCAATCAGATGAAGACCAACTACGAAATTTGCTGTCCTTAACCGCGACTACAGAGGGTAGCCAACTGCTTGTGCCTCAGTTAGCGAAATACTTCGGTGATACGTATGGAAGAGAAGTTTTTGTGGCTCTATGTCGACCACCACCACTGCAAGTGTGTGTCCTCGAATCCCTTGATGTGCCGCTGATCAGTTGGTCTGCCCTTCCACTTACAGATTTGGTTCAGAGGCTTCATAAGTTGACCATTGAAGTGCTTTCTAATTGTATACGTGGTCTACCTGCAAAGGGACGTCCATCAGTAAACGGCCGCTCACGTCAGAAGACTTGTAATGGTCTCGCCATTCACATTCGAGATCGAGTGAATTGCTTGCAGTGTATCGGTCTGAGTATGGTGTGTGATATCTTGCTCTGTTACCTACCACTATCTCAGCCTTGTGATCAGTCGGACAAGCAATATATTCTGCAGATCTTGTCATTTGAATATGGATCTACTGTAGTGGACCGACTCGGTCATCAAATCCCTTCGCAGCCTGACTGATGCAAAATAATATGGCGTGATAGGAAGATCGAGTTGGCGAATGAAACACGAGACCTTGCTATTGCATACTGGCATGAATGGCCAGCACCTGTATCGAAAGAGGTTGTCCTGGATTGCTTGCATCATTATTATCAAGGCTTGAAGTGGATTGATCCTCCTGTGTGCACTGTCTGTTCTCAAAGGCAGTCTGGATCTGTGGAGGTTGTTATTTCAGCAAAACCTGGAGCACCTTGCCCGCCAATTATATTGGACGCTCTTCATGTTACGGACACCTTTATCATCCAAAAATGCATTGTGCAGTGCGTCTCAGCATCGTTCACGTTCAATAATAAGAATATTGATGGTGTTATGCTCGATAAGGCAGGGATTGTCGAAGATACTTCTGACTCGACTACGATGAATGTCTGTGCTGACTGTTTTACTGCTTTGTCGAAGCAGGATAGTGTGCCTCGTTTTGCACTCACGAATGGCTTGTATTGTGGTGAGCTCCTGACGTATTTCAAAGACTTGACTTGGGTAGAAGAGAAGATCTGCGCAATACACAATACCATGGCGCATGTGACGCGCTTGTTCCAGTCGTCGGATCCGTTGCAGCCAAAAGTTTTTCATGGCAACATTTGTGCTCATGACATGAACATTGTATCCACTGCATCTGTGTTGCCTCGGACTCCTGCAGACGTGAATGGATTCCTCAGCATTGTCTTTGTTGGTCCTGGTAAATTCAAGCCCGACCAGATGGGTCCCATGTTTTGAGTGCAGAAGGATAAAATCTGGTCTTTTCTTGTTTGGTTAAAGCATCACAATCGATTGTATTCCGATATCCTACTTGAATTGGATAATGTGATACTTTATCCAGATGACGACATGTTGCCTGGATTATCTGATCGTGTGGTTGAAAATAATGAGCTCGATGTCAAAAGAGTTTTTGAAGAGGAAACAGCTGGATTTCAGGAGCATCCAGCGGAGCTTTTGGTAGATGACTTGGATGTCGACTCTGACATGACAATGCTCGAGAAAGCAGGTGTCTCTGATCCAGAGTGTGATAACATCAGTGGATGAATGTTCATGGCTGCTGCGCTCAAGAACCTTGTTTCAGAGAAGTCGACACTGCCTGACCTCGTGGTGCATTGAGGCTTTCATCCCATTAATGAGTACAATAATCCCAATCTCATCCCAGGCATGTATCCTACTTTATTCCCATTTGGTATCGGAGGATTTGAAGACGATACCCGATCTAAAGCTCTGTCTTTCCAGCAACAGGCTCAATACTACCTGAACATAGCAGATTGCTCTTTTTGATACCACCATTCATTTATATTCATGGTGTGGAACATGATTCAACGTTGAATGGCCCATCTTAAAACTTTCTTTACTGTCCGCTGGGCAAACTTCCAGCAAGTTGCACAAAATCTTACCAAAATATCACCTGCTATTCTGGACAGTCTTGCCTTGAAATTAGAGCGCGAGCATAGATTTTCGGACTTGCCGCCTGCTGAATGAAACACGATGAATCTCCTGAAGCAAGTCAATACCATTGCGGCTCGAATCCCAGGCTCTCAAGCATCGAAAATTTATGTACAGAATGAGATGTGGAGTTATTTCAGTTACTTCGGTTTGCCTCATCTTTTTTCACATTTAACCCGTGTCCGGCTCATAGTCCTATCTTTCAGGTTATGTATGGTGATCAGACTGTTGATTTGTCGCATCGATTTCCTCGCCTTGCTTCAGCGTGGGAACGTGCTATGCATCTTGCCTGCGATCCTGTAGCTGCAGCGGATTTCTATGAATTCTCTTTCAAGTGCTGCTTTGAGTACCTCCTTGGCTGGAATTTCAAAACACAGTCATCTTCTCTGAATGGGGGCTTGTTTGGATGTTTGCGTGCATTCTACGGCTCATCAGAATATACAGAACGCAGGTGTTTACATGGCCACTTCCTCATATGGCTCGACGGTGGTATGAAGCCAACAGATATCCACTGGAATTTGCATGACGAGGCTTATCAGAAGAGGTTTTTTGCTTTCTTCGATGATATTATTCACCATCACTTACCAGATGTGCAGGTTGAAATAGAGTCAAAATACAACCCTCGTCTAGAACGTCCTCCGGCGCTGCCTCCGATGGCGGATGAACATGCAAAAAGCACGCATGATATACTTGACAAGTGGGGCGCTGATGTGTTTTCTATGGAGATCAAAAAATGTGGTGAGATATTGCAGCATCACCGTTGTCGACCCGTGTGTCATAAGTATGGTAATACCGATAAATGCAGACTTCTCTTCCCTCATGTAGTTGTAGATGTGTCATACTTTGATCCCAAAAGCAATGCCATCGTTTTTGTATGTCGCGACGGTAACATGAACTATTTCAACCCGTACATCCTTGTTTACTGTCGACACAATCATGACTTAAAATGCATATTATCGAGAAAAGGTGCAAAGGCTGCAATGTTTTATATCTCGGATTACATTACAAAAATGGATACTAAAACATATGAAATGCTCTTGCTCCTCTCTCGTGCAGTGGCTTGTTTGCCTGATGATACTGGACATTCGGACACCATAGGAAGTGCGAAGATGCTGTTGCACAAATGCCTCTCTCAGTTTAGCCGACAGTTGCAAATTCATGCCCAGCAGGTGGCTCGATACATTTGTGGGTTTGATGATGGTATCCCTTCTCATCAGTCCATGCCAATGATGTCTTCTCTACTCTTAGATCACATCAAAAGGACAAGTCATGGTTGGGATTCACACCAGGAAAATGATGACGTCAGTGATGATGATGACGACAATGCTGTAGAGCACTCGCGAATTCGTATCACCACAGACAAGAATGGGGTTATTGAAGAGACTAATCAAATTCATCATTATATATATCGGAGTGACGCCTTAGCTGAGATGTCGTTCTATGAAATCTGTCGATGCATTCATATCGAGATGAAGGGTAGATGACAACCTAAGAACACGTTTGAGACGCGTCTTGGTGTTCTGAGAAGACACAACTTGAAAGATGGACATCCGTTAAGTGAGACGCATCAGTTGATTGAGCACACTAATGAGGAACGTGGCGATTCTAACTTCAAGTATGTACTGAGAGTGGTGGGAATGTCTATCCCTCGTCCAAACAATGCGAAGGTTTGGGCATGGTTTGTGCTGGCGCATTTCAAGCCCTTTAGTATTGATGTGGGGCTTCTTCCTGATGGTATGACTGTTGAAGAGGTCTTCAGTGAATATCAATTTTCGGACAGAGCGGGTGCGATAATGAAAAACTGGGAAGCTGTGCATGAGTGCGAGGATCAGCGGGATGCTGAACGGTTACTGAAACAAGCTCGAGTGACTGGTAGTACCAAATTACATTCTGATGTGTCTTCGGATCCCACCTCTGCAGATGGCGAGGTTGATGTTGTTAGTGCGACTGGGCCTAAGCATGATTCTCGAGAAGAGTTTCATATTCACCAATTTATTCTGCTTCTCAAACAGTCCCGCTGGCTTAATAATGCATTGAACATTGTTGGCGTGTCTCAAGAACCTCGAGAATGTTCCCCTTCAGTGGCGTTCCAAGAACAGGACATTCAAAAATGTTTGAAGTCCTGGAAGAACAAAATCAAAAGCTGGAGACATCTGTGGCAGATCTTCGTCGAAATGCCCTAAACCCTGACCAGCAAATTGAGCAAGCTTCCCTTTGTGAGACTGAAGTATACTGCCCAGTTTGTAATATAACTGCTGAACCGGTAGAAGACACAGATACACCTGCTCTAGTTGATATCACATCTGCTGCGCTGTCCTCTGATGATATAATAAAGAAGATTGGAACCAAACGTGGTTTGAATGAGCAGCAATGGATTGCATTTCAGATCATCACCAATCACTTCGTGCAGACAAATGTTAATAAGTGTGATGAAGAGACCAAACAACTCATTATGCTTATGACCGGTCCAGGTGGCACAGGAAAGACTCATGTCATAAAGGCAGTTTGCGCAGTCATGCAGTATTATGGGTGTGGTCATATGATTCAATTTCTCGCACCCACTGGCTCCGCTGCTGCTCTAATCGACAGAATGACTGTTCATAAAGGCCTGGGGATCACCATAAAATCTAAGAATAAGGGGAAAGGTAATCGGGAACCTGGTGAAAGCAATTAAGATTACACGGTAATTGTCAGTGTTCGCAAATGGACCCAGCTTCACGAGGAATGGAAGAATGTTTTGTTCCTGTTGATCGATGAGATTTCACTGGTCAGTCTTCAGCTCTTAGCTGAAATAGATTATGCCCTACGCTTTGCTAAAGAGAAGCCCAATCAGTGGTTTGGCGGTGTCGCAGTGATTTTTTCCAGAGACTTTTACCAGTATCCCCCGGTTGGTGGAAGTGCCTTGTACGTGCCTATTTCTGTATACAGTGGCCAGAGTGATGAGGAGATATGCAAAAGGCTCGGATGATTGGCATGGAAAATGGTCAATACTGTAGTGAGTCTCACTGAACAGCAACATATGAAGAACAATGAGACCTATGGTGATGCAGTCTGTCGATTGCGAGTCAGGCAGTGTACTTTTGAGGATGTGGAGCTTTTTAATTCACGGGTGATCAAAAGTATTGATTGTCCAAATGGTGTAGACATGGGCAATGGTGACAACTACCATGCATCAGTGATTGTGGCTACTAACGCCCTCTGTGAAGCAATTAATGTTCATAAAGCAGAAGCTAGCTGTGGTGGAAACAGACTTGTCTCTTGTTACGCCTTAGACAAATGTTCTCACAAAGTTCTGAATGGGGATGAGCATCGGCAGCTAATTCACCTTGATATGGTTGCACTCCATTCGATGTGGTCGTTACCTGGTTGTTTGCCTCTCTATGTCAGTATGCCCATCATTCTGTGCCTTCGTAATTTGTCAACCAACCTTGGTGTTACAAACAGTGTGCAGGGTTTTGTGTGCAAGATTTTGACAGAAGAATGTCCCAATGGGCTGCCATACGCAATCTGCGTAATCGTACATTTTCCATCATCTAAAGTGCAGCTGAGTAACCTCGCACCAGGAGACTTTCCTGTCATGCCAGTTAGTTGGACATTCACGACTCTCCTCCAATGTTCAGATGGGGCCTCAGAAAGGCTGCGAATAACTTGTCATCAGCTTCTGATCCAACCAGCATTTGCAGTCACAGGACATTCTGCTCAAGGGAAGACACTTCCAAAGGTATTGATTAATATACACAAAGGTGGATTTGCTGCTTATGTTGCTGCATCTCGTGCACAGACTTGTGATGGTTTGTGTATATCTCATCTTGTAACACTTGATCAGTTAAACAAGCCTCTTCCTTCAGATCTATTGCAAGAAGCACGAAGATTTGATGTGATAGAGCACAACACGTATATCAAGCATGGATTCTGCAATGGTACTATTGTTCCTGTTCCGGATGCAGAAGCTGAGTGTTCAATGAAGCATTCTAGAACAGGTGCTGCAGATTTTGACTTTGATAATCTGCCAGCAAAGATGATACAGAAATGCAAATTTTTGGAAGTCGATGTTAGGACCAACGACTTGCAACCTGTGCTTAATGATAATAACAAGTGGTTCAAGGTTTACCATGAACTGCAGTCCCGATATCACTCAGTGGAAATTAGTGCTGGATGTATGTGGTCACCAGAGAACTGGTCATGTTCATATGACAGTGTTTTCATGGTCCTGTTTCATGCTTATTGACGTGGAAGTGCTACATGGAAGAGTTTATGGAGCTCCAATAATGACAAACTCCGTGTGTTGCTCTCTCGGTCTTTCTGTGTACTGGAATCCCAAACTCACATCCATTTGCAGGATCTCTTCAACTGTTTTCGTGATGAGTTCTGCGACATCATATCTGCGCAGAATCCACAACGTTTTCCTCATACTGGTATGGTAGGGGCTTCTGTCACTTGCATGCTCGAGCTTATTCTACCTTCATTGTCACATTCAATGTGTGGGATTGCTTCAATTACAGACCCAGAACATGGTGATGTGCCCATTATGACCTCGGTCGACCTCTAATTGGATTTTCCAATAATGTGTGTACCATTACCTGAATCTGTCATTGCACATGATGAAACTATTTCCTTGCAGCAATGGGTTGATCTCTGGCTTCATTATCATGCAAAGAAATCAGCTATACCTGAGGAAGTGGTGTCTGCACAAGACCTGTTGTTATGTGATGGATCTTTTACATGGGACATCAAGTTGGCAACATCTCCGTGCTTCATTTTTTTCCATGCAATTCGCTGCTTAGTCAAACCGTCTCTCAGACTAACTATTCCCTGTTTGACGGACAAGCAAGCGCACTATGTTCTTTGTGGAATCATATACTTATGTAGGTGGCTATCATTTTTCAGCTCGAATTTTTGATGATTCTAATGTATGGAGTTATGATGGTAGAGAACATAATGGAAACCCTGTTTTTGACATGGCAATCTCTGAGATACGCGAATCAGATTTGTCCTGCTTGAATGGATGAGAGGCACACATCTATGTCTACAGCCTCCAAAATGCTGATCAGCTTCTCTGAGACTTAGATCGTCTGTGGAGGCTTCCGTGCGAATTGCTTGCCTTGCTTCTTGGACTATGATACGTGCAATACTTTATTTATTTGTTTTTCATTTGATTCACCATGTCATGTATAAAAATACAGTCATTGCGACTCTGACCTCTACCCATCCATTCACTCTTGCTTCATTTGTTGCACTAGCTGTCCTCCAGTCTCTAATACAATGACTCAGCCCTCAACGCCTGCACCTTCCCCTAATGCTTGTTCGGCATCATGTGTCCTCTCCTTGCCTACACCATCCCTGGAGAATACTCCCGATGCCTCTGGAGGTGATTCTGTATTTCTGTCCTCGTCTCCACTCTACACCTCACTACTCAGCTGCATGGAGTCTCCCAATGTCGCCGATGCGGAGATGCTCATGAGCATCCCAATTAGCAGCAACCCTCATCCTATGCACACTGTTTTTAACGACGGCGCTGACTATTGGGTTGGGGCTGACGACAATGTACTCCATCTTGTGTTTCCTGCATAGTTACACCTCAAAGATCGTTACAATAAATCTGGGGAGTACTTTAATCTCCCAGAAACAGGTGTAAGTTTCCATTGGCGAGCTGCTGATGCAAACTTTCTTACAAACCATTATGCAGCTTGACCTTGGCGATATAAAAAATGCAAAGATTCAGTTCAAGGTTCTCCCTTTGGATGATAAAGAAAAGGATTGCCCTGCCTCAGCAATAGGGTGCTCCCAGTTTGCAATGAAGCTCCTCTTCGCTCTCCATTCGGAGGTCGAGGAAGCTCGCAATGCATGTCAGTTGTCTACAGGTCCTTCACTTACATTTAAATTTATTGATTTACAAATACAGCATCAGATGCTAGCGCAATTCCTTAGAATGTACCATTTTGGCGCACATACAAGGAAGACGACAAGTTCAGTCTTGTTGTCATGGCCGGAGCTGTATTCTGAGGTGTCCCGGATATGAAAACTGCAACTACCCCTCGCTTGTCTCGAGCGGAGGCTGTCAGTAAGTTGAGTACAGTCGCCATGTCCAATGCAGCTGATGTGACGTGAAACAGAGTGTGCGGGTTTGATGAGTCCTAGCAAGTCTTCTGTTTTTTTCTGCTGACACTATCCTGATTTACTCTCGTGGCTGTAGGCCAGGCAAGGGTGACCGCTAAAAAATACACACAAGCCCTTGGTGATAATGAAGGGAAGAAGTCCAACGGTGCATTTTATGTCATGGTCTCGCGGCACTTGAGTTATAAGGTGCTGATTGTGCACATGTTAGGTCGCTGGTGGCGCATTTGCAACCTCAAGGATTCAAAGAGGCATTATTCTGCCTTGCTGAACACGTATGATCTGCATGGCACAAGGGTTCAGTCCCCCAATGTCCGGGACAAACATGGTGTCCGTATCCACGTCAGTGACTACAAGACCAAACTCAAAGAGGGAGCAATTGTCGAGTTAGAAGTGATCTTGAAACTGTAAGTTCTCGGTTGTTTGCAGGGTTTGATATTCTGACATTTCACAGGTGGACTATCAAACCATGCAACAATCCATCCAACCCCCGTGATGCCCAGGGGTCTCGCGTTTATCAGATCATGCTCCAATACATGCAGCTTCTGCCATGTGCTAAGTATATGCAGAGCATATTCGTGGACTCGCTCAGTGCCAGGAAAGGGAAAAGAAGGGCTGTGGATGAGGCAGTTAACCAGTCGCCAACTAAAAAGGGCTCCTTTGCCACTACACTCGAAGATGACGAGTCCAAGTACACTATGATCGAGTAGTTTTGAGTGCTTGTTTCTTGGTGTATTTTTTTGTCTTGGCTCGAAAGTCCAGGCGTCCTACATCGTTGTACTACAATTATTCGAGAATCATACGTTTTCTTGGCATCTTCATGTGGAGTCGGGGACTGGCGCGGCTGAGCGCCGCTACAATGTGTGTACTGTAGGAATGAATTCGTCACCCCTGTGTGACTGTGACATGCTCGGTCAATGTGCAGTTTGAG
>MU177903.1:374985-387109 GCA_016695465.1 Suillus americanus
TCAACTCCGTGGTGTACAACACCGATGAAAAGAAAGTGATCACAGCGCTTGCCTATATGACAGAAGGAAGCGCTAGTGGATGGGCATTGATGTTCTACATCAAAGTCGAGAACTCTTCCAGCAAATCCTACGGAACCTTCGCCAAATTTGAAGAAAAGTTCAAAGACTCATTCGCTCCTGCAGACGCCACAGCTGTAGCCCTGAACAGTCTTAGACTCTTGCGCCAGACAGGAGATCTCACCTCCTATATCGCTAGTTTCAAAACCCTAGCTGCTCAAGCAAGCATCAAAGAGAGCGCCGTTTTGATTTCATTCTTCACAGAAGGACTTAAGCAAGGGCTTGTCAAAGCCATATTTCAGATGGAAACCATCCCCACAGATTTCGACAAGTATGTTGCCACCACTATCAGACTTGATGGAAACTATCAAAGAGGTGTCACATTTCGTAACCAAATAACTGTAAAGCCACACACTCAGTGATACGTACCGAAACCATCTGTTGATCGTCACGACCCCAATGCCATGGAGGTTGATCGACTCACCGAGGGAGAATGCACAGAGCACCTGCAAAAAGGACTCTGCTTCATATGCTCCAAGAAAGGACACATAGCTAGAGCCTGTCCTCAGAAGAAAGGAAAGATGCCGGTTCGGCGCAAAGCAATCGAAGATAGCGACAAAGAAGGAGAAGAAGCAGAACTCTGACGTCTTGCAGAGGATTTTTGATGTGGAGAACTGGATCAACGTCAGTATCTCCCGATGTAGCAATAAGACTTGTACGAGCAGTTGGTGAACATAAGGAACTTTGCGTTCCAATTTCCCTCATCTCGAAAACACGTCTGAAAATCGTTGAAACTACCGCAGTCGTCGACTCCGGAGCAGCCGGAACCTTCATTTCCGAAGAATTCGTAAAACAACATCACATCCGAACCCACGCCCTTACTAAACCATTTCGGGTCACCACCGCCGATGGAAGCTATTCCAGAAGCGGAGCAATGCGCTGCTACTGCGTCCTGAACATTAAAATAGATGGACGTACTATGATTGGGAAATTTAATGTCACTCGACTAGGACGACGGGACCAGATTTTTTTAGGAATCCCTTGGCTACGCGCCATGAATCCTCTTATTGATTGGGCTGCAGAAACCCTTATTCTCTCCCCAACGCCAAAGAGCGACCAAGTTGAAGAAGAAATTGATAAAGCATGAAAGAAGAACGACCTTCCCCTCTTATTCAAGAAGAAGCAAGTATGGAAGAATTCCAAGATGAAGAAAGAAGAACCCAGTATGGGTGTAAAGGAGCCCACCCCGGTTCCACGCGCAACTATCGAAGAAATCCCTGATGAAGAAGCACCCGGTCCTATTTTCAACGATGTCCCCGATCTTCTCCCAATCCCCGATGACGATGATGAAACCTTTGATACCAAAGAAGACATTTGGACTCAAGAAGACTTCGTTCCACCAGTACGCGAACTTGCCGAATATAACCCCGATGACGATGAATTCCTAGTCGAATATCCCCTTGATGCCTCAGAAATCCGGGTAATCACAAACACTTCTATGGATGGTCCGCTCACGCATGATGGAACAAATCGTGCAGAGCAGAAAACAACGGTTAAAAACCTGCCATGGCCCACGGAATATGTGAAAGTCAGTAACAAAGCCCAGCAGTTTGTGTTAGCTGCAGGGTTGGAACAGAAGAAGAAAACTTTCGAAGAACTTGTCCCATCCTACCTCCACGACTTCGCCAATATCTTTGCAAAAGACGGCCTGAATCGACTGCCGCCTGAATGACCTGGTATTGACCATCGTATTGAAACGAAGCCGGGATTCATCCCTAAAATGTCGAAAATCTATCCCCTCTCGGTTGCGGAACGTGATGCTGTCAAAGTGTTTATTGATGAAAACGTACAAAAAGGGTTTATCTCCAAATCGAAATCCCCCCAAGCAAGCGGATTCTTCTTTGTAGGAAAGAAAAGCGGAGATTTGAGGCCTTGTCAAGACTACCAGTACATCAATGATTGGACAATCAAAAATGCATATCCACTTCCACTCCCGTTGTCACTAGTTGCAAAACTGCACGGAGCAAAGTACTTCACTAAAATGGATGTACGGTCGGGCTATAACAACATCCGCATTCACCCCAAAGATAGATGGAAGGCTGCGTTTACCACCGAATTTGGGCTCTATGAACCAAATGTAATGTTCTTCGGACTCTGCAACTCACCGGCCACATTCCAGGCGTATATGAATCGGACATTCCAACGGGAGATTAATGAAGGATGGTTAGTAGTCTATATGGACGACATCCTCATCTTCTCAAATGAACTTGACGAACATCATGAACGTACCCAATGCATCTTGACTAAGATTCGTGCAGAACAACTCTTCCTGAAGCCAGAAAAGTGCACCTTTGATGCACAAGAGGTGGAGTACCTTGGAATGATTATTCACCCCGGATGTATCGCTATGGACGTTGCTAAGACAGACGGTATCCGTGATTGGCCAGTCCCAAAATCGGTCAAAGACACAAGGTCATTCCTAGGATTTTGCAATTTCTATCGAACTTCATTTCCCACTACTCCGATATCGCACGGCCTCTGATTGATCTCACGAAGAAAAATACTACGTTCCTCTGGTCTGACCCATGTCAGCAGGCATTTGATGTGTTAAAGGAATGTTTCCTTAAACAACCCGTCCTCCGAAACCCTGATCCAGCTCGGCAATTTGCTGTCACAACCGATGCCTCCCTAGTAGCCACGGGAGCAGTCCTGCTTCAGACTGATGAAAACGGCGTCTATCATCCTTGCGGATATCTTTCCCAGTCACTGAACCCTGCTGAACGCAATTACCAGATATTTGACCGTGAATTGTTGGCGGTTATTTGCGCATTAACAGAATGGCGCCATTACCTAGAAGGGAGCCCCCACCCGGTTATCGTCTTCACTGATCATAAAAATCTTCTCTACTTCTGTACGGCGCAGAAGTTAACCTGCCGCCAAGCACGCTGGCAACTCCTCCTTTCCTGTTATGACATTGAACTTCACCATGTGCCAGGAACAAAGTTAGCAGCACCAGATGCCTTATCTCACCGGGCAGATCATACTTCCAATAACACCGATAACGAGGATATTACACTCCTCCCTGATTCCTTGTTCGTCCGACTCTTAGATCACGAACTCATGACGACGCTCGCAAACCCTGACCCCGCTGATCCTGACCCTATCTTCCAAGCTGCCTCCGATGCGCTCAACGGTCTTTGTCTTCCTCCCATGAAATCGGCTCTCTCCGATTGGACCATTACCAATGGCATCCTTTATTACAAGGACCGCGCCTACATCCGCCCAGCCGAGCGGCATGCTATTCTTAAATGAACCCATGACCATGCTACCGCGGGTCACCCCGGGCATTTTAAAACTGAAGAACTCGTCAAACAGGACTTTTGGTGGCCCTCTATGGGAACTTATATCCAGAAATATGTTGAGGGTTGCGCCCTTTGTCAGCAAATGAAATCCAATACCCACCCGACGACTCCCCCACTTGTTCCTATTCCCTCTGCGGTCTCTGCTCCATTCACCCAGGTGTCCGTTGATCTCATCACTGATCTCCCACCTTGTGATGGCTATGATTCTATCATGGTCGTGGTCGACCATGGGCTTACGAAGGGGGTAATTCTCATCCCTTGTACGAAAACTATCACCTCAGAAGGCGTCGCAAAGAAATTCTACAAATATGTCTACCGCTGCTTCGGACTTCATGAGAAAGTCATCTCTGATCGAGGTCCGCAGTTCGTATCGAAATTCTCTAAAGCTCTTGCCAAGCTTTTGAAATACGAGATCGCCGCATCCACCGCTTATCACCCCCAAACTGATGGACAAACAGAATGTCTAAACCAGGAATTGGAGACCTATCTGCGGATCTATTATCATAACAACCCAAAAGATTGGGTAGAACACATTCCTATGTCTGAATTCATCCATAACCACCGAAAACACGACTCTCGCAATGCCTCCCCTTTCTTCCTCATGTACGGATGTGAGCCCAGAGCCCTACCCCATGTCCTCCCAGAATCTACCATTCCCACTGCAGAAGAACGACTCCGTCTCCTCCAAAAGATAAGAGAAGAAGCTATCTCCTGCCATAACCTGGCAATGCAACGAATGGCCGCATGATCATACGGAAAGAAGTATCAGCCATGGAAAGTTGGTGATAAGGTTTGGTTATCAGGAAAAAATCTCATCACACAGCTACCTTCACAGAAACTCGCCCCAAAGAAATACGGTCCATTTACGGTGAAAGCCGTGATTTCCCCCATCACGTTCACACTCCAGTTGCCCGAACAATGGAAGGTTCACCCCACGTTCCATGCTTCCAAATTATCATCCTATCACGAAACCAAAATCCACGGTCCTAACTTCCACGATCCTCCCCCAGACGTCATAGATAACGAAGAAGAATACAAAATAGAAGCAATCTTATCACATAAAGGGACGGGTAAACGAAGACGCTATCTGGTATCCTGGAAAGGATATTCTTCTGCCAGCAACAAATGGATCCCAGAAGGGAATCTTGGAAATGCTCAAGATATCCTCACGGCATATAAGAAGACTCATCAATTGTGATCTATGGAACAATGACTTCTCCTCTTGACAAACTACGCATCCTCACCCAACGCATCATACAACTCACAGCTGTCATGAACACCCTCTCCGAAAACGTTACCGAATCCCAAACCCCATCCACACCTACTGCCTCTGACGTCACACTCTCTGAAGAATCATCCGCCTCCATCGACTACTTTTCCGTTATCGACGAAATAGAAAGCAACTCCCTCTTTGAATCCGCCCTCACTTCCACAGAATACGCTATTGAAATTGATCGCATCCTAGCAGAAAGAGGCGCAATCTCTAGTGGACTCCTCATCAGTATCATTTGTTCCGCCAACCTCATCGCCCGTGCAGCCAACATCATCAATGACCCCGCCCATAGAACCCTCTTCCACCACCTTCATATACGTATTCGTAACACTGCAATCCGTCTGCTGCCTACTTCTACTAAAGAGGCTATTCGAGAGGCTATCCATACCGTCGTTGAACGAACCGCAACAAACCCAGTGGCACGACCCCCATCCCCTCATGTCACAATCCCAGTTCCACCTCCAGCAGAGGTACCGGTTACCACTGAGCATTCGGCTAGCGTTCTCCATAATACTATTGTACTTGATGTACCAACTCCTCCTTTGCCTACCGCCTCGCCGCCACCTCGCAGATACCCTACTAGATGTCGTACATCCCAACCCAAACATGAACCCTCCATCTCCCCTGTCCTCAGAAGAAGGAACACCTGCTCCAGATCTCCATCCCCACCATCATGACCCCCCATCACCATTGTAAAGACCGACCCTTACAACAATGTTGTGTGCCGTAACTGCGGTCTTACCGGACATCGTCACAAGAACTGTCCCACCTATCATTGCTGTGTATGCCATGCGCTTGCACTGGGGCATTTATCAGTCTTTTGCAAAGACTTAGATGGAGCTGCCGTTATTCCACTGGTATGGACTGATGCGGGCTTCTACGAAGCCCTTGCACATTGGGAAGCCGATAAAGACGCTATTCAGCAAGCTGCTGAACAAGCGGATCGCACTGGACGCTCTTCTGTCACTGTTGAACAGGACAAATTGATGTTCGCTAATTCCGACGCTGATCCCATTTACTGGGCAAACGAGGATAACTAAAGTCGGTGACTTTATCGCTAAATGAGGGGTAATGTTACAGTCAATGTACGCCCCTATTCATTTTCTTACTTAACCTTGTATTATGTCACGAGCCGCCTTTACGCCACCGCTAGACTTATTTCTTATCTTTGACTCGGCTTGTCCATCTTGTACAACACCACAATCGCTGCGCCGTCGCTAGGTGATCTATTCTTGCTATCTCTTATCTACTGTCTCTTATCTATGACTCATTGCTTACGTGTCCTATTCCCACACCTGCCCTAAACATCTTATAACCTTATATATACGTGTCTTGCATGTAGTAGTTCTTTACTTTAATCTTACTAGGTTTTACCTGGAACTTTCTTCGCTTAAGACCTCCAATCTTAAGTCGTCTGAACCGATATTCAAGTCGATGACACTCTCCTTGACCTGTCTTAGAACCACCGATCATCGAAGCCTTGACCTTATCTGAGAGTCCCCCTCTTAGTTACGGTTAAAGCATCGTTGGACATTAGCCGAAGCTCTTATCGAGCCGCTATTGTCTAGAACTACCCTAGTTCGTAACACATGGCATCTATCCTCTGGAGCCAAGCATTCTCTCCAATGGCACCACACTGCAGGAAAGCAGTCCAAACAAAAGCTGAAAAAGATGCCACTCTTGAGGCCAACATTGAAGCTGCTATCCAGGCTATCAGAGAGAAGAGGCTACATCAGCAAAATCCTGATTTGGGTGCAGCGCCACAGCCACATAGCATGTCACAGGTCACATAGAGTTTTTTGTACTGGCTCTGCAGCATCACACAAGTACTGATTCTATGTAAAAATGAGTGTAATATAGTCACACACATATATATAACAAGATGGCATGCTAACAATTATGTTTGATTGAGAAATTGTGTAGTGTGCAGCACTGCACAGCACTGTACATGGGGGGACCTTGCTGTGACGCTGTGATTGCTGTGCAGTGTTGTGCAGCACTGCACATAGGGTTAAGGTTTTGCTGATGTAAAAACCTCTCAGCAGCAGCAGGCCAGTTCAATGTGCCATACCATACCTTTCATTGATGTGTGCAGAACCTTACAGAGCCTCATTCAAAGGCCCACAAATTCCAACAGCTACTTACTGAAGGACAGGAAGAAACACTACTGTAGAGTTACAATCATAACTTCGCACCCTTTTGGGTGTGACCATGTCACCCTTAGCTTTGCAGCTTCATAGGTCCTTGTGATGTGTGACCTATCCAAATTAGCTTCATCCCTGACTGACTCTAACCCATATTTTGCACTCTTATTGGAACTTTGACAACTTTTGTCATTGTACTAGGTGGGCTGCACAAAATTTAATTGAAAAGAGAAAGGGGAATTTTTCAGCAATTTTTGTGTTTTTTTTTTGCTTATTTTACCATGTGTCACAAAATAGCTTCATGACCCCAAATTTTGTGTGACTGTCACTTCATATCGCTTCAATTCGTTGGGGGGTAGGACATGTGACGAAGTTATGGTCGTAACTCTACAGTATGTCACTGGGTCAAGTACCTGGCCAAGACAGCACTTTGAAGGCAACCATGACCTCAAGAAAAATACACAGTATAAGGGTTTATTCAACCCTACCTGTTCTCGCAGGCGCCGTCTTGATAATGGTGATAACACTGTGGAATTACTGCAGGACACAATTCCCCCATCAAATCCAGTTTGTGAGCTGTTAGGATACCAACTCAGCCTGTACCTCAGCCCTTGATATCAAGCAATGAACACATACTAGATTTCCCCCTGCCTGGGTATGCCCTCTGCATTATCCAATGCACCCTGCACCTGAGCCTCACCCTCCACATATTTTGCATCCTCACTTTGCACCAGTGAGTCGCAGTAACACAGATTTCTGAGTTGCTGATATGGTGCAGACTCAGCACAGGTATGCAGGGCATCAATTTTATCCAGAAGGCTATCAGCAACACCAGTACTACAATCATAGTCAGTAGTAGATAAACCATAATACTCAGTGATTTACCGCATCCACCATTCTCAAGCCTTTTGCGATGCGCAACACTTCAAAGTTTCAAGCCTGTGGAGAGTGAAAGTCAACAGTGCCAGTACTGGGCCGAGGTGTGACAAGACGTGACCATACTTTTGCAGATTAGAGGTGGACTCTGAGGTTTATCAGGTTTGCTCTGACACTGCACCACATTATCCTAAAAATCAGTAAAAAATCAGATGTATGTAGAGGAGATACGGATGCATGATGGGACAAATTTATAAAAGAAAATGTGTGTGATGTGGTTGAGGAGCTACAAAAGATTTACTGAAAGCTTTGCATATCGTGGGGAATGATAGTAGTATTGTTACCATTGGGTACAGTTGCGGACAAGCAAAGTCCACAATTTTGGACAACACCAAAGACTGATTTTTCCTGGTGCCACAAATGACTGGAAACCCATTTTTAGTGTAGAATATGTTTATTGAGGACCAGTGCAATGAATTTACACGAGCCGATTGTCCAAAAACTCTCATTTGAGGATTTTCTAGGGCTAAATTTTCGCGGTACCATAAATAAATCGCTAAAATCTCGAAAAATATGGCAATCACTTCCTTTTGACATCCTGTGTGTGATTCCATTGAAATATTACAAAAATATCGAGCCATTCTAGCACTAAAAATGGTAAGCATTGAGGTAATTACCCCTAAAATGTCTCTCAAATGCTATTGGTTGGGCCGCAAATAGGCAAAATTATACCCAATAAAGTCTACATAACTAAATTAGAATGATTTTTTGTCAGTGACCTGTCATCTTGGTGATATAGGGCCCCCAAAATGGTGCCTCAGACACCAAAAAGGGGTACACAATGTCTTTCAAATTGTCCAAAAATTTGGCGGGCCAAAAACATTGTGGGAAAAACTTCGGACCACTGTTTTTAGACGTATTTTCACTCCATGAGTTCAGATCTGGCCTTGGTTTGGCACCAAAATTCATGCTGGGCAGCTACCAAATTGGTGGTGTTTGCTTGATATGTGGGATGCTAATAGATATGGTGGTGGAAGCACCTAGAAGCGCCTGGATGATAGGCAACACAGGGCGCTTAAGTGTGGGAAAGCATGCAAGGTGTGCGCATGGGAATGCGTCGCATACTGCAGGAATGTGGCGCGCCTATGGTGCCTTTTGCGGGAGAGCTGTGCGTGATATGTGGGATGCTAATAGACATGGTGGTGGAAGCTCCTGGATGATGGCGACACAGGGCGCCTAAGCGCGGGAAAGCGCGCGGGAACACGTCGCATACTGCGGGAAAGTAGGCACGCCTATGGCGCCTTTTGTGGGAAAGCTGCGTGTTATATGCGGAATTGCTATAGACATAATGGTGAAAGTGCCTAGATGATAGGCGATACAGGGTGCTTAAGCACAGGAAAGTGTGCAAGGCGCGTGCACGGGAACACGTCACCTTGTGTGGGAAAGTAGGCGTGCCTATGGCGCCTTTCGCAGGAAAGCTGTGTGTGATATACAGAGTTGCCTAGACATACTGTAATGGTGCGAGTCATGCTGTGAAGCCTAGTTGTCATGAGTCATAAATAGGCCAATACGCGACCACAGAGACTTGAGTCTCTACATCGTGATTACTGATCTGCTTTAATACTTACTAACAACTTTGCTTATACTTCGTACATAGCCTTCACCTTGCTTATTTAGCATCTTGTTAGTTATCTGTAGTATATAAACTCTTGTATATGTCCTGTAGTACCTCAGTTTGAATATCATCTTAGTCCGCACTCATTCTGCTATGGACTCTAAGTCCTTCCACTTGCCTTCCATTATCTGTCTGGACTTGAGTGTATACTCTTGTCTACTCTGAGACTTAGGATTGATTCCTATAGTCTATTCATATCCACCTCTGTCTTTGGATAGTCTTACCCATTAGTTTCTAGTTCAGACCTCATCCAGATTAGCTGTGACTCTACTCATCTGATATCCATAGGCCTTAACGGATCTGGTATGATACTCATCTGTCTAGTTAGATGCGATACTTTAAGTATTCTGAAATAAGGGACAATATTCGGGAAAGGGCCACAGTGCACGAGCTGAGGCCAAAGTCCTTTGGATCTGATAACCCTTGAGTATGATACTTAACAAACTGGAAACAAGGGGAAACTGGGACATGACTGTAGAGGCCTACAGTGTGCAAAGAAGGTTTTTGACACCCCAGGTAACCCCAACGTACAACGACTACTACAGTGACAAACAAGTTTTCTTTGGGCTTGCATTCACCCTTTTTACTTACCTTCTCTTTCCCCTACTTTCTTTAGTTTATGTTTGCATTTTTGCTGCTTACATAAGAATATTACTCTTTCACCAACTGTCAGCACTTGCCTGAATACACAGTCATTCTTTTGATGCTATTTTCTACTCTCTGAGCACTGAGTCAAGTCAGAGTCCTATGGGCTGAACAAACTGCTCTCCACTCAGCAGCTTGGCCAGCTGTATTGTGATTCCCACACTGCATTTGAGCTTCACACACTGTAGGTAAAGGGTAGATGATTATGTAAGCAGTAAAAATGCAAACATAACCTAAGGAAAGTAACAATAGAAAATGCTAAGTGAAACTGTCAGTTTGAACCCAGAGAAAACTAGACTGTCACACCGCTTTGTATTCCTTGCTTGGCAGCCAACTTGTGGTCCGTATAACTCATAGACAGAACTAAAAATTAGCATTAGTAACAAGAAAGCATGCAGAATACTGAAAAAATCTTACTGTTTCATGGTGCAAGCCCAGCTAGCACAGCTAGCACAGTGGACTCCATCTTGATGCCAAGTTTCATCAGATCCTTTTGCAGAAGTGTATGAAAAAGTGAGAAACAACATCATTTGTAAGGTGTACTTGGTTTTGGTAGCATGTTGAGGTTTGGTGAACTTTGAACAGTGACAATTAATGTTTCTGTGCCCACATGTTCCTTCAGTGCTTCAGCCTGTGCCAAGACAAGTCAGATTTCAAATAACAAATGAAGAACATTTAGGACTGACCTTGCTGACCATGGCTGCAAAGCTACTATTTACCTTGGCAAAACAAGTATAAGAGGTTATGTTTAGTGGTTTGCTCTGTCCTGACGTTTTGATTTTTTTGAATTCCTCCACCATTTCTGCACGCTGCTCAAGTGTCAGTTGGTGATATTCATTGGTCTCCTTAGTGATGGCACAAAGGCTGGCCTGTTGGCCTATGTCTTTATCTATTGGCAATCAATCAGTTGAGTCTATTCTACGGTGAGCTGGTGTGACAAACATATTTCCACTGGGCTTGCACAGACGCTAGTGTGATTCATGAACCCTTCACCAGATTCCCTTTAGTGACTCACTTAGGCCTTAGCATGCACCTGGAGGTGACACGCTGTTGACACGATGTGTGCTATTGCTAGTTCAGTCCGACTTCTGGGTACCTCATCCTCCCATGTCCTACCTATCTCCACCTATCTCCACTGGTGTGTTTTCTCTCATCACTTGTCACTACTTACTAGTCACAGGTCTTATTACATGTATCCTCGTGTTCCGCAGCGCATCATGTCTTATTTCCTTTGGTCTCAGCGTGCGGTTGCTTGACTTGCTACTATCCTTGCCTATGTATCCTGAACCTTCACATGCCATGATAAAATACCCCGCAGAACATACAGCTTACTTCCCCTTCCCTGAACTTCTGCAGGATAGAATAGTCACTTGGTGTTATATCTCAGTTTTGTGCAATTGATCCAATCTTGCTCATTATTCTTGATCATGACATTCAACTGCTCTGAATTCGCAGTTGCTAAGTCCCCTTTAGTATTCCTAGTCCATTGCAAGACTGAACCGCTGTAGGTATGTAGTTGCACTATATTTAGTCGCTATCTGGTTTCTTCCTTCACTGACATCTAGCCTTACTCATATTTTTATCCCAACACAGTTTCATGTGACTCGACACGAGCCTGCTCAAATAGTCGCATTTCTTTAGTCTTTCATTTGTGCTAATTCTGATAGTGTGATTCCCTTAGCACTCATTTTGTCAAGCATTTACCCTTGGTTTTGCTATCGCTTTTCGCATCTTACTGATCAAGTGCTATCATCGCATCTTGTTTCCAGGTCGTTTAGATTATAAGCCCTTTGTGCTATTGCTTCCCTTGCTTATCAGAAGGAAGTGCTTCAATAGCAGTCCTCTCAGGTTGAATATTATTCTTGCACCCTTCAGGATAAATAGTACTAGTGCTTTCATGGCCTAGCCTCTATTTTTCTTTCACATCGGCAACAGAGAACATACCAGCGTTGAATTTTCTGCTTTTGAAATGCAGAAAGGCAGACCATACACTTGTCTTGTTGTGCCGCTTTCTCCGTAAGGCTGAGCCAATGTAAAACTTTTCCAGATAATGTCGATGGCTTCTGCCAAAATGGTGAGCCAAATCTGTTGC
>MU177903.1:390884-410248 GCA_016695465.1 Suillus americanus
TTATTCTGAATTCTTCCAGGATCCCTTCAAATGCCTGTGCGAGCTCCTCCCCGGTATGCGACTGTTATCAGATTAGCAACATATTTTTTGTGAGTGATTTCCCTACCTTTGGTACTTCAACCACATCTAATGGAAAGCATAGCGGCACACCATTATGCTCTAAGTGGACCAATACTGCAACAAAGGCACAGTGGTTGGGTGACATCCAAGCATCAGTCGAAAAATTGAGTCTGCCTGCATATTCCTAGTATGTGTTTTGTTATTATTGTCCTTGTTTGAATGTTAATCAAACTAACTGTCATCATTTTAGCAATTCGTTGGCATGTCCTTGCAAAAACAAGCCGCACATCCCTCGAGACAGTGGACTTCGACAGTATGTAATAATCTGGTCTGCCCATCTTCATAAGCGACTGAAAGCCTCTGTCCTGCACAACTTCAAATGGCCGTAGACTCTCTGATACCCAGCAAACAATTTCAGCCCTGGTACACAACACATTAGAGGATAGCGCAGATAAGTTAGAATTGACCATGCTTTGCCTTTGCCTTGGTATGCTGACGATGTGAATATGTTATTTTTCCCTTTCCCTTTCTTTCAAATGAGGCCATTATTGACCCATTTTGTAGGATGCTGCCCATGATCTTTTTTTGCACTTCATTAGCATCCTTGGCCTCATCAGCGGCTTGCAATACTTCTTCTCCCCAGCACGATTGAACATGTTTGCGCATGTTCCCTGTCAAGGGTGCGTTGCCTTTGTCAAGGTAATGCCTCACCATGGTTTTGCAACTCTTTCCCTGGCACTTGAAAACATGAGCCCAATGGCCATTCTCCTCGACAATATTGGGAATTGGGTCAAAGAAGGCATATACTGGTGAGTTCCAGTCTTTCATAAATCACTCTTTTGGTGTTTGGTTAAATTGATATCATATCCTAGGTTTTTGAACATACTTAGCTCGTCTGCAGCACTTTCATCTTCATCTTCGGTCACCACAAGTTCAACATCATCATTTTTTGCATTATCACTATGCAACTCTTCTTCCTCATCCTCTGTATTGACAACGGCTTGTCAACTCAGTGTGGGTGATGTGGGTGATGATCTCATCACAGAGCCGCCATCTTTAGAAGATGCTGTGATGTTCTTGTGTGCTGTTCTTGTGGGTGGGTTTGATTTTACCTTCTTTGGCTGTATATTCATGCTATCTACATTGCAATCAGCCTGGCATTTTTTGGATGCCAGTTCTTCTAGTCCAGCATTTGCTTTGGCAGAGACCTTGGGGACTCGTTTAGCGGTAGCGTCAGAGTGCATGGTGTGAGTGAAGGCTGCATCAATAGTGCCAGCGCCAGTTTGCAAAATGTTGTCAGACCTTGCCTGTTTGTACATTAGAGTTTGAAATTTGACATTGGTTTAACATGTATAGTATTTCTGAATGTCATTCATTTGATGGACCATCATCACTAATATAATCTGAAACCTGTGTCAGGGGTATGGGTACAGGTACAGGTACACCAATGTCAGACCCCTACCTGCACCCGGGACCCGTGCAGGTTACCCATACCCATGCTCTTGCCTAGATGCAGACCATCATTGCAATACTTATCAACAGGGAACTCATCATTCTTCAGATGTTCATGAGTTTCCTTCCATATGCACTTTTGAGGATAAGCATCACATTATCTTGGAGTTTCAGCATAATATCGAGAATAAATTGTGACCCATTATTGCATTTTCAGCATAATGCAAAAAAAGGCCTGGAATGCCCGAAGGGCCGTTGCATCTTACTAAGTGATAAAAATACATTAGGTTCAAACCAGTCCGGACGCTTCCGGACCGGTTCACGTGCTCCAGGAAAATACCGAACCTCGAACCAGGGGGTTCGGTCCAGGAGAAATACCGGACCTGTGACCGAACCATACTATGGTCCAGTCCGCAAAGATTCGGGTTCGAACCTAGGTTCAGGACCGAACTGCGGCAGCACTACCTGAGGCCGGCAGTAAATCGATATATATCAGACAAAGCGGGAATAGCACGGGTAGTGTTTGGTCGCCTTCGATCCATAAGCCATACGATGCCTAGTCTAACGGTCCCACAAACTCCAAGATATGTCCCTGCCCTGCCTACTAAGGAGAACCGTGAGTGATATAGAAGTGACATCATATGAGGAATCTAATGTACCTCTCATATCAGTCCAATATGCAGATCTTGCCATCATCGACCTGTCTAAAGCAGCTACCGCAGAAGGCCGCGCGGAACTAGCGGTTGAACTACGAGAGGCCTTGGCTACTCATGGATTTTGCTATATTATCAACCACGGGTACACCCAAGCTCAGGTGAAATATGTCAAGTACTGTTTCTCTCGCGTATTCTCACTTTCAGTGCAGAACGAGAGGATGTTCGATATCGCAGATATCCCCATGTCCGGTGTACCTGAAGACGAGAAACGGGTGTACACCGGAGACAGCAAGAAGACAGGCATATTTCAAGGCTACAAACCAAGACAATACTGGGTAGATCGTTCGATGATCCCTGTCATTTAGTACTACTGTTGATTTCTCATGAATAGCACATCGATGCTGGCGTGCGTGACCAACTCGAACACTATGCCTGTTCGCACACAGTCAATGATGGCAGAGAGAATCTAACATCCTTAGCTAGGCAACCGCCACGTCTACAGCTTGATGCACCCACAAGCACTCAGACCATTTCTTCCCGATATCGATGCCTTCGTGCGCCATAATCACCACAACATTCTTCATAAAATTTGCAGGCACGTTTTCAGCCCTGGCTTCAGAACTCGGATTTAACTGCGCTTCTCAGGCTCATGGCGTTGAGCCTTGAACTTCCTGAAGACACGTTCGTGAAGTTGCACGACTTTGATGCACCCGGAGTATCATATCGTATGACTTATTTTGTTTCTTGATGGTGTTCGAGGCTCTGATATAGCCACTAGTGAGGTTTATGAAATAGTAAACCTACGACAATATGATGCATGCTATTGTTTCTTACTTTCATCAAGTTTCCCTAGGTCAGAAGAAGAAGAAGTGCAGACAAAAAATGTCTGGATGAAAGGACACACAGGTCGCTCTACTCTTTGCCAAATGTTGCCTTGTTCACGCCGTACCAGACTTCGGCAGTATCACCCTGCTCTGGAGTCAGCCTGTTGCTGCCTTACAGATCCAAACGAAGGAGGGCTGGCGCTGGGTCAAGCATATCGAAAACGCTTTGGTGTGTAGTTCCATGCCGTAGCATTTCTATCTAACATAAATGCTTTAGCTCATGAATATTGGTGATTCGATGGAGTTTCTCACAGGAGGATTCTACAAGGGAACCATCCATCGGGTTGTGCAACCCCCGATTGATCAACGTGGCTACACGCGGCTGAGCATGATCTATTTCTCCTTCCTGAATGACGATGTCAAGTTAGTACCCCTTATGGCCAGTCCAGTCCTTCAGAGAGTTGGGGTTGAGCGCAGATGTGAAGACGACGTAGCTCCTACCATGAAGGCCTGGAGAGTTGCAAGAATCAGTGCATATGGAACGAGCGATCTGCAGAAGGGCAAAGAGCCTGGCATAGAGGAAGAGGTATTGAATGGCATTGTTGTCAAGCACTACAACTAGGTACATCTAGAAATTGGACCCACCTTCACCAGCCCTCTACATGACCTTACTTGCGCCTTAGGGACTCACGTGGTGTTTCAAAGCTAGGATTTTCCCGGATACGTATCAGTCAAGATGTGCGCAATGTGCTCTGATAATGAGGTGATCAGCTGCCCCAACATTACGGACCGGTGGCTATAATATCTCTAGGCTTATAAGGCTAGGTCAAATGTGCAATCTCCCCTCTGTCCTTGACCTTCTGTCACAATGCCCAGCCTCACCTCACCCTACGTACCGCATTATGTTGCCGCACCCCCTAGCAAGGAAACTTGTCTGTGTCAAGTTATCTACTTAATGCCAAATGCTGAGGTGTGAATTGACAGTGGATTACGCCGACCTTGCTATCATCGACATTTCAAAAGCTGACACTGAAGAAGGTCGAGACGCGCTAGCGATTGAAGTAAGGGAGGCCCTCCTCAACCACGGGTTCTTCTATATCGTGAATCATGGATATCCGCAAGACCAGGTGAGGCGATTCTTCATATCGTGTGGGTCGTTAATATCACCTCGACGCAGACAGATCGCATGTTTGACATCGCAGACCTACCCTTCTCGGCCGTCAGTGACAGCGAGAAGGAAATGTATGCCGGAACAATGAAACAAAGCGGTTCATACCAAGGATATAAATTGCGACAGTACTGGGTGCGTACTTGTGGTGTCTTGCCCGACATATGAGCGTTTGGTTTACGCAAGTCAATCGAATTTAGCATATTGACGCTGGGGTCCGTGACCAGATTGAGCACTATAACAGTGAGCAGATTGTATTCGCGTCTTCTTCATCGACTCGCCTGACATTTTCTAGTCAATCGCGATGTGACCAAACGGGGACACCCAGAGACCCTCCGTCCTCTTCTCCCAGAAATCAAGGAGTTCAGCAGACACAATCACTTCAACGTGTTGCATCCCATGCTGAGGTACACATATATAGCACTGTTCCGCTTGAGGATGACCGCTTGATTACATTTCTCTCAGGCTTATTGCACGCAGCCTCGAGCTACCCGAAGACACGCTGGTCAACAACCATGACTATGACGCCGTAGGCGAGACGTATGGTACATACTTTTTGAAATATTCCAAATTGTTGCTGACTTATCCATTAGTCAGGTTCATGAAGTAGTAAGTGCTGCCCCGAATCCAGTCCCCACAAGTTCATGTAGTTTAGTTACCCACGAGCAGAGGAAGAAGAAACCAAAACAAAGAACGTTTGGCTGAAGGGACACACAGGTCAGTGACCTTGATCGTAAAACAAACACCCGTGCTTACCAACGTCACCGTAAGACTTTGGAAGCATTACGATTCTGTGGAGTCAGCCTGTCGCTGCACTGCAAATTCTGACCCGTGAAGGTAAATGGTGCTGGGTCCGCCATATCGAAAATGCACTCGTAGGCGGTCACTTTCTACGTCTCAACGTATCACATAATGAAGGGATTATAGGTCGTCAATGCAGGCGATGCATTGGATTTCCTTACCGGCGGGTATTACAAGGGCACAATCCATCGTGTTGTAAAGCCCCCAGAGGACCAGCGGAACTACACTCGCCTCGGAGTCTTCTACTTCGTCATGCCCAATGACGATGTCAAGTTGGTGCCGATGGCCGAAAGTCCAGTCCTGCAGAGAGCTGGAATTCAGAGTCGTTGCGACGATAGCGAGGCACCAACGATGGAGCAATGGAGGAAAGCGAGGACATCTGCCTATGGCCAATCAGACCTGGAAAACGGTAAGGAGAAAGGCGTGGAACAAGAAGTCATCAATGGGGTGTTAGTTAAGCACTACAACTGAAACTTGGAATTTGAAGATATTACATGTACTTGCTCTTTCATCATCCTTGATGAACATGTTGTCAACAATATATACATCGAGAATCTAGTGCAGTCGTGCCTGCACTGCTTATTGGGTAATGGAGAGCATATAGATTCTAATGAACTGCATACGTACAGCATCTTGACCCTATCTGCGGTTACGTAGCAGCCGAAGCGCAAGCTCTTCCTCGTCTTCAAGGCCACTGGAATATGTTTTGGCTGAGGCAGAACGTTTACTCCGCTTGAGTGGAGGCGGCAACGTGTCCTGCACATCATCTTCGGACGACAGGTCAAATTCAGGGGATATGTACCCGTCCTCAGTAGAGGGTGCAAGTTCCGCAATAGCTCCCCCATGGACATCATCACGATCAACCTGAAGAACACATTCTGAGCAAGATCTCACAACAAAGGGACGCTGAACTTACACCATTCTCGCGATCCTTCCGCTTGCGTTTCTTTTCGCGTTTTTTGTCCTTAGCTTCCATTTTATCAACCACGTCTGCACCCTTCAGCTTGTCCTTCTCCCCTTCCACAAAGGCCTTTCCAGCTTCCTTCGCCCCTTCCAGACCCCCTTTGTAGAATTCTGCAGGGTCCACCATTTCGTAAATTTCGTGAGGGTTCCCCTCGTCGTCGAATATCAACTTATGTCCCAATTGGCCATATTTAGCAACTGCACGTTTCGTTTTGGACAGCTTGAGCTTCCTCTTCGACAGGTTGTCTATCTCCGGGTTTGCGTCAGTGTCAGATAAGTCATGATTTGAGCGCTTGAGCGTGATGAAGTCTTCATCATCATCAACCGCGTCGCCATGATCAATCAATTTCGAGTAGTGCGCAGAAAGAATATTTTGATTTTTGCGCTCAAACATTCGATCGTATTTCGTGCGCACACCAGGCTGCATGCAATACCCGAGTTAGGAAAAATAAAATGAATGCAATGTCACACACTTTCGTAGAAATGGAAAGCTTTGAATCATCCTTGACCTCGGGGTCTGGGGCAAGAGCAGTGTTAGTTAATGCATCGTTATCGGACGACACAGCTTCTTCGGAGTCATCCTCGTTATCAGAAGATCCTTGCTTAGCCTCCGCTTCAATTTCGGCCTGAATAGCTGCCACCGTTCGAGACGAGTTCTTTTGTTTCTTTACAAGTTCTCTGTTTAAAAATTTGATCTTTGGCGCGCCCGGCAGCCCAAGAGACTCTGCGAATTTCTCCACAGGAAGCTCATCGACTTTGAATATCGACTTATCCTTGTAAAGGTGGACAGAACGGACATAGGATACAAAAGCCTGAATCTCCAGATGAGCAGCAAAACTCACCACGCAGACACGGAGTTGAAACATACACGTTGCCCAAGATACTTGATCTCTGGCTCCTGAAAAGAGAGCTTCTGGAGTTGGTTTTGTATATTCTGGGTTTTGCTAGGTCTAATCTTGATGTTTTCGATCTTGATACTTTTCTTCTCTAGTGCGGCTGTCATGCCCTGTTCCTCGCTGGGCATAAGGAGTAACAAGCCACTTCCGGAGCTCTCATAACGTGCCGTTCTGCCCACTCGATGGATGTAAGTGTCAGCGTCCTCTGGAGCATCGACTTGCACAACCCAATCGACCGAAGGAAAGTCCAAACCGCGTGCAGCTATGTCAGTGGCGAATAGCACCGCGTGTTGAGAAGATGTAAATCGACTGTACATCGTTAGTCTGGCAGATTGTTTCTGTTTCCCATGCAGATGCAGTAGCGATATTCCAGGATGCATCTTGCAAAAAGTCTCGAAAACGAAACGAACTTGCTTCCCAGTCGACAAAAAGACAAGGACCTTGGAGTGTAGATGAGTTTTGATGAATGACCACAGGACATCAAGCTTCTTGTCCAACGTGCAGACGGAGTAGTACTGTGCAAGGGAGCGGGGAGTAGCCGACGAACTGCCGGCTCCGTCCACGCCGATGAGGACAGGGTCTTTGAGGCTCAAGCGAGCCAATTGTGACACAGACTGGGTTTGTGTAGCTGAGAAAAGTAGAGTTTGACGTGACTTCGGGAGATGAGAGAGTAATGCGGATAATGTCTTGGCAAATCCCATGTCTAGTATGCGATCCGCTTCGTCCAGAACTTTACACGCATGGTTAATCCTTGGTTAAGATGCGCAGTCCGGAACTTACTGAGAACTTGTAAGTTATCACACTCGAAGCCGAATGTCTGGTCCATGTGTTGCAACAGTCGACCTGGTGTGGCAACCAAGATATTCATTCGAGCGAGCCGCTCCCTCTCATCCTTTAGGTTTTTTCCGCCTATCACGAGCCCTGCAGAAAATGTGTGAAACGCTCCAACGGAACGCAAGACCTCAAAAATTTGGACAGCCTTGCACAAGTAACCATCAAGTAACTGAAAACCAAGGATAGGCAGGACGTACCAATTCACGCGTCGGTGAAATTATTACTGCACCTAGACCATCCTGGGGCCCCCATTTTCTTCTGTAAAGTATCTCCAGCGTTGGAATGAGAAAGGCAAGAGTTTTTCCGCTACCAGTGCGAGCAGCTGCAAGTACATCTTTGCCCTTCAAAGAGACTGGTATACTAGTTGCTTGGATGTCTGTCATATTAACGAAAAACGACTTTTTGAGTCCTGGATGTGGAATATATCATGATCAGTCGCGTTCGGTGTGATTTATGTCTCACCTTTTTTCGAGAATTCGGAAATAGGAAGATCAGAAAAAGCTTGAAGACCGTCTCGTGGCTCCTGACCCGCCCTTGAGATGGAGTTGCGTTCAGAAGTACAGAGACTTGAATAACTCACGAATTCCATCACTGCACGTTCCAAAGCCTCAATATGCTGCTTCTCTGAAAGCCTTTTGGCTTTCGCCAGTCGCAAACCGTGCTTCACATTCTTTCGTGGCTTTTTCAATTGCTTCGGTGTCGAGGGTCCTGCTTGATCTGCCATTTTGATGACGATCCGAAGATCAGAGTTGCCTCAATGTTGTAGGAGACTGAGGAGCAACTGAGGAGTTATGCTAAGTTTCCAACGGCTCACCAGATCCTCAAGGACAGGGCCATCTGCAGACTTGAATTTGTGCTTACGTCAGCAATTTTCGGGCTTCTGTCAAGAAAATTGGACAGGATAGTTTGAAATAGGACGTTGGGCCCCAATGCTTTTGAGAGAATGCAAGAAACCAAGAAAGTTAGAAATTGAATACCAGAACGCAATCAAATCAAATGAGATAATAATGGGACGTGATAAACGAAGGGGTTAAATAAGTGTTGTGAGGAAGTTGTACATTTTGTATCCAATGTGAGTGTCCTAGCTATGAGATGGAGGATCCAGATGCGAATGATCAATGCACGAGACGATGTTTGCGAATGAGGATAGAACGGCTAGTGTAAAGCAGAGTTCCGAAACTCCTAGTGAAGCAGCCAAACCTGGATGTAGAGGAAGGCTCATACAGACGCACTGATACACACTGATGGTTTCTAAATTACAGTTGGCGGCACGCCAGTTTATTACTCTTCCCTAATTGACCAAGGGCTGGAGTAGAAGCAGAGGTTGCGATGGCTGTGATTGTGGCGCCGCCATTGGTTGTTCCGACAGGCACTGGAGGAGGCTTTCTTCTCTTGGGTGGAGCAGGTGCCGGCCTTCGAACCTTGTGATTGACAGATGTAGCTGGAGGAAGGTTCAAAGAACTAGACGAAGGCGGTCTAGGTTGTTGCACGAGGACGCCCTTCTCTGGATGGAGTGCGACGGCACTAGTGACATCGTCAACAGAACTGGCTTTCTCTCGTCGTCTAGATGCAGTAGTGGTTGCAGCCGCTAAACTCGCTGCGCTGTCTGCGCTAGAATGCATGTATGTGGTTTTTACCGATCGTGGAGAGGGTAGCCGCGGAGATGTAGGATTGTGTATGCTTTCAACACTTCTACAGTGCTTTATAACCTTCGGTTTCGAGCTCAATGCCTTGGAAGCAGAGTCATGCTCCACGTCTGGCGAGGTTGGTGCTCGAGAGGACACAGTGTCCTGGGTCGTGGATGCAATGATGTCGTGACTTGGGCTGCTGTGTCGAAAATCCCCTTGACGCTTGAGTGTCTCTTTATCGTGTGACGTTCTTCGCAGCTGCACACACCACTCCCCTCCGAGACACCGTTCGACCAAACGTTTTGTTGTGGGGTTGATGTCTCGGATATTTCCATTTTGAATAAGGGATTCGAGGGCAAGAACAATTTGCGGACGTTTATATGGCACATTCCGCATTTGCGTCTTCGTGAGCAGTGGATGCATAACACGAAGATAGGTATGCCGAAGCTGTGAAGAATACATTCAGACCACTTCCGTGTGCAATGCTGCAAGACTCACAGATTCACTCTCCTCATCAAGATCAACCAGTTCGCGTAGGAAGACATCCACAAGGACACATAGATCGTTTGTGTAAAAATATTCTGACGTTGCTTTGTTGGTGAAAAGAATGTATAGAAGCTTGAGCACCAGAAGTTGCATACACAAGTCTTCAGCAGATCGTGCTATCAAACGAACATCAGTCGGTGACTCGACAATGTCTTTAGTTACTCACAAGCACGATTGAGCATGAATATCATGTTTTCACCAAAAGTCTTGCTAGATCCGAGACGAGATATCAGGACGGTAAGAACTCGATTTTGCAATTCTGGCTCCTTAGCTCCAGGTTGTTGATTATTGCTTAAACAGGCTACCATGAACTGCTCATTCAATGCAACCTGACAACGAAATTAGGTGCAACCCTCATAGAAATTCGGCGCTCTCACGATCAATTTGATCACGGAGTAATTCAGAGTTTCATCGGGCATAAATCGAGTCTGCTCTATAAGCTCAAACAGATTGTCGAGAAATTGATCGTTGAAAACAGCTGTGCAGGGTTATTGGTCAAAAAGCAGGTCATCGTCAAAGCAACAGGATCACGTACTCAGATCATGTAAAGACAGTTTCTGAACCCTGCACACTTCATAGAGTAGCCTCACACTCAGACTCCTTAACTTCGCCTCTATGGGTATGTGGCCAACCACCATGCTGGAGCGTGAACCGGAACCACTTGAGATGGAGGGTGCCCCAAGATAGATGTCTTCTGTATCTAGGTTTATTTCCACTAAAACGTGATCCATGAGAAGCGGTATTAGTGGTTGCCAATGCTTATGGGAGCGAATAAAGTTCGATTGACGGCGACCGTAGAACAACAGTACGCTGTATAGAATGAGTTGTGAGTGAGGATCTGTTTTCTGTAAGCCAGCTTCAGCACTTGAACGAGTGATGTATGAAGGTTCTGCGCACCGACTCGACATCTTCGATGGCCAACTCGCACATCCGTTCAGAGTGAAACACGAACAACTCGGAGTCGAGCAGAAGACTGCATGCATGTTCCAGTTGCATCGGACTTTGAAGGAACTGTTCTGGAAACGGAAATGGGGCGTTTTAACGCATGAAGAGGAGGTTATACAATCGTGGTAAAGCTGACCGTGATAAGAAGCACAGAGGGACACAAACCTCCTGAGTGCGGTGTCTAGCATGGATAACGTGGCAGATCCGTCGCTGGGAACTCGAAGGACATCATCAAGCTCTAGAAAAACAGATTGCCAGCCCTCAATTGTAAGTTCGAGCCTTCTTCCGAGTCCTAAAGAGACATTTGAAATATGTGATACAACGCACCTGACCAAAACTGTTGAGCATTCTCTATTAGATAGACAATTCCGAAGTCATCTTCAGCAAGCATGTTGACCTTTGATCCGGATGTCTGTACAAGCATGATTGCCGTGTGGGTGAAACACGAAGCGGGTAGAATTTCACTGAAATGTCAGATCAGATTTTTTTGCAGCTTTGAAGACCTGGATTTTTGAAAGTGAAAATTGCAGATCGGGACGGCACCCACTAATTTTCGCAACAATTCCAAGCTGAGCTGAGCACTGAGCGCTGAGCAGTGAGCGACCTATAGTGAACGGCGAGCAGGACAGTGAAGATCGTGGGCAACCCGTTTAACCGTAGATTGCGTTTCGGGGTCTTCGCGGCATGACTCCAGGAGTCCTGCCCACTACTTAATAGGCTGAAGGGTGTCTCCCGTGGCCGGGGCCCACTGGCACTGAGTGTAAGTTGACATCGACCTGTCAAATTTTGACTGGAATTCAACCACAGCTTGGAATTTCTGACTGTATGGGCCACCCATTGCAAACAACCATACATGTACTAATTCAGCATTAGAATTGATTCCAGCGATTCTGTTGTAAATATTTGCGGTGTTTGAAAATGAAGTTGTCAAAGGCAAGACTAGATCGATTCTACACAAGTAGTTTGGAGTCTGGTTACAGGGCAGCATCGGAGCGGCCACTCAATTATTACGCGGTCGTGACCGCGCCTAGAAGGTGAGAGATCAATCGATTTGCTCACCATTATCCATAAAGCCATGCAAACCACCCGCCACGGCCTCGTGGAAGCTTATGACTGGCGTAGGCAATGCATTTTTGCCATGGTCATCTCCGTCAACAATCGCTGGATGCGGATTGGCCAGCGAAGCGCCAAATAATACAATGATTTAGTCCAACTCCCGAAAGCCTCGGCTTCCAGGTGCGGAAGGCGTCAGGACCTGCCGACCTCCAGCTTTTCCTGGCACTGTAAATTGGCGCAACTCTGTCAGAAGAATAACACCGAATAAAATGGTGTGTTTTTCAGCGAAACTTGAGTGCACTTTTCAGAAATTCAGAATGACGTAGGAATTCTGCATGACGCAATGCAACTGTACATATTGAGACATAACTGCTGCGGTCCATTGGAGATTCAAGGAAAACGCGACTCTATTTCAATTTAGCATCACTGGATGATGGCATCGATGGTCGTAGTCGAATACGCTCTAGGCTACCATGCACGCAAGTGTCAAATAGCCACGATTTGATTGGCTATCGTCACCCGCAACCAACGAGGAACGTTAACTCTTATGATGACTTCAGCCACAGCGTAGCCTTTGTCCAGTACGATTCCAGCCTTTTTCTAATGTCTAATCATTGGTTCGTTCGTCTCTGTCGTGATATCCTATATAAGCTCCCTCGCTCCCATGAATTCTTTATGCCTCCGTTGACCACCCATTTACCCATTAACTAGCCATGACCTCAACTCACCAGGTGTCTACCAGCGCTGCTGTCACAACTGCGGTTCCCCTACCAGTGAACAGAGATGATATGGCTGGTAGTTCGTTCAATAAACCGCCGCCAGTATGGTCACTGGAATCCAACGGAACCTCAACTCCACCACTCACCGAAAAATGCGATAGACTTGGCCGCCAGGATGGTATTTGTTGCAAGGAACTCAAGGGCGACGACGATAGAACTCTGATAGATCCTGATGTTATCCGCGACATGTGAGTTTTCCCCTTGCCAGCTCGCGACCCTCTGCCTGCACTTTCCTTCCAAGCCATTGACATGCCTTCTATAGCATTATTGGATTGTCGGATGGCCTGACTGTTCCCTTCGCGCTGACAGCTGGTCTGTCTGGCTTAGGGACTTCAAGATTAGTCGTTGTCGGCGGCCTTGCAGAACTCATTGCCGGTGCCATATCGATGGGAATAGGTGGCTTCCTTGCATCACAGGCTGAGCGGGACCATTATCGGTTCTTGCGACGTCACACCTACTCACGGGTGATGCGGAGTTGCATTGGGGAAATGGAGAGAGAGGTATACGCTGTTTTGGGTCCTGTCGGGGTCGATCAATCGGCCTCCCAGGCTGTTGCGAGTTGTCTGTGGAAAATAGAGGATGAGCCTGGGTTTGACGGAAGTACACCCGCACCTGCCGATGAGGAGAAACCATCGCGGGGGATGAAGAGTGGCCATGGGCTAACACCTTTCTTACTGAAATTTGGAGAGGGGATGGGTATGTTTATCTTGTCGTTATTCTTGCGTTTGACGTGGTTCTGATTGTCACTGCCACTTGCACAGAGGAAGTTCCGAATCGCCGACTATACATCTCCGCATTCACTATCGGCATGGGATACCTCCTTGGCGGTATCATCCCCCTTCTCCCATATTTCTTCATTGCTCAAGCAATCGATGCACTGAAGATTTCTTGCATAATTACTGGGATAGTTCTTCTCATATTTGGTACCGTTAAAGCTCGAGTCACGGGGGCAGCGAGGAGTATCTGGGGATATATTTGGGGAGCAGTCAGTACGATGGCTGTTGGCGGATTTGCTGCCGCTGCAGCCTACGGGTTGGTTATCGCAGTGGAAAGATCGTCTATATCGTAGCGGCGCTTGGCCGTGCCAGTCCCTGACTCCGCTGTTCCGCATGATTATTTAGCTCATTCGGATTGTGTATCAACTTCGACATGGCAGACCATTCGCTCTATTCTACAGTATGTAATTAGTTGTATCCGATTTAGGGTTCTTTCCTCACTACAGCCATACAATTTATAAATTCTATGTCAAAAATGGCAAGTGTTCGTTTAAGATCTGAGGTATATTATTTTAAATATGATTTTTGCACAACCATCACATTGTATTTACATTGTGTATATTCAGAAGCATTCAGTTGCCTATGGCGCTGGATCTGTTTAACTAGTATTCTTCACACGCACAGATGCCACACACACACAAATGAGATGCACACATAATCACTCCTTTGCATACACACTCTTGTATTGTAGGAAAATTACTACTGCACTATGATCATTCATAGGGATCAACAGGGGTAAACCCGCGGGTGTCGAGACTGTGACCCATACCCATACCCTTCACTTACCCATACCCATACACCCAAGGGTACACAAGGGTCCAGGTCTCTCCAGGGGTCATGCACGGGTAAGGGGTCATGTGCAGGTAAGGGGTACACCTGTACCCGCGACTGCAAAAGGATGGTACGGCAACTTCGAATTGACATGGCTAGTTAGTAGTACTGTCTAGTTTAATATAATGCTGTCCCATCCATCATCATACTCATCCGCCTCGCCGTCAACAGAGTCAGGGAGGCTTACAGCAGCCAGGACATCCTTGTCCTTGACCAATCCCAAGAGGCTCCACAAACCAACACACAAAATTGCACGTGTCAACTGTGCAGTAAGATGGTTTCAAACATGAGAGAGAAGGAGTCGTCCACAGCTAAATATGCGTTCTACATTGACCAATATTGCTACTGGAAACATCGTCAGCCAAAAAATAATATATAAGATCAAAGAAAAATACACATATCTGGTATTGTCAGGTAATCCAATGCCATCCTTGATAAGTGCGGATAAGTCTTGCGGTGCCCATGCCACCATGCAATTGCATCTGCGACATTCTTGGTGTCAGCATTGAGGTATGAAGTGAGTTCATTGAGTGATGGTATCGTCTTGGGTTGTGTGAGGGTGGGCAAATCGTCAAATATATTGGCATCATTGTCGTCATCATCCTTATTGAAAAATAAAAGTTGTTAGTATTGAAACCATGCATGAGAGAAGTGATACATACCACATCATCCTCAGCAGCTGCTGGAGTGCTGTTATCATCGGTAAATGAGTGACCAGCATAGGACTGTTGATATTCTGTGCGAACAAGTGTTTCAGCTGTCTCAATCCACTCTTCCTCCCAGCCTGTGGACTTGAAGTAGGATAACTTGTGATGTGGGTGAAGAACTAATAAAAGTAATGTCAGACCGCAAAACTAAGAGAAAACAATGAAAACGCACCCATAGCAATACGGTACACTTTAGATGAGTCAGTTAGTAAATAGTAGCGGTTGAGTGTGCGCTTGGCAAGGCCGAGTGCAGAGCGAATGGCAGGCTCCAGTGTGTCTCTCTTGATGATGCCATTGGTAAATACAGAGTCAATATGGTCCATAGCGGGTATAACCATTTCTAGGTTTGGCGTTGAGCAAGAGAAATACAAAGTTGCGTCTTTGAGAATCTGACAGTGTAGATTTGTCAGCATGGGCATGTGATCATTAGTGGAGTTAGTCACATTACCTTCAGGACATCGCACAGTTGTTTGACAAGTGCCCACTCATATTCCTCCAGCTCATACTTCCCTAGTCCTAGTTTGCATGTGTCTGTTATGGCATCTATTGCCTCTCGGTACTCAAGTGCAAACTCGAGCATATTGAATGTCGAGTTCCACCATGTCGACACATCGCGTGGCATAATTTGGTCACCCAGTTTCAGCTCTTCAAGTATCATTTTCCATGCTGGCAAGAGGAGTGTAGTTGAATGGATCAATTTATATGCAAGTTCGCGCAGCTGGAAAGAGGGTCAGTTTGCAGGTGAGCTTTCCAATATTAGACATACCTTCACCAGCATATGTCTGAGTGGCTTTATACTAACCTTGAGTTTTTTGTGCTCCTTGTCTGTTAGTGCTTGTACTTCATCCACCTAGCCCTCATCACTATCGTCGTCATCTGTACCCCTGTTTGGATTCTCATCAACGGTTTGCCTCTCTTCATCATGTAAGTCCCTTGCAGGATCCTCTAATTCCTTGTCTATACTAATGTTACCATCTGATTTAGGTATATCGAACTCGTGGATCAAAGACTTCGCCACAAGGTTTACAATGTGCAAGAAGCACCTCGTTCTGCTTGTTGGGCCAGAGAAGTGTGGGATGAGCTCTGCAAGCTCAGCGACCATTGTTTCATTTGATGCTGCATTGTCAGCTGTTACACTTAGAATCTGCGTCGGCAATCACTCAGGTACATTTTTTTTCTAAATCATTATGTTACATACCTTGTCTGACACGCCAAAATCTTGCAGGACCTTTGCGAATGCTTCAGCAAGATTGGCACCAGTATGAGACTAGGATATATCAGCATGCAGTGGTGTGGTCAAGTAAGTGTTTTACCTTTGGAACCTCGACTATGCCGAGTATCATTGCCAGCAGCTGACCTTCATGTTGCAGGTGCACAGATATGGCTACATATGCCCTATGATTTGGGGACGTCCAGGCATCTGTCGCGAAGTTGAGCTCACCATCATAACTCTGGTAAGTTTGTTAGCTTATGTGTTTATGGACTAAATCTAACTGACCTGTAGCATTTGTGCTATGCGAGCGCGTGTCTTCACAAAGACTTACTTGATATCATGAGCAACTGTCACCTCTGAAGGTATGTAAAGTTCTGGGTGTCCTGTCTTCATTAGGGTGTTAAAACCTCGGTTGTTTACAGTTTCATATAGCTGCAAGCTCTAGGTCACCCAGCGCACGATCTCTGCCTGACTCTTGGTACAAGTATGTTGCCGGTGTGAGTACGTAATTTTTCCTTTCCCTTTGCGTTCAAAAGAAGTTTTGATTGACCCGGTGTCCAGCAGACTCTTGACAACACCATCTTGTGCAGTAGCAGTATTCCCAGTCACAATTGCAGCTTGCAGAGCTTCCTCACCCCAGCAGCTTTTGACGTGTTTGCGCATATTGCCCGTGGATTTAGTGTCCTTCTTATCGAGATAATGCTGAACACTATGGTTACAGCCCCACGCTGCACACTTGAACACATGACAGTGATGACTGTCATGATATTCAATCCTTGGGGTAGGTTGGAAGAATGCATAGATGGGGGACCCCCAATCCTTCATCAGCCTTTCTATGACCTCGTTGAGTAAGTGTCTTTTTTTTCAAACCAGTACATACTTAGCTCAGCATCAGAAGATTCTGTGGGGTCTTCAACTTCATTGTCACCCTTTTCAGATGCATCAGAATCAATCACGATGGCATCTCCATGAGCAGTTTCCTCTTATTCCTCTGTTTGAACAGTAGCTTTATATTTTGATGTTGATGTAGTACTAGTAGTGTCATTGTTGTTAGTCTGTGCCACAGCAACACATGGATTAATTTTTGTCCGCTTTGATATCTCTGCAGGGATTTGATTGACGGCCTTCCTTTTGCTTCAGCTAACTTCTGAAGCCATAGCGAGCACCTTTTCTGTCGGTCATGTTGTTCTTTTAGGTAACATGGTGTAATGTTGGAGAAGGGTGGGATAATAGTTTTATGTTTAGAGTTTTTTAATGTCGAGAAGATCATTTGGTCCAGTGGGGGTACTTTTCTGTAGTCCATGGGTCCACAGGTCCATGGGTCATGAGATGCTTACCCACACCCCTACCCCTGTGTACCCTTACCCCTGACCCCCAAGGGTTACCCATACCCCTGTTGATCCCTAATCATTCATAAAATTCATTGATGCCCCAAGGTATCCAACTCTGCACATGTCAACATTAGGCCAGGCTCCGTGATCAGAGCTGCCAACTGTTGAAAGGTGACGAGACGTGGACTAGGAACTAGAAATGAGGAAGAGAGAGCTCAGTCTTAGTTAGAAAGACTACGACAAGTTCATACCTAGAAACAAGGAAGAGAGAGCTATGTATTGTCAGCACTAAGTATGCAGAGGAGTTGTAGTAAGTAGCTCACCTCAGTCTTAGTTAGAAAGACTGAGGGAGGGGAATATTATGGACGCTGAATATTAAAGGATCATTGAAATGGAGAACAAAACATGAACGTGGATGGAACATGTATGATAAGGTGAATGTGTATGTAAATAGATACATATGAAGGATGTATCGTGATACTCCCACTCAGACGCATATCACCAGATACACGTGTGGAACTATTCAGCCAAGGTCTCGTTCAAAGATGAGCGAAGAGCAAGTGAGTAGCAATGATTGCAGAAAAGTTTTTGTGGCAGGGATTTCATGAAAATATCGGCAACCATATCATGTGTGGGTATGTATGGGATCTCGATAATGCCATCATTGACGAGGTTGTGAATGAAGTGATACTGAACACAAATATGTTTCACGCAGTCATGGAACTGGGGTTTTTTTGTTAGCGCACATAGTGATGTGCACGGCCCGGCTTCAAGCCCTGGGCTGGCCCAAATAGGCCGTGCCCAGCCCAGGCCTAAGTCATGGCCTGAGGAAGGCTTAGGCCTAGGCTTAGGTTTCGAAAAGCCTGAGCCGGTGGCCTAAGCTGTGGCTTTGGACTGTCATAGAAACCCACCAGAGGTGCATTTCCTGACTCTATTTTTGTCTTTTCCCAAGCTTCTGACTTGCATCTCTTATCAGCTTCGACGGTCCATATGTCCCAGTGAGTCGCCATATCTTGTGCTTCAGTTGATCGACATTACTCACATCCAGCAATTTATCCTCCTTTGAAGACTTATCTCTTATGTATTGCTACAAAACAGCTGCGGTGAGCTACCAGTGCTATGTCCAGCACTTCCCGAGCTCAATTTAACTCACTCTGCTGTCAGAAAACCAGATCTCAGTTGCACAAACCAATTTTTTTGGTAAAGTTGAAGCCTTATGTGCTTCACCTTCACAAGTGTGATCGTGCACCCAATATCTTTCAATTGATTTATGTTGGTATGTGTCCTTCTAACATCCCTACCTACTACCTACCCATGATGAGCACAGACGCCGAGCAGTGTGTTACACATCCAGTACGCAAAACAAAACCCACAGCTGCCCTTTTTCAGCATGCCAAGAAGGCAGCACTACCATCCCATCCCAAACCAAGGCTATTAACAAATTCCATGCTGTGGAGGCTGCTAAGCATGCCACTGAACATACCTCTACTTCATCCCCCACTGAAACTGCAGAATCTCCATACACCTCTCCCATACCATCAGCACCATCTACTGTCAATGCCTGCAAAAGGATGCACCCTGAAGACTCATCTGACAGAGAATCCAGCGATGATGAGCGTGAAAACACACATACTAATCCCAAGCCTCAAAAGCAGCACAAATTGGCTGCTGTCCCACCCAAACCAGAATTGGTTGATGCTGACAGTATTCTAATTGAGATTGATGTTCAATCACTTACTGAACCAGTGTCAACACGAGAAGCCAGGACGGCTGATATTGACACTTTTTTTGGTCTTACCTTTGATCACGCAGGGGCCAAAGGGAAGGTGAAAAAGCACAGGAAGTGCAAGATGTGCCCATATGTCTGCTTACTTGTAGTCATACTCACACACTGATGC
>MU177903.1:410933-471169 GCA_016695465.1 Suillus americanus
TCTGCTTACTTGTAGTCATACTCACACACTGATGCATACTCAATAGGAAAGCATGTATTCTTGTTAACAAAATATCTACCCTCCATCATCATGCTGAAGCAAAGTTCTCTGGCAAATATCAGAAATGGGCGAAAGAACAGTCATTTGAGTCGATGCTTCCTGGTGATGTCAAGGCCCGCAAGGACAATGCTGTGCAGCAGAGCATCAATGTGCATCCAACTGAGTGGAAGCTCGCTGAAAAAGTGGTTTCATATTCGGATAAGTTGTTCAAACAGGCCACAATTGAGTGACTCGTGGCTACTGACCAGGTACTACATCTCTCTTCCTATATAATTGAATTAATGTCTCTTTATCTAGCTGATTCAAGCACTTAAACATCCAAAGTTCAAAGAAATGATTGATGTCGCTGCTCAAGCAACCAATGGTGTCAAAATTCCTGGCAGGAAGGCAACTTGTGCTGAAATAATGAGAACGTTCAAAACTCATCTTATGGGACTCAGGAAGATGCTCAATGTAAGTAATATTTATGATATTGCTCTATCTACTCAACTAATGTGTACCTATGTAGGGCGCCACTGTTAAGGGCATCATCAATACTACCTTTGATGCATGGCAGGCCAAAAATGCTGATGGTTACTTTGCCATCACAGGACATTGGATTGAAGAGAAGATCACCATGCAATGGGAACTTGAAAGTGCACTGCTCAGATTCACTTAAGTCAATAATGCCCACACAGGCAAGCGCCTTGGTGGTGCTTTGTTTAAAATCCTTGATTGTGTTGGTATCACACACAAGGTAAGTTAGGTTTACTGCAAGTGTATTCAGTAGTCTTATAAATCACTCTAGCTTGGACATGTCACTTGCGACAATGCCGCAAACAATGGCACCACCCTACTGGAATTTGCAAGACTATATGAGGCTAAATACAAGAAGGAATTTCCCTGGTGTGAGCAGAAAATAAAGTATGTGCTATGATCATTTCTTAGTTAACAAAATCACTCATGTGACAATCCCAATAGCTGCCTAGCTCATGTTATCAATATTGCCACACAGACCTTGATCAGCTCATACAGCAAGTCCCCTCATTACAACCCCCATGACCCAAAAGCTCATGAGCCATCCAATCAAGACAAAATTGGCCTTGTTCGTAGCATTTGCATTAAGGAACATTCCTCTGCGAAACGAAAGGAGCTGTACCAGAATGTTCAAACCAAGGGAGGCGTGTCCCAGCTGACGCAACTGTTGATTGACATGAAGGTTTGGTGGTCCTTGACTTATATCATGCTCAACCATGCAGAGATGAATAAGGAACATGTTGACACTTTTGTATATGAGATTACTGAGAGAACCGGACCATAGGTTCAGTTCTCGGTTCTCTGAATTTCCTAGAGAACCAGACCAAACCAGACTTTTCCATCACTAAAACCATTGTCCATCCATCCCATTGGTACATATTGGTTTGCTACTTTTACTATCTCATTATTACGTACTCTGTATGGCACCATTTCTCATGGGCCAAGTAGTCATTACATAGTGTTTACCTCACCATAGTGGACAACAACAACCACCATCTACTACCACTTAGAATGTATAGAGCCGCACTTTAGAGCTATGTACAATCATATTTTCACTCCCAGAGACTTCATAGACCGATAGAGTTGCCTTTTTCCCACGCTTAGTGCACCTTCAGCATATTTCACGCACTGGACATGCCCTCCCAATGCGAAGGAACTCTATAACTTGTGACATGCAATGCTTCGCAATATTATTGAACATATTTTTGGTGTCCTTAAGAAATGCTTCTGCATCATTCTACTTCCCCCTGAGTATAACTCAGAAATCCAGTCTCGCATCCCTCCAGCTCTCTGTTTGATCCACAACATCATCCACTGTCTTACTACTTGAGGGTCTTATATGTTTTCATGTAAAATGCAGTGACACCACAACTACACTTTGATAAGACAAAAGCTGCCAACTCCTCAAGTACATGGTCAACGGATTTTCTACTTCTCAGTTGATAATGTGGTGTTCATTGGAGGCAAGACTATACAGTCGGTCATTTGGCTGAAGCAATAGATAAGATAGACTAGATAAGTAGTGACTTGGGATAGATAAATCCTCAGTGTCACTAATAGAACTTGGTTGACTTGATGTACTAGATTGATGCAGTCAAGTATATAACTTGATACCAGAGGTAAACTTTGGTGGGTTGCACCAGAGTTAGATAGGCTAAACACACAGATACTTCAAGCTGGAAGGGTGTGCGAACCTATGACTAAGCAGGGCTGAAGTTGTGGCTAAACAATGTGTTGAAGACAAAATATGGAAATGCTGACAAAGCTTTTCCCAGACAAATCCTTGCTGATATAATCACAACAAGAATACAACAGATCCAGACCAACAAAGGACTAGAGAACTAAAATACAAGTGATAGATTAGCTGGAGTCTAACAACAGTGAGTAAATACAGGACTAAGATTACCTAATCTTAGTATAGACACCAGTGATTTCAAGGGAGATAGTGGTCCCTGCACTTCCTGTAGCAGACAGAGTTGAAGTGGGAAATCTTTTTTTTACAGTGGAGAAGAAGCCCTCCTTTTATACATTTGGCATGGGAAAGAAACCTAGGTACCAATTGAATACCTGGAATATCCTACTCCACTTATTTGTAGTATAATATTACACATATACTACTAAGTAAAAGAATAGAACTGACTCAGTCTGATCATTCTGATCACCAATAATCAAATAGTGGTGCCAGATGACAAATTAAGCAGTCAAAAGGAGTTCATGAGTCATCAGATTTGAGTAAGCTTAAACTTGCAATTCTCTGAAGAGTCATGTGTGAACTCATTATGTAAGCTTTCCCTAAAAAAGAGAATTTACACAATGAAAGTAAATGAGCCACAAATAAAAATAAAGAGACACAATGAGAAGATTATGTAACAGTCACAATTACCAAACACTTGACAGAACAAATAAAACCAGATTCCAACAGAATTGCACAAGTCTTTCTGCTGCTTCCTTTAACTTGATCATCTATTGTCTCAAAGCAAGCATCCTAAGGACAAAGCTATAGGGTGTATTGCTATTGAATATGTCCATGTATGATCTCCATATCATGCATGACAACGTAGTCTGCCCAGATCGTCTCTGATTCACATCCAATATTTGCACCAAGCTCTGCACCATATGAGATTCCAGAGGTGTTCGCTATCTTGTGGATGACTTGATACACCTTGCATATCTGAAAAGTAGAGATAAGTACTGCCAGCAGCCACTCAGTAGAAATAAGTACTTACTCGTACCCATTTGATTGACATGCTTCTGCAGTCTTCGGAGTGCCTTAGAATAAGGCAGAAGTCAGATGAATACTGCATGATAACTGTGGCAGGACTCACCTTGCAGTACAGGCTGTTTCACCATCTCCATATGAGCATCATTCCAGGATGTTTTATCAAAATTGAAGCCATCTCCCCCTTTGGATTTGTTGGCGATGATATAGTTTATCAACACCGTCTCACCACTCTCCAACCAAACACAACAATCTTGTTTTGGTTCCGTCAAGGAGGCATCCTGTCATTTTTTCGAGTTCTTCTTCACCAATAGAGTTGTTTGGTTGCAAAGACAATCACAGTAAGAAGAGCGTCAGGTTGGGGGCATAATCATATATGATATCAAGGTGTGACATGGTAATCAGTCACATTGAACAGCATTCCAGCAAGCTTACTTAAGTTTGTTTGAAGTTCAAAATCTTGCATCGAAGTTGGCCAGATTTGGATTGCCAAACAGAGTCTAAGAAACATGTTACTAAACACTGAATATCAGGTGAATGTGTCCATGAAGATTAGGACCATGACAGCAGAAATTCCAACAAATTTTGCAGGTTCTACATTGGTGCAAATGGCCCAGATGCCATGATAGCTCAGAGGAAGCTAAGAATTTATAGGGTCTTTTTTCTTCTTTTAACTACACATTCACATTGTTGATTTTTAGATCAAATCACTTTTCCCACTTCACAGCCACTTAATTTAGCCTTATTTTGTCTTATTTTGTGTGAAAAGTGACAATAAGTTCGGATCAAGGAACTTGTTATTTTCCTGATTCGGAAGTCACCACGGAATGGTAGTACTTCTTTCTGGGAAGGCGCCTGATTTGAGGCCTCAAATGGGCAAATTTTCACTGCTGAACTTCATAGAGAGCAGCCGGGGGCTCGTTGTCTTCAAAGTTCACACATCGTGACTCAGTGAGCATGTTCACATCTTAGTTAACAGAACCCACACGCAATGCCTTTTGCATTGGTTTACAACTGTCTGGGGAAGTTGTTCATGAGTTCAGCTACCAGCAAGACAATCACTATGAAACCTCCTCGACCTTCACTGTGGCAGGCAACGTCGAATATTGCAACCTGCCAAGGGTTATATTCAGCCCTGTGATGCAAAGTTTATACACGATGGACGAAATCGTTGTATTTGCCAGTTACCAGTAAGTTCGATCAGTCACTGCCACGAACGATGACAGGTGTTCAAGTTGTGTTTCATGGTGAAAAAATCTTCCTGGATTCAGCACCTTGGGTAAAACGTCACGTTTTTTTTAGATAGGGCGTATGGTCTACCAATGGTGTCGAAGTCGATACACAATCCAAACGAGCTAAATAATCATGTGGAGCCGCGGAGTCAGGGACTGGCGCGACCGAGTGCCGCTACGATATAGATGATCTTTCCACTGCGACAACCAACCCGTAGGCTGCAGCGGCAGCAAATCCGCCAACAGCCATCGTACTGACTGCTCCCCAAATATATCCCCAGATACTCCTCGCTGCCCCCGTGACTCGAGCTTTAACGGTACCAAATATGAGAAGAACTATCCCAGTAATTATGCAAGAAATCTTCAGTGCATCGATTGCTTGAGCAATGAAGAAATATGGGAGAAGGGGGATGATACCGCCAAGGAGGTATCCCATGCCGATAGTGAACGCGGAGATGTATAATCGGCGATTCGGAACTTCCTCTGTGCAAAAAAAAGGCAGTAACAATCAGAACTACGTCATACGCAAGAATAATGACAAGTTACACATACCCATCCCCTCTCCAAATTTCAGTAAGAAAGGTGTTAGCCCATGTTCGCTCTTCATCCCCCGCGATGGTTTCTCCTCATCGGCAGGTGCGGGTGTACTTCCGTCAAACCCAGGCTCATCATCTATTTTCCGCAGGCAAGTCGTGACAGCCTGGGAGGCCGATTCATCGACACCGACAGGACCCAAAATAGCGTATACATCTCTCTCCATTTCCCCAATGCAACTCCGCATTACCCGTGAGTAGGTGTGCCGTCGCATGAACCGATAATGGTCCCGCTCAGCCTGGGATGCAAGGAAGCCACCTATTCCCATCGAGATGGCACCAGCAATGAGTTCTGCAAGGCCACCGACAACGACTATTCTTGAAGTCCCCAAGCCAGACAGACCAGCTGTCAGCGCGAAGGGAACAGTCAGGCCATCTGACAATCCAATAATGCTATAGAAGGCATGTCAATGACTTGGGAGGAAAGCGCGGGCAGAGGGTCGCGAGCTGGTAAGGGGAAAACTCACATGTCGCGGATAACATCAGGATCTATCAGAGTTCTATCGTCTTCGCCCTTGAGTTCCTTGCAACAAACACCATCTTGGCGGCCAAGTCTATCGCACTTTTCGTTGAGTGGTGGAGTTAGGGAACTTAAGGTTCCGTTGGATTCCAGTGACCATACTGGTTGCGGTTTGTTGACCAAACTGCCAGACATGGCATCTCTGTTTGGTAGGGGAACCGTAGTTGTTGTTGAGCTGGTAGACGCCGGGTGAGTCGAGGTCATGGCTGGTTAATGGGTGAATGGGCGGCCAACGAAAGTAATAAGGAATTTATGGGAGCGAGGGAGCTTATATATAGCATCATGACGGGCACGCAGGAACCAATGATTAGACCCTAGAAAAAGGCTGAAATCGCACTGGACAAAGGCCGCACAGCGACTGAAGCTGAAGTTTATAGAATGAACGTTGCGGGTAACGGTTAGCCAATCACATCGAGGCTATTTGACATTGAACTCTGCATGCCAGCATGGGATGCCAGCATGGCAGCAGCGCATTCGCCGGTGATCATCATGCCATGATGCCAGAGCTCGCTAGAATCGCGTTATCCTTAAACCCTCCTCCGCGGCAGTCGTGTCTCAGATCTGCGTCACGCGGAGTTGCTACGACATCCAAGTACATCCCACGTTAGTGGGAAGAGTGTCTGGTCGGATCCAAATCCCCACCCGGATGTGTGGGAATTCCCTGCCCTTTCGAAAAACCTGTACAGTTGATGAATTATGTAATGAATACGTGATAGCGATGGGATCCGAATCATGATCATGGTATATCGTTCGTCGTTACTGTTACTCGGAGTCTGTCGTCTCTACAGTGAAAGTTTGCTTTTGTCCGCGTCTGTTCTGCGTTGTGTCACTGCAACTTGGAACTAAAAGATCAGATGCGCGAAAACAAGGAATGTAATATGAATTTAATCATCTCTCATTTGACTTTTAAACACACAGAGCTTGCATCTTGGATAATATCCTCTTCAAGAGTCTCTTGATGCCAGATGGCACCTGTCCCACCTGCTTGCACAAGAACATGGGTTTGCTTGCTGCTAAGTTTCAGAACTCGTACAGCCTTTAGATGGTTAATGTTCTATGTACTCCTCCTCAGGCCATTGGTGCATCTCTCGCTATCGCACACTCTACAACAGGTTCTCTCATCTAAAAACATGTAACGCATCGTGTTTGGCAACGTGCACTGTACCCATGCTGGTGCGAGTGTTTTGGATCATGTTTAACTGTCAGATTCTCGTTCATGAGTTTGGTATGCTTATTACCAAAACGTCTGACACAGGAAATTATCTCGGAACTGGCGCTTCCCAGCACCGCTACGATCCAATACCTCTTATCGAAAATTACTCCACATTCGACGTTGTCAACCATTCGTAACGGCAATGGTGTTACTCTCGACCATAAAATTCAGCAATGACGAATCTCTGAAACTTCCTCACTGATCCGTCAGTATGCGATGTCTTGGCTGCCTTGGCGGGGGTGGTCCGGGACTGTATAGTATATACTACTTGTCCGATCGCCAAGACCCTATCTCCCACACCGACACTGACGTGATCGCGGAGTTACAAATATATATCAGTGGCGTGAAAGACACTACCAGCTCCCCCAGACCCAGCGCAAATGGCGATGGTTCTACTACGTATCATTTTACGGAGAGCGTAGGGAAAGCCCTCAAAATGATCCGCAGTCACTACTACACGCATATTTGGAATTCTTGTGGGTTTTCATGAACAGAGGATCAAATCAATTGCATCCTAGCTATCACGAAAACGTTAAAACCGCTTCAATGGGCCCGACTTTTCGTACGCATGTCCCCCACGCCGGGATCACAAACTTCCACAACTTTACATATGTTCGACGTGAGTGTTTCGACCTTCCAGTTGATCAATGTTGAGAGTGGGAGATAGAACCTCTGCGGAGTACCTTTTTTTTTTGAGCGGATCCACGGCGTCAGTGACAGTGTGAGCAATGAGGCATAGAAATGACTGTTAATTGTACGTGATCTGTATATCTATGAAAAGGGAAGGTCCAACACTGTCCCTTGCCTGAGAATCTTTAACGACCTGGCCATTCAGTGCTGTTCTTTGGCAATTGTCATTCCACGTTATGACTGGTGCCGTGATTTGGAGGCGCAGTAATACTAACAGCACCTTCGACTTCAGTTGTTGTACCTTATTTTGAGACCAAGATTGGGATTCAATTGGCACTCACGTATGTGATGCAGTGGCTGCGTGCATGATGAGGTCCGAAAATTTGTTATTGCTCTACCAGAGTTGAAAACGTCGCGCCAATTTACAATGCGAGGAAACGCGATGACAGGTCCTGACGTCTTCCGCGCCTGGAAGCCAGGTATTCAGATCCTTGGACCAAATCATTATGTAACTATTTGGCGCCATGCCATTAGGCCCATCAGTAGCGTAGTCAACCAATGAAAATCGTTCAAACCGTTCATCCAATCCCTCTCCAGCCATTTGTTGGCGGAGATAATCGTAGGACAGCAAAAAAATGAATTGCCTACGCCGGCACTGTTCATTCCTTCTGGCCATTGGCAGTGCTACTGAGTAGTTGTACCATCGAAAATGCCGCGGTGCACGGCCCCGAAGGCAAGTGGAAGTGCAGAATCTAATTATGCTTGTCAAAAAACGACTCAAACAAGCACAGAGTCTGAGACTCGCTCGCAAAGCATGACTGTGGGAAAGCAATTAATTTAACGAGTTTAACACCATTCTCCAGGATGAAACCTTACTAGTCTTCCCAGCCTCTTCCCAGCCTCCCTGAGGGTTCTCCAACTCTATTACCTCCATGAGCTCCGACCATGCTAGGGCGGCCCATCAGGAAAATACCCATATTGTACTAATGCAATAGTCACGCGTCGCACCAGCTGGTGTCCGTGTCGAAAATAGGTCTTAATTGGTCACAATGAGGACGATGTCACTTAATCTTATGAACGGAAGCAAAATGTGCCTCCGCTACCAGCCGCTACCCTCTGCCAGTGCTACCCCCTGGGCCTGATCTACCGAGACGGTGGATTTACCTTAATTACACGCAAACATGTGGTTACTTACTCTCCGGATCCCTCGTCGCGGTGACACCAAATTTAATCAGTGTGAATATATAACGTGTTTAGCTTTTTCTTCTTTCAAGTTTTCCCTCGCCCTAACGCCACTTGGATATATCTCTGACGTCGCAGTTAGTATTCTCCGACCACAGCCCCAATTTCCACCGCAAACTCTATGATCTCTGCGTCAGCCTTCGTTATCAGTCGGAGTTCATCCCAAAACTGTGAATCATCAACATCAACTTCTCTCGTCAGTCTCTTGTACGAGAAAATAAATGTGCGAATGTGGCACATGTCCATGTCGAACACCTGACTCGTTCGTCTTGCGATAAGTACGTGGCCACCCAAGGGAATCATTTACTCACCTCCTTTACCATGTCAGGTTTATTAACTGTCGTGAAAGGATCCAATAGTCTCGGCCGTCCTTGTCGTAGTCACATCAGGAAATCCCTCAGCCCAGAGAAATTCCACTAAATCGCGATATTATCTCGAATTATCGGCCTTAGGAAGATCAGGAGACTGATGGTGATGCAAGAAAGCACTATGATCGTAGGGTTAGTAGTGACATCAGTGCTACAATCCTAGGCCCATAGTAGGTTGCATTACTGACGTACTATGACGCATTACAGTGTTCTAGGTGATGTATTTCGATATTTGTTGTGATATAGCAGTTATGCATCACCGGCACCAGTCACTACTAATGGTAGCTGCGTGTTCTTTACCCTCCTTTGGTTCTCACAGCCACACCCCTTCATTCTTGCGGCCAGCGCCGCTGGCCACCCACCGGCGCCCTTCGTTTTCCTTCTCGCGGCCACCTGCCCTTCTCTCTCAGCCTCTTGCCCTTCACTCCCGCAGCTGCATTTTGCTGTTTATTCGCACAACATGGTACCCACTAGGTTTCCCTCATTCAATTCGACTCACCATTCAAGTATTCTCGCAGACCATCCTCACTCGCAGCATATGGAACCACCCTATCATGTGATTGTACAGACAAGCAGCCCTTCTACCCAGTGGCCACTAGGTATTTTATCTTATGTGGTCTACTAAATATTTCCCATTACCTTTCATGTCAATTTGTAGTTCTACCGATGTGGCATGTGCGTTCATCTCTTGTGACCACTCGTCGCCTACTAATTCGGACCTACAACCTGGCAATATTTTTGCTCACTTCCATACTACTTGCTCACTTCCTGCTCTGTCTGCACACCGATTGTATGCGTGATTTTTGTCTTGTTCGCACCTACATATGTATCCTTACTGCTACATATTGCCATTGTCGTCTACAGACTATTGAATGAACACTAGTTTGAATCCTGTGCTACCAAGTGTGAAAAGTATGTTCTGTGCGATATTGATTACTTGGTGTCGAGATGCTTCACCAGTACCCGGGCCTATGATATATCACAAACTATAGTTACAAGGAGCCTCGAATCCGAGGTTTTGAAGAAGCACACACACGTGGGTCACATTCCATGCACTTCCTGTCATTCGTGATCCTATAAGACCTCTTCTATAGACCACTGATACAGCATGCCTCGGTGAAGTGTTTAGGGTTTTTCCATTGCTCATCCCCTCGGAGCACCAATAATAGAATTCATGTATCACTGCCCTAGATCTGTGTTTTGCGTCCGGCTGAGAAGCATCATCGAAATCTGTCCTTTTGCATATCCTGACCGGCGTACCTGATATTAGATGGTGCCTAATGTGCTGCCGTCGCCTGCTTCCGCTACTTTTGGACATTGCACGCAACGATGAACTCGCATATCTCGTGTTCGCATCCATCTTACCAAGGTGTGCTTGATGAAATGCGGTGTTTCTATATAGTCAGTGCTATTCATGTGTATTCCAGTTCCGTATGATCTACATCGAGGCTAAGAAAACTTCCTCATACTCTCCCTGTCCAGCGCCCGCAGTACTGAAACTCGTACATTGAAACTCGGAAACAATTCTCATGTCGTTGTGATGAAACTGACGAGCAAGTATGATGTGCCAATACGAAAAGGATCATGGATGATACGCGCAGGGTTCAAATCATAATAATTAAACTCACATTTCCACCTGTTTTCGTATCGATGAGGCAGTGACTGCATCGCAGGTAGCAACCACCGTCAAATAAGTTCGTATGTCACAAAGAGTAAGAGCCTCAGATGAGGAGGTCTGTGATGTAGTATGATGGTGTTGGAGGCGGGTGGGCGCAGTTATGTGTTTCGATGGTGCTGTATAACTCGGGGAGAGTGCAGGTGGAGCAGGAGTCATGACAGAGAGTGCGGTTTAGGGAGTGGTACGAGAGCACGGAAAAGAGTGCTGAACGCTGAGCATCGCTAGCAGCTGGGGAGTGCGCAAGGAGGTAGCGTAGGCGTTGTGAGAGTGGCGGCTGTTGTGAGGCGGCAGCAGATGCAGGGAGCTGGCGCCAAGAGCCGGGAGATGGCAGCAGGAAAATATTTGGGGGTATAGCCGTGGCAGGCTGAGTATCGAGCACGAGAAGTGCTGCATAGTGTTAGGCAGTTCAGAACTTGGAAGACAGATGACGCATGCAATGACAGCCAACTGCTAAGTACATATGCGAGCCTACGACGTCTTTCGTGTCACCACCTCCGCGGTGGTTGTGCATGGCGAGAGCGTGTGGCATTCTTAGCTCTCAGTCAGCTCAGGTTAGCTCTCAGTCTCACTGTTTTCTATTTCTCACCTTGCATAACTAGCTACTTGCAGGCTAGCAAACGCTGATAGTACCTGCCCTCATCCGTATTACCTGTGACGATGTATTAACGGGATTTCAAGCATCATGCACCGCTGCCAAATCGCCCAATTGAAGCTGTGCCTATGGAACCAAGAAGATACCTGGCATGCTGTCGAAATGCACCGGTATAGGTGAAGCTACTTTCGCCTGCATCGAACCACGTTTTCCGGTACAAATCTCGTCCAGTATCCATCTACCTGGGAGCGCTGACTCCGAGATCCATCTGTGTGGTATTGAAACCATACGCTTGGGACTGAAGATGGTCATTCTGTCCTATGTGTGATGATGGGAGTATCTGTTCATCATAGCTCATAAGTTCCATTTTATGCCTCTGTTGGGTGAGGGTAGCCTCGAGGTAACTTGAAGGTTTATGTTGTGAAGACTTCATGGAAGTCCTTTTCAGTACCGGAATATACCGAATTCGCTCGTTTCCGTCTGCATCGCTCTGCAATGATAGGCACACTAACTTTGACACTAGCACCAGCCTAGTGGCGGTACTCTAGTGCGGTAGTACCATAGTACCGCCCGCACATTGGTAACGCCCATCATGAATTAATTTGATTTCCAGTCATACCAATCACAGAGACATACAATGCCGCCAAGCGATCATGATATCCTGCGACACTACTCAATTTATTTCACGAAAGAGCTTCCGGGATAAAATAAACTGAACAAGGCTTCAATGAAGTTTGAAGGCTTGAGATATGTTCGTAGTGTTGTTGGCAAAACTATGGTCCAGGTCCTCGGCAGAACTCAGGCTGGTAAACTTGGTAGAACTCCAGGTTATCCGAGACTCGCGGAGATGAGAGAACATAGGGCGCCCCCTTGGCATCACTGACATTGAACAAGGAATAATATCACAGACTGTTCTAGATGAGTCTGAATTGCAATGGCGAAGGTGAGGAGGCAAATATTGATGTCGTACACATAGTCTACATAGTACTAAGCGCTTGTCAAGTTACTGACAGCCACCTCCGCGGAGCTTGAAATAAACTATGCAAGGTGTTCAGCTCCGAGTCGCGCACTAGTCTTTCCACCATTTCGGTGTTTTCACAGCCCGATCTGCGTTGTCATCTGGGCAACTACTAGGCGTTCCTGCTTTGGCCCATCCATAGTACGATTAGGAAGTTGACCCTCTCAAGCATGGTCCGGGAGTGTAGATTGGCATGCATTGAAAGGATGTACGTATTCTTTACTCACCGGTCATACCTATGGATTGCCGTGCTTCATCTGCTCCAGTGCATAATTGGCCCATGGAGCCTTGAAGTATATCCGCCCAAAATGCGTCATATACAGTGGGCGGTGATCGTGAGTTTGTGACATTTTGAACTTGATCGCGGTTTGACACAGCCACGGCCTCAGTACAGTGACAAGTCAATAATCATTATGTTATGGCGCATGTGGGCAATCTCTTAAGCGTTGGTTCCATCGATACCCGCCATAGGATCTGTACTAAGCGTGGCGGTACTCGTCTTGGCGCACTTAACTCGGATAACGATGGGGCATTTTCAATTTACTACATACACACGTTAAACCGTTATAAAGTGGACAAATGTGAAGCAAAAGCCCTCATCACTACAGTTTCAACAGCTCCAGCCATGGTCAATACCACAACCACAGCGGGACTCATCGGTGTTGTTCTTTTGGCTCGCCACGGTGACAGGACGGCATACTACCAAAGCCCAACTACATACAACTCTACCCAAGCATATATCACCCCTCTTGGAGAGGTGAGAGCTCTTTGTTATAATACTAGATCTCGCTCACGAGTGTTTAGCAACAAGAATTTGAACTCGGGAGTTTCCTTCGTAACACGTATCTCAATCCCGATTCGCCGTCTTTCATCCAGAACATCAACACTGATGTGGTAGACATCGATCAGCTGACTGTCCGCGCAGACGCTGGTGGAGGAAATGTCGTCCTTAACTCTGCGTATGCTCTGGTTCAGGGTCTCTACCCATCCACAAAAAAGTCTGAGATAACTTTGGCGAATGGTACAATGGTCCTTCCTCCTCTTGGGGGATACCAGTATGTTCCAGGCAAGTCAGTCAGGGCTACTTTTTTGTTCTCTAACTAATGCGCTGCAGTGGAATCTCTGGAATTTTGGCAGAGTCCATCTCTCACGAGCTGGATGGAGTGCGAGGTATGAAATCCATTGTACCTTCCGGAGGTCGTTTAATAACGCCCTGTAACAGTATTTCCAATATCACCTGGCCAGAATTTACGCTTCGTCTGAATTCATAAACATGTCCACCACTGCCACGCCCTTCCTGACTGCCTTGAAACCTTACTTGGGGAGCGTCAGCAACAACTTCACGAACATGGTATGTTACCTCATTGCATCTGTGAAAGCTTTTTTGACGAAATTGTTCAGTGGAATGTAAGAGTTCATTTGAATATTTATTTTCAGACCGAACCCATATCGTCTCGCAGATATACGACCATGTCAATGTCCAGTACACCTATAACAAGACCTATTACGAAACTCTACCTCCCACCTTCCTCCAGCAAGCTCGCTATTACTCTGATTGGCTCCAACGCAATATCTTTACCGATTCTGTGCAAAATGGCATCGGCCAAAGTAGGTTTATATACAATGCTGACAATGTGTCCCACTAACGTTACTGCAGTTTCTATTCGCACACTCCTACCGGAGGTCTTCTGGGCCTTGGGTAACATGACGAAGACTTCTAACCAAGTCAAGATGAATATTCAGGAAATCGATTACAAGCCCTTTATCAGTCTGTTTAACGTCACGAATGCCACCGTGACTGACCCTGATATTGATGGTACCGGTCAGTATCAATAGTATATGAATTCAGCACCGCAGGCTGATACTAGTCCGCAGTCAACTATGCTTCTGTCGTTGCCCTTGAGTTGTCGCAGAACTCGCAGGGTCAGCATGAGGTCAGCATGAAGTTCAAGAACGGTACTCAGGACAGCCAGTTCCGTCAACTCAAGATGTTCGGCAACACGAGCATCACGCTTGACAGTTTTATTAACCAACTCTTTGTGAGCTGCTCTTTACAGCGCGTATGTTTTCTTGCTCACAGCTTTATTTAGTGGACTACAATCAACTCCACTAACAATTGGTGCTTCTCCTGCAATCAGACTATCCTCCGCGGATGCTCTGTCTTCAACTACAGTAACGACCCCTTCTTGTACGGCTATGGTACTGGTTATACGGGCTAGAAGTCATGAAACCACGGGATTTCTGTAATGTAAAATTGTTTAATTATTTTGAATAATCTATCGGTCTCCGGAACCCGACTTCAATGAGCGAGGGCATTTAAACTTCCAGCAAATACGTACACCGAACAATGACGTCGCCTGGAACGCACCGCAATTTCCCTCGCCCTCACCCTGGACCATACTTTCGAGGCCGAATAACTCTCCCCTGACAGGAAGGTCTGGAGTTCTCGTTGTGCACATGTGAGACATAGTTGCGGTTTCCAGTACGGGCAGGTTTTTCTGGACCAGTACTTCCCACTTGCACGTCGTGGATTTGAACAACGTATCGCATCAAATCTAAGCTTTACTGTGTGAAACTTTGAACCACACTGTGAGTACACTCATTACGATACATCGAATTTTCAAATTACAGACTAGCCCTTCGACCAGCCAACAAATTAGTTAACACCAGAACTCAGTTGGACCTGACACAATGTTGGCTGTAAAATTATTATATGTAGATATCCTCAGTGTCCCAACTGGAACGGAAAACACGGACGGAAAACAGGAGTCCCACATGAGTCAGGCACTGGGGTTGTGTGGGTAACTCCGGAGTACTTTGCTGTCTTGGCGGGTTTTAAATTGTCTGAGCACCAATCTCCTAAAACAAGCTGTCGAATAGTACGATACGCACCATCCCTGAGTGTTTTCTACTTGCATTTATGGCGACAGCAACCCATAACTGAGGGATTTTGGTTGTTATCGCTTGACTTTATATCCGCGGTGATTCTGCGTTAGTCTTCCTCGGGGATCCTAACTTGTTCTTGTCCGATATCTGAAATGTGGCCACATGGTGATGTCACATGCAGATTGTTTCGAGTGCAGTGACTCAACTTTTATAGACTTGAATGCAGGTCCTGAAAACCCAAAGGTCGGCAAGTCCCTCAGTTGAGTGAGACATCAACCTGACCCTTCAGTAAATTAAAAGAGGGACGCCGTGAGCAATAAGTATGGAAACTCCCGTTAGCGTTGGCGGAGTGATATATCCCCGGCCACTATGTCACGGTTGGTTTACCTCGGGGACACTGTCCTTGCCCCTGCTCGTCATACGAACCGTGGTTGCACGGTGTTGTCACTGGTAGCGCGTGGTCACTGGCCTTCGACAGACTTGATTGAATGGGACGACACAGAAGCACCCTTCAACTGAGACATCCCGTTTGCATGCATACTGCACTGGCCTTGAGCGAGTGAGGCGCACTCCACGTGGGAATTCGGTCTGTGCAATAGAAATGACTGCTCAGCGCAGTGCTCGATGTTACTGGCAGCTAGACAAAAAAGTCGAATCTTTCATCCATGGAAAGAGAGGTCTGGGCTTCAGCTTGCCGGCAATTAAGCTTGCTCCGCCAATTCAGATGGAAGCATAGGGTTTAATTCGGGCGCTACATGCTGCTGACTGGCAATAATAAGAACTTCCCTATTGGCGAGTCCCTGTCATCGGTTACGACCTTGAGAGATGCATTCGCCTCATTGACTCCTCGTGTGCGTGACGGGACGGTGAGACCGGAGCACAATGGCTTCGCGGCAGAAGTCAGATCTAGGCAATAATAGTCAGAGAGCACATGACTAGGCTGAATAATCAAGAAATAACAGTCAAACGAGTGACTTCCAACGCTACACCAATCCCCCTTCTAGACTGTGACATTTATGGGCGAGCAGCCAATGTTGACAAGGACATTCTGTAAGACAGGATTTAGTAGCATACAACGCATGAAGTGGAAGAGATGCGAACCCATTTGTTGTTACTGCTGCACAGAGGTTTCTGATGTAGTTAGTGACGTTGGTCTCAATTGTAGTCCTATCACCGTCGTGGGCACTGGTACCAGCTGTGCTGCCAACCAGAATCGATATGGACAAGGCCAAAAATATTGCGAGACATATTGTAGTTGCTGACCTACGTGATCTCGTCGGACACGATTAGGGCACGAAAAAGATTCATGCACGGAAGAAGAGTTCTCGGAGCACTGGATCTTGCCAGTCTGACATTAACCACCGGAAGCGACAGCGAAGGCCACAAAGAACGCGACAGCAGGGAGACGGACGAACATTTTCAAAGAAGAGAGGATTGGGAGAGCTGATAGGTGAGGGAGTTCGAGGACCGGTCAGATACTGAGTAGACAAGAGATGGACCTCGGCGAGCCTGTCTTTTACTTTTATACGCCAGTAGCCTGAGAGACCAAGAATTCTTGCCTGGACCCGTGGGTTTTGGCGTGCTAAGCGGACGGTAGTATTGAAGGATGTAAAATGGTAAGATACTGCGACGAGTGGGGGCACCTGCCTTTATCTTTTACTTTGATGTTCACCGAATATTGACCGGCGAATGCACTTATGCATATGTAAGTAGTAGTAATTAAGGCGAATGGCGATTGAGTCTGGAGAATTGAAAACGCGGTTGTCACTGATCACGTGACTCCGTGACTCTCCAGTCTCTGGTCCCCAGACTCAGTTTAAGTTTCGCAGGTATCAATTGAAGTTGTCTTCCTCACGCTATGTCAAGGTCGCCCAAGAAAAAACGCGATACCTGCGCTGCCTTATATTCTGCTGGTATACAGTGTGGTATGCCGACTGTTGACGGTCCACTTTGGTGCCCACGACACAATGAGGTAAGTTCCTCTAAGTTCAAACACACCCCCGGGGGTGACGGTACCGTATGGGGTTAAACCGGTAGTTTAAATCTCGTTCTAGGAACGACTGAAGCTGTATGCCAACTACAAGGCGCATCATGCACTGCTCGATACACTTGTCGATAACCCGGCGTGCAGCGATGTCACGACAATCCTGGGGTGCACCGCCCTTTCGCTCCTCAAGGAATGGAATGATTGCTTGAGGCTAAAGTATAATTTGTTGACTAGGTACATGCCTTTCTGGGTTTCAACTTACTGTCATCCACTGAGTGCCGGGGAAAGATGTATAGAAGCTCGAGTCTACTTCTCCGAGCGTTTTTTCGGGTGAGTAGCGGCGTTCCCAGTATCACTCAACTTCATCAATCGTATTGATTTTTTTTCGATAGCAACGACATGGTATGAGATTCTAAGTGGAATTTTGGACCTGATTTCACGTGCAGAATAATAGGACTTTGGTCATAAAACTTTTTGGGAATCCCTCGTCAAGAAACGTGCTGAAGTTGAAAGATTCTTGTACTACGTCGAGACGCGGGCCTATCAACTCATCCTACAGGCACAGAATGCGCTTTGGGTCTTGGATCGCGACCCCGATGCTCATGAATCAGGAGACTGCTCAGGCTATGGTGACGAATCTCTTGGTCGTGACGTGTCCTTCCATTCTATAGAGAGCGACCGGGGTGCGGCTATCGACGATCCTCTGGAGGCGGTACTGCGCGAGAAGTCTGTAGAATTCCTGGAGAAGATTAGGTCCCGTCTAGCCCGATACTGCGCTCCTTCTGGATCTAAGTATCACGATGAACGACTAGAAGTCATATACGCCTATGTGCGCCGCGGAATTTTCACGGAGCCAGCCCTTATGTTCTTGTCTCAGAGCTACGATAGTGTCATGGCGCTTCTCACCGATGATAACCTGGACTTGGTGACCTTGGAAAAGATCTGGAACGCTGTCAAGACTTTGTGTGTCCACGACATCAGAGATGCAGTGGATGACGTTCTGCGGGCCAATGGAGAAGGCGACTACGTGATGGTCTTGGGGGGCAAGGTTTTCAAAGAGGCCAGCGGTGAGCAGTGGCCTTTGCACGCCTGGGGCCACATGATGGCAATTTACCATTGCTATTCCTGCCTCCGCACGACGTGTGAGACGGTACGTATCTATTCCGTACACCCGCGAGTTAGTAGCCTATGATCCAGTTCTCCAGGTGGACGAAGTCATTGCCATGACCCGATTTGCCTTGTTCTCCGAGACAGCCCTCTCCCAATCGTATATGAAGTACGAATACGGCTTCGATGGTGCGAAAGAACTGATCTTGGCAGGTTTCATTCCTAGTGACATACCGCTATCCTCACCTCGGCACTCCATTATCTGCACGGATAGCGGTTCTCAGTCGTCTGGGCTCATGTGGGAGGAAACGAAGCGCAACCTGTCTCTGTATGGTTCCTTATCTCTTAATGACGCTAAAGCACAAGCCTTTGTCAACGGCTGCATCCGACATCCTGACCTCATGGTCATGTTGCGCAAGGGGGCAGATGGGCGTGTCATCCGCTCGCGGCCGGTGGTATGGACCTCGCGGAAGCGACACGCGCGGAGCCGGTCGGCACTCGCGTCTGTACCATGGGAGAAGAGTCGCGACATTGTGCGCTGCGAGGACGATGACCTGGAGGAAGCCCAACCCTCGGGATGGAGCCACGAGAAGATCGCGGACTGCTTGATGGTAGTGCTTGTTGATGGTGGTGAGGGCAACATGGGCGACTTTGTGCGTAAGCTGGTGGAGATTTGGTGCCAGGTGTACCATGTCAATGATAAGAAAGAGCTTTACTCCGCATTGGAGACGCCGTTCGTGGAAGCCGGGGAGCTCGAGCAATGCGCTTGTGACCAACACGAGGTCACATTAAACGTGATGAGCGCGTATGAGAGTTTGTGGGGGACCCCGGCGCCGCCTTGGTTAGTAGAGAATCCAAATAGGTTCCGTCTGGCGACAGATTCATTTTAAACAAGACTCCTTGGAAATTTCCTTCACGACAATCTACTTATGCGGGAAAGCAACGGACTTGTAATAAGTTAAGTGATTGGTTTTGTGCATTTACTTTGTATCATAGCGCTGCCATACTTTGGATTATATACCCTATTATTCACCACCTATCGTACGGCGCCAGCCCCCAACTCGCTTGTTCCTGGCATGTTTTGTGTCCATCGAATTATGTAAATGCAAACTAGTCTTTTTATTTCGTTTTGCGTTGGCAAATGATTGCTTTCTGTTTCTGTTGGACTGTGCAGGATCTGAACCTGCCGAATGACAGGTTTGTTCTCTCTCGGAACACACCTTAAGTTACCATTCACTCATGGATGGTTTCATTGGAGGTCCATCTTATATTAACCTATCTTAGCCAGCCTAGACGTCCGTTACCACAAGAGAATCAAAATCAGACGAACATGCCGACGACAAAAGGTTTTCTTCCGCTATTCAAGTTGGAACACACCTTGAAGATTCAATCATCATGGACAGTTCTTAGCCATGTGGTTACCAGAGTTAAAATCTGTTTATCTTGGCCTGTGCAGGTTCGAAACGTGCCCACGACATGGTTTTTTTCTATCGGACTTGCCAACATTCACTCTTGGATGGGTTTGTCGGAGGTTCGTATATACCTGGTCTAAGATAGCCAAGTCACAACAGAGTTAAAATCTGTTTCTCATGCAGTCGGTTCGAAACCTGCTGACAACATTATATAGATCCTTGGAGCTTGGAGGTCCATCTTAAGGCAAAGTCATTGTGCCGAAACCTCCTTTTTACATGATAGTACGCCTCGCGAGGGTCATCCCAGAAAACATAAGTATAATCCAGAGGTGCGCACCTACCAATCTAGATTTTTGACAGACTGACCAAAATTGTCGGGGTTACCATCAAACGAAAAGTGTTTGATGGGGCCGGGGGCTAGAAGAATTGAAAGGGGTAGACCGAACCATATCATTCTGATGTGTAGTTTGGGTGTGCTCCTATTTTATGTCAGTGGCGAGGTGGACTAGAGGGCACCGTTTGCCCTAAACTCACTCTTCGAGTGTCCATGCGGAGTGCAAGTTGATTTGACGGTTTAGACAAAAGCGCAAGAACGTGATCGATCATCTAGACTGGTAACCATTCTGTCTACGTACGTTTTTTGAGATGGTATGATTTTTGCCGTCGAGCATCCGTGGTAATATACGCCAGGCTGGCACTCGATCGACAAAACGCAATTTGCCGGACAAGTTGCAGATAAAAGTAGACGAATCCATTCGACAAAGACCCTTTTCCACTGACGTGGGAACGGGGCCCACGGCTCTTGCATTTTTATATCCCGGTTGTTCATGTCCGTAGCATTATACATAGATACAGCGAACAAAAGCGATGCAACTACAGTACATAGCAGTGCCGTATCCAAAGTAACCAACCATCCTAAAAATTCTCTGCACAAAACTAGTTAGCTGGGCCTGCCAACGGAGGGAAAAGCAGAAACGCACCCTTGCCAAAGAAGAAACGCGTGCCTCTGGGATTGGAGTACTTGTTGGACATCTGGTGGAGCTGCCTGGAGAGAACTGGGGGGCCACAGAAGAACTAGAAAAGGACGGGTAAGCGGACGAGTTGAAAAGTAACGACGAGCTACGAACCACGCCGACATCAGTTTCGGGGTGCTTCTCAACTATAGAACCGAACACCCTGTCCCAGTTTGGCCTGCCGAAATGAGTGGGAGCACGCAAAGAAGTGATAGCGTCTTTCTCTGCACCGACATCTTGGACCTAAGGAAAATACAATTAGTACAGCAACCACTGAGAAAATGGGTACCGCGCACTATAATGTTATTCATGTCATCCTCTTTGATCTTTGCAGTGAGGTAGATGTTGATCTCGATTCGGTTTGACGTGTCCTGCTCTTCGATAGCCTGCAGTAGCGAATGGAACCATTCAGCGCTGCCAAAGTCACGGATGACCCAAGTGAAGTAGACTTTGGAGAGACGGGTAGGCTTGGAGTTGTTCAGGTTGTTCATGCGGTACCAGATCGACTTCAGGATACTGAATGGATGTGGTCAATGATGTCATGAAGTAAACGAGGGATGTGATACGCACGAAGCGAAGGGCGTGACACCAATTCCAGCACCAACAAGGAGGACAGTTTCGTAATTTAAGAAATCCTCGCTGGCACTACCAAACGGACCGTCAACCATGATGCGAGGGAGCACCCGGTTGAGCGGCGGATTTGTGTTCGTGCCAATAACCTTTCCACCACTGGCATCGACATCCTTGGAATCCTTAGAGTCGAAGTTACAGCCAACAGCCTTGGCAAGCGCAGAGGTGAAGTCACCGACGACACGGATGTGCACAGAAATATAATCTTCCTCAGGAGCGCTGTGTTATTATAAGCTTTGCTCGCAAAAGCGATTGAGGAGTTAACTTACCTCGTAAGGGTGAAGGGATGCCACTGGAAGTAGGAAATCTCTGGGCAAGAGATGAAGATGTATTGCCCTGCCCGCGTAGTGGTCTTCTCCTTTTTGATTTGGATTTCAATGACTTTGGATGGGTGTTGTATGACCTTGGAGATATAAGTCTTATGACGTGAACGAACTTCACGCAAAATCCGTTCGTATGTCCAAATGAGGCCACCGATGAGCCAGTATCGCTGGAAAAGCCGTTGTCAAGGGGTGGCACAAAATTGGCTTGTCAAAGTTCGCGTACCCAGAAGACACCAATAGAGTTGAAAGAACAGTACGGTTGTCTGTCCGGCTTGATCATGCACCACATACCATGGAACTGCCAAGCGAGGAAGAAGACGACAAACAAATGGTGCGTGTACCAAAACCTCTCAAAATTGGCACGGCGCCTTTTCTCCATCGCGAACCAGACCATGACGCCCAATGCAGCAGTCATAATCCAACCCGTAGCACCGGGACCAGTGGCAAAATTTGCTTGCAAGAAAACAAGCACACGTTTGCCAAATGTATTTGCATCGGGATCAGCGAGGGCGAGCTCGTAAAAGTTGTGCATGTGAGCACCAATGTGGATGAGAGTAAAGACAACCATAGACCAGGCTGTTGCCTTGTGGAATGTTATGTTCTTGTCAAATGGGATAAACGAATTAAGGGGTGTTCTGCGAAGCAGGGAGATGAAGTTTCGGCAGACAGGTAAGAGAATGAAGATGACATCGGTGTGTAGTACAAGTGCTGCAGCTCTAGCGATAGCTGTGATAATATTAGAGAAAGGGGGGCCTATACGACATATCTGAATGCTTACCGTAGGTGATGCCAAAAGTGGCGCGGGCTCCAGTGAGGTCGTCACTGAGCTGGTAGTTCATGAACCCGAATGCAATAACAAGCATGTGGAAAAAGATCCAAGCAGAGAAAAAGAGGCGCTTTCCACCCTCATTGATCATCCACCTATCAAACTTTTGACCAAGAGTAGGAGGATCATCGGGAACCTTGGGTACGCCAACGCCAGCATTCGGAAGAGGTTGCTGGATACCTTGAAGGCGAAGGCGCTCTGCTTTGTTGCGCTGGAGATGACTTGGTGGTATAGAATTCAATGCATAATCGCCCGCACCATCGACGAAGGGGTCTTGATCTCTGAATGGGTTGCGATCTTTGAAATCAAGACCGGAGGACCGTTTGAAGGACATGAGTTGTTCCGGTCAAATAATTGAATGATACAAAGAACGACCTGCGCGTATAATGAAAGAGAGGACCTGCCTGCTGTAGAAGAGGAATATGTATGATGGGGGCCTCAACGGTACGACAAGGTACTTAATTTATGCACATTGTTTCTTAACAGTCATTCCCACGAGTCACTGTCGTTAACTACAGTCGTCTCCGTCTGTGCTCTCATCACCAGGGCTGTGCCCCCTTGCCCCCTCATATCAGATAAGTAGCTGTGTTAAGCCTGTGCTGCGCGTATTGCTGCCAGTGGTACTCATACAGGAAACGTTATCGTCCCCATCCTATTACTCGGCATGCCCTGGCAGTTCCTTTCTAGTACTCCCGTACTCCAACTTGATCAGGTCCATCATTATTGCGACAGAGTTTCATCACCATTCAATCAAAATTGATGGAGCAGGCTGTCCAGATAACTCCATCATGATCCGTCCCACCGTATTACCACCTAGCTTGAGCCTAAGGTGATAGATATCTGATGAAACTATGGGTGGTCTCAATCAAACCAGATTGATTACCGCGGCGCTCCCAAGTTCAGGGCGAATCTCTCACTTGTTCAACCTAGTTGAAAAAATGCCATCATTATTTAAACGCACAGGTCTTCGACGAAGCCGGCGTATCAGGCATGCGAATTCACTGGGTGGTTCCGGTAGCATTGCAAGGAGCTAAAATTTAAGAAACAGTGACGACACAGTTTATGACCCACACACCCAAATTAACCAAGTTCAACGACATAACTGCCAAATTACTATCCTTGTGTTCCGCCGGTCGATATCTTTATTAAAGAACACAATTTTCAGACGAGGTACAGCGGCACTACATGATGAAACACGTAGAAGGTGCGGCAACCGTTACAGCGGTCCCCATAAAGCTGATGGGCCAACCTCGTGGTAAGTTGTCGTAAGGTATCACGTCAAAATCAAAAGGACCATCTGCCTGAAATAGAACGCGGGCTCGGCGACCTTGTCGAGCATGACATTGCGAACGACTGCATTTGAACGCACACTATAGATAAAAATATCATTCACAATTTCTGCAACTTCGAACTCTGCTGAGCACACTTACCGATACCACCTATCGGAGGAGACTTGTCCGTTCAATCATCCCATGATGGGCACACCTGTATGGTCACAAACCCGTCTTTTATTTTGTCCCGTTGCAATCACGCAAACCCGCATCTTGAACGTTCGAGTTTTCCGTGAGCACGTTAACCTCAACACGTCCACTAGCAATCCCATCAAGCCAACCTCCACGATGTATAATCAGTAACCACACCGGGGCTAATGACGGGCGACGTATAACGCACCAGATAAACACAACCCAAAGACTGAGACGATGAAAACACGGAAGTCACACCGTTTCAGGGGACACAATGGACGACTAAATTTATCACATTCCTATGTGGTTTATATCCGTCATCGTGCAGCAAGACGATGGCGAGCACTTGGCGCGTTTGATGCACGACAGTAGCCGCCGCTGGAAGCGATTCTTCTGAACGTCTTGACTCTTCGCAGCGTAGTGTCCTGTTTGACATCAGGAAGCGGTATGTGCTTCTCGAAAACATAATTAAAGTGATAAGACTGACATTCGAGTTCAGGTGAGTGTAAAGCTGCAGCAGCGTGACATAAGTTTATACCCATTCGCCTATTCATAGCTCGGTGCTCAGCCTCGACGGATCTTGACAACTCTAAATTAGTCACCGTAAATGTGCCAAGAATAAAAGGGTCTGCCTGCTTACGGCTTCCCATAGACTTCAAATTTCGTTTTTGTTGCATTGCACGCCCTGCCATCTACAAGATATCACTCGAGTGAGCAACAGTGCGCAGCCTGGCCACCAATCTACACGGGCACGAGTGTCTTGGAGGAACGGCCATCACCATCGAGCCGCACTGTACTCTAATTAGACAGTTCGACCAGGACTACGTCGGGGACCCTGTTAATTGAGTTCTCCACAAATAGATACAGGCCATGGGTGCGGCTTATCTGCGCGTTGTCGTTGATGTCTTGAACGCGTTAAATGTGGAAGCCGTATCCTGAAACGAAGAATCACGGTCCTCCACACAATACGTGTTATGACATGATACATATCCATTGAACGTGTCTATCAATGACAAATTTAGCTTTTGCACAACAATAGACAGTTACTATGGGCTACATACTGTCTGACCTTTGCTCTCACACATCTGTCCTGAGCAGAGTATGTGTAGTCCATGATCTAGATGTCATAGCCTCGAATGACATAAGTTCCTGGACAGTTTGAACAAGATGAAGATCTTTTGGCGTTGCTCAGACGCTCGCATGAAGTTGAGGAGAGAACATTTGGAACAGTGATATTCGCAAACTGGAAGAACGAAAATTCTAAGAAATCAATCCACTGAAATGAAGTGATAAATTTAAAGGGTTCTAGCCTCTGGGATGAACGGAGGGCCGGTACTATTACATAATACCCCAACCCTGTTAACCCAATTCGGTTACGTCAGGCCAATTCTATGGATTCAGCCAGGAGGCTCTCCTTGCCGATTTATGTTAGGCATGATAGCCTCTTTGCAGGAGATTCTTCATGACCGTAACAACATTACGACTAGGTTTTTGTTCCGACACGAGGGACGTCGTACTACCACCGACAGACCATAGCACCAAGAAGATCCCCTCCTTCAGCAATATTCTCTTAGCACCCCGATATCACAAAATCTGGAATAGACCTAATGCGTCCTACTCGGAATTCTAGTACTAGGCCGGTCCTAAGGAATCATAAATATATTTAACGCGATGGTGTCCACACCGCGTCCCCCCTCTTTTTCCTCAGAATTTGTGGTACCTTAGTGCCCTCGCCATGATGACAGCACAATTCCTTCTTCACTTTCTCAACACACTAAAGAAGTGGCTTTCACGTCACTGTCCGAGTTCACTGTCGCTTTTTTGGTCTTTACTCCGCCAATTTGCTTCTGGTCATTTAAAGCTCGGTGTATGTGGTCGGAGATTGTTTGCTGGGACCCGTTTTTCCAGCGAGGCTCTACCACAATCACAAGGGAACATCGCAAGAGGAGATGCACCCATTTGCTCGAGTTTTCTGCCTCCACCTTCTTCGGATGATCCTTATTTGAGAATTCATTCACAACATTCACAACATCTGCGAAAAGGTACGGCGAGACCTCAGACTAATACAACAACGCAGAATGGGAGTAGCGCAGAGATAGACGGGGGCTCCACGTCAAGTTTTCACCAGTCCTTGCAGACGGGAGAGGGATCGAGCAACATCAGTCAGACTTTCCCCGATGGTGACCCATTAGAGGGGTCCAGCAGTCCAGGCCCATCACATCTTTCAAGCTTCCATGGCCCATTCAAGCTGTCAGGGTCACATTCACGATCACAGACATACACGAATGATTCTCGTTCTCTGGTTGCTGCAACGCCCACACCCTCCACGTCGCGTCTGGCGCTTGGCTTGGCTCATTCCAAACATAGTCTTGTTTCGCAGGGCAGCGGTCAATCCCTTACACGATCAATTACTGGATCACAATGTGGACAACCTACATTACGACTGCACGAAGGACCTGTCTATCATCTCCCGAAACACATCCACAGTTCCATCGCGCTACAAGATGGACCACTAGATCTTGTTACCGGCCATCATGGTCGCCTCGTTGTTCCACCCGGTAGCGACGAGATGCCGGGCTCAGAGATTCTTGAGGTTTATGAGGATAAACCTCCAGGAATATTTTCTATGGTTGCGGAAGGAGTCATGAGGTATGACAGGTGCACTCCCCGGTGAACATGAGCCTTCTCTCATACTTGTACTCTAGAGCTGATGTTGCAAAAGGGCCACGGACAGTACCCAAACCACTGTCCCCGCTATGACAATCAAATTTCCTGTACATGACCCGAGGTAAGTTGTACTTCACCATATTCTTTCATACATCAACTCTTTCAAGGGCGGTTGTGCCCCTGGGATGGACCACGCTCGTTCATCCAGAAGGCTCTCGCTACTTTCTAAACGAAAAAAAAGTGCGTAAAGTCCATCGATTGTTGATAACCGACATTGATAGTATGGCTACTATATGCAGAGAACATTCACAGAAGTGGATATCTTTGACCTACAAATCCACAGGCGCATCGAAACCCACATGCAGTACTTGTGGAGTGGGCTCGAGTCCATTGTTAGGCGAGAGAAGCACGATCTCGACATGACGCAGGTGGACCTTGTGCTCGAGCTGAAGGAAGATGACAAACCCGCCAGCTCTGCCACCGTTTGTTGTTACTATTTTGTCAACCACAATAGCAGGTGCCTTTTTTGGTTGCACGAGTCTGACGTCAAAGATGTGCTCTCCGGTTGTAAAGGCGTCGAGAGTCTTTCACACATACGTGGGTGGATCGTAGTTGTCAGTGTATCTGGATCTGATGACTTGTCCTGGTTCTCATCGCCAGGGCTTGCCATTCAGGCACAATACTGGTGTGTTCTAGGAAAGGTCCGCACGACATTGCTTGCAACACCATCCCATTCCTGATACAATCATAGGTTCACATACAAGTATACTAAAGGACAACGTAGGCTACATTGGGAATACTTCCCTAACCTGTGCGTAGTTTCACAAGACCATGTCGATGAGGTTAAGGATACGCTGATGCATGCGACATGTGGTTAGTGCCCCACCAGGCCTTTGATCTTGACCTGATATGTTCGGTTGCAACCATCAGATCACATGACATCAAAGCGGTCTTCTGCGCTAGGTGATGTTATCGAACTCAAGGACTATATCTCGGTGGTAGACGGAATCAAGGGTACGTACGCTATGTCGGTACTTCCTCATGAACTTTTGTGCTAATCCAATTTCTTAAAGTTCATTCCCCTGAGAATCAGCAGATGCAACGATGTCACGCTGCCATTATCATTGGTGAGGCCTGAATTTGAACTTCAGCCTCTCCTAATGTTGATTATCATTTAAGGCCGTATCATGAAGTTATTCAGTAGGTGCCCTCTCATTTGTCTATCTAGCTGTGATTGATAATGACTTTCCAGGTGACAATCAGTTTATCAACTTTCACGGGGAGAATTGCGTGAGGCTGATCGCTGACAAGACAGTCCATGGTTGGGCATACACGCCATCACTGTTAATGGTCGTGGTCGCACCACTCCTTTTTTTGGACCCCGTGACGCAAGTTCAAGAACTGCACAGGGTTTTTGTAGATGAAATTGCTTCCACAGCACGGTGGAATGCACTTAGTTCAAAATTGAAAGGGCGGCTTCAAGACTCCAATCTCTTGGTAAATCCATCTTTTATTGTTGTGTTGGGCAATATCGATATCGAGTCGTTGATAGGCCACCGTCTTGCTCAACGCCAATGTTGGGTTTCTCGCTATCAACAGTGTTGATAGGGGCGGGAGATCTGCCATTCAAATGGCTAGCTACATGTCCTTGGCGACGAGCTTTGGAAGTATAATCCTTGGCATCTTCTTGGTCTGGCATGAACAAACTTCTGGAGATAATACGGCCATGGAAGCAGTCAGTAACTTAGTTGCATAACTGGAATATTTCATAAGGTCGCTGTTTCAGGCAACATTCGCATTAAGGCTTCACGACAAAAAGCACGGACTTGAAAGCCTGGCCGTAATTTACAGTGTTCCAAAGGCGTTATTCATGTGGGGGTGAGTCTGTACCATAATGTCATAGGCGGACGCCCTGACTTCAAGTTAGGATGATCTTTTTCTTTGTGGCATTCTCCATCGATTGGTTCGGTGCCGGGGATACAACTTCCAGGGCCGTAGTTGGTGCTGTGATATTGATCGTATTCACGATGATATTAAACGGCATCATTCGCGTCAGGGAAGGAGAAGGCTGGTGGTGGCGCGCAATTGGCCAGCAGCTATCATCCCTTCCAGCTTGCGCTTGGAAACGAGTCGTGGAGTTCGTGAAGATGAAAAGAGGTCAAAGATGCGAACCTCAACCCGATCCTGAAGAAGCCAGCCTTCACACGTTGACACGCCTCTCGCAAGCAAACGTCGAAGCAGATGCTTCAACTTCACGTAACTTCCAACCAGAAACATCAGGCGTGGACGGTCACGAAGATCACTCTCGCTCTTCTATCCCTCGAACTCGGTCAGACCAGCCTAATGCCTCTGTGGCGTCTAGGAATGAAGGACAAACAACAGCAGTAACCAACGACACGGGCACCGCAATATCACCTAGTTCATATTATACAGAACACGAGGAGAATGCGAGATACACAGACAATATCGTCGAAGAGCCGGAGGAGGTCGATTATCCTCGGCCTTCGCCGAGCACAACTCCACATCCAAGGATTGTCGCTAGAAGTGCCACCGATGAACCTTTCCGTCATGCGCCAGTGCCTGCGAAGTGGACACTACAAGACGGTCAAGACATAGAAGAATGCAAAGATAGAACTTGATTTTGGTGGCTATGACAGATTATGAGGGAAAACATTGAGTTGAAGTATTGACACCCTAGGTAGCCATTGCCAGTCAGAACTACATCTTCGTATATTAGATGACTAGCTTATAGGCCAGCTGCGAGGTGAATGACCTCGTCGGGCGTCGCCTCACCACCGACGGCGGTATGACATGCCGATAAGAATGCGAACTTGGCGTGCGGAGATATTGTTCGATTGATTAAAAGCATAACACTGTCTACATATGTAAGGAACTTGATCAAGTTCCTTACATATGCAGGCAGTGTTATATGTATCAGGCTCAAAGGTTTATTACCTTTATATCCATTGCGTCCTCATGCTCTGTCTACAGTTATCGGCAGAAGAAAAAAAAGTTCCCTCCTGGTGGATGCCCGCTGGCATTTATGTATCCATCAACATGGGCTAAACAAGGTGTTGGAAATAAGCCATCCGAGTACCATCATCCAAGAAATCTGTAGGGTGATATATCAGCTGCTTGTCAACCGTAACATTGAATGATTACTACTACACAGAATTATATTAGCATCTAGAGCCTCTTGTACGATTGAATTCGAGCGGACGGTAATCTGCTATTGAGATCAATCCATATATATTGTGTCCTACTTATAGTCATGCCTCCCCCCTGGTGAAAATCAAGCCAAAGTAGTATTCGCCACATACCCTACATAGTAGCCCATTCTACGAAACAATGTGAAGTTCCTGAGAGATGAGTTGCAGTAAAAAAGAAACACACCCGCCCTCAGGGTGTGTCAACGGAGACATGCGAAACCCTCGCATACCGATGCTCCGCTAATGCATTATACCTGTGGCTGCTTCATGCCACTCGAAGGTGAGCAACTTCTCTTTGAATGCCTCTGCGTCCTCTGGCGAGATGGGAGGTCCGCCATGTATACGCAAAACCTGCAGGCTGTTGAAAGGGGCCTGTGATGTGGGGTCTCTATCCCGCGCTCGTTGCACCGCATCGTCGCGTGCATCAATCAAGGCCAGAAGTGCATCTGCGGAGAACTCTGTGCAATTCTCTATCTCTAGTCGGGACCAGCTTGGAGATGTGAGTTTGTTTGGACTCCAAGAACGGTAAATGCCACGGATAGTGTCATCATTGAAGATGGGACAACATTTGATGGAAAGACAATTGCCATCCCAGATGTTGATAGCCTCAGCCATGCGTGAGAAAGAACCTTCCAGCACGAGGGTGTCAGCCTGAGTCAAGCGAACATGATATACAGAAGATGAGAGCTCGTGCTTGATATGCACAAGGCGTGGAGCTGGTCCGATCTTAGACATGAAGATGGCACGGACCGTCGAGAGGCTAATGGACCGCAGGCTCACAGCTTCGATCTGAATGTCGTAGCCGTCATGCTGCGTGAGAATGCCATCAAACGAAATATCTTGAAGAGTTAGCTTTTGAAGCATTCCAAACCTGCGATGAAGTCCGTCGACGACGAGCAAAACGTCGTGCAGGTGTAACTCTCCTGTTCGGTGTTTGCCACCGGAATAGCGCGAAATACATAGGTCCTCTAGGCTGGAAAGTCGTTCGACCCAGCGAAGGGCACAAGCGTCACGGAAATTGCGCCCATTGAGAAAGAGGTACCGAAGCGCTGGAGCATAGAAACCCCACTCCTCAGGAACTTCGCTGCCCACGAGGGGATGCTCGCCATCATCGATCCCACATTGCAGCTTCAGCCGCTCAAGAAGAGGTGCACGGACGTTCAGATAGCGAAGAGCAGGCAAAGAGGAACTGCGAAGGAGCTGAAAACATAAAGACCTGCAACGATGTAGATGGGGAACAATCCGCGCCATGACTGCGGCTGCTTGGGCGCCCTCATCATCATTATTTGTGCGAGAATGAGAAACGATTCGTTGGTCTCGCGCGACGGTGATTTCGAAAGCGAGCATTCGGGAGAGATGAAGGTATGTGTCGATATCTGAAAACTTTGTGGTATCGAGATTGATGATGATACGTGTCCAGAACCTTGGCACCGACGCAAGAACATCTCTCCAGGCCTTGCATACTGCCGCGGGAGCGAACGGGAACTGCACGTGAGATTGCGAGCTACACGCAATCCACTCTCCGTTCAGCATGCTATCTGCGTAAACATGCTCGAAGATTATTAGGAGCAACTCTGGTGGCAAACCTCTATTATTGGTTCGACGGAGGTTACGACGAAAAGTAAGAATTCGACTCATGCGAGGGTTGCGGACTTTGGCAAATCGGTGTTTCCTGTGAAGTTTCCACCCTAGTCAGAAACTGGCTGCACGCGGGGGAGGAAGGTAAAAGCGGCGTACTCGTCATGCGAGGTCTGGCCCTTACTGTTGGAGCCAAGGTGGCCCAAACCTGCAGGCGCATAGACAGGGGGTTTCTGGGTGTTCATGGAGACTCCAAGGATGAATAGTACTTGTTCGAAGACGGCTACGTACTACGTAGCAACCTACTGAAAGTTCTTGGTATGCAACGACATTACCGATTTACCATACGGTATGTAGTACGGAAACAGACCAGTATTGAATTCGCAGCTGCTGTTTATATCATCTTCCCACACTGATTAAATCGAGCTAACAATTTAATATAATTGGTCGTCTGACGGGGTTTCCAGATCTCATGGCATCAGTGGTTGACCGCGAGGCAATTAAACGTCCGCAGCACTTCATGTAAATTCATAGCTTTACCGGCGCCCCACCTAATGCACCGCTTCTATGGCAGCCTCGGATACTTGAGCACAACTTAAGCAAGGTGAATACTAAATATGCTGCAAGGTCTGCTACGAACCACTTGTAAATCGCTGGTTGCGGTGATTGGCAGCTGCAGCATGTGTCAGTGGAATCGCACTGTTGCATATCACGATACGATGTCATAAAACAGGTATAGGCCAACGTCGAGCGCACAATCAAGTCTGCTCCGTGATAACCAGCTTTTTGCGCTCTGCGTTTGGTTTCCTCTCCCCGGCACGCGTATGTTTCCGCCGACGTTCCTCCTTGACGGCACGTGCATCGAGCATAGTGCGCTTGAGCTTCGCAGCCTGGTAGACTGGCTTTGGTAAGTGTCGGTTGCTGTGCTGCTAGTGAGCGCGAGTCAAACAGAACAGAATAATTATTACCGTTGAATCCTGCCAACTTCGTTATCGTGCTTCCATCGGTCTTTCAAAGTATCCCGGTATTCGATTGCGGCGCGTTCCCGGGCTGTGATGATACCAAGCTTTTCTGATGCTTTGGCTTTCCATATCCGTACATTACCATCGTCGGAGCCTGTTAGCACAAAACGCGCGTCGGCAGTGAATATAGATGATGATACCCTTATCGTAGAGTGTGAACAAGCTGACCAACGGAGATACATTGGCTTACCTTTGCATTCGTTTAGTATGATACACTTCTGGTCCCGTGCCCTGACCCTCCTTCCAAATTCTTACTGTCCGGTCCCATCCACCGCTAACAAATTCCAATCCAGTCGGGCTCCAATCACAGCTCATAACTGCTGCAACATGTCCTTTGTAGATGTGAGTAGGAGATTTCAGTTGCCTGACATCAAACGTATAAAGATTGTGATCTTCGGATGCGAGCAGGACATTCGTTGGAAAAGTCGGTGACCATGCAAGTGCATTTGAGCTCATCTGCATGACAACACGACGCTCTGCCTTTCCTGTGCGAATATCGTAGAGGGTGAAAGTTCGGTCCGAGCCAATGCTGCCAAGTACGCTTGTTTCACTCAAATTGAATCGCACAGACGTGATAGTCTCGGTGGACGTTGGGAACGTTAAATTGGATATTGCGGCGCTCCTGGATGTCAAGTCAGCTGAGACATGATAATAGAGATGGACAGTGCCCACTTCGTTTCGTCCCATATTTGAACAATGTTTGAAGCTGTAGCAAAAAGTGGATCCGAACGATGGTGGTCTATTGAGCTGTGTGAAGGGACATGTCAATCAGATGTAGATCTTAGCGTATCTAAGCAGCGTACTTGAAAGGTGATTTCCCAGGATACTCGTTCAACGGGCGCTGCTCCTAGATGGACTGGGATAGATACACAAAAAAACTTGTTGCCAACTGAGAAACTGACTGTTATATCATCTTGCGGGCTCGCGTCCCAAAGTTTGATTTTGCTATCCACACCGCAGCTCAGTAGCCGGTCGTCTTGGGCAAAGCAAAGGCCTGACACTTTGCCCTTATGAGCACCTTGTATTCGACGGATGTGTTTGCGCTCGGAAACATTATGCAAAATCACGCCTATGGGAAGTGAATTTTTGGAGAGCCAAGTCAATTTCCCAACGTACCTCCATCCCAGCTACCACTGGCAACAGCACTCAATGACCCAGGTTTTTTGCATAACACCTCGACCGCGTCTATGTGACCCTCAAGAGCTCCTACGAAGGGCTTCGCAAACAACTTGTCCATCTTGGCAGCATTCAAAGCACGATTTCGTTCGCGAGCGCGAGCAAATGGGTGCATCAAGGGATCGAGATTGCGGGTGGTAGGCGTAGGGTCTCCAGGTCGTGCAGGTAGGTGCACTGAAGGAGCATGTTGGAGAACAGATATTTTCTGAAAGGGCTCAATGATACCAGTTTACTTGATACGACTGGTACGATGCTTACCACCATGGCATATGCCCAAAGCAACTATTCTGGAGTCGCTATGTAACACTTGAGTAAAAGTACTTGGATCCATGGAAATCCTCAAATGTAATCGTGGGAATTTATGGCTTGGTCGATTTTTTTGACGTCTAATGATCGACAGCCTAGCTATACCTATGATAGTCCGACATCGACACACAGTGTTGAATCGCATCGTTCCGTTTACGATTGTGAAGTCCGTCCAATATTTTGTCGTGCGTTCGCCCGCGAGATGTTGAACATTCCTACCATATTGATCTAATCGTACTTATCTGCTGTCGCGAACCGCAGATATGACGGCGTCTGTCGCAAAGTCTCTCCAAGGGATTTACGCCACATCTGTCGTGATCATTCACCATCCCACGATGCGGCATATAGCATCATTTGAACATTTCAATTTCTTCCAAGTCGCCTGCCGAATTTTTGTCCGCCGCCGCCAGCTTCTCTCGTGTCACCACAGGTCACCACTTCTTGCATATCTAAACGCGGTCATTTCTGTCGAGCGGCAAAAGTGGTGTTCGATGGCAGTACTACAAATAGCACTAAGTAAGTGAGCGTGTCTGTTCGTGTCGATGGCTTTCCATAAATTAACACTCATCCACACATTCGAGTCAGTTACATTACGGAGTCACTCACCGTTCGAGCCGTTTTAAATGGCCTTCAGGCTTCATTCTGCTGATTGTATGATGACGATCTATGATGGCCGTCAGGATAGTGGTGATGGCGCTCTGACGGGGGAACAGATATGGTAGTTTCAAATTTTAATATTTCGCTTCGCTGCTCGATTATAGTTTACAGGAATTGAATTTTCCCGTGCACCAGATGATTTCGAATTTCTTGAAGCACCAAGGAGTACCACGTCTCTACCTAAAAAGCTGCGTTGCCACCAAGCTCGAATTTGTAGGTGTCCAGGTTACCGCTATGTTCCATATTTCCACGGCATATCAAGAAGGAAAGACTATCTTCCCTCAGAAGTTAGAACCTACCAAGTCATTGCGTCGCGTGCAGTTGCTACCAAGCGCCGATACCCATACAAGACCCAAAGAGCAAAATTTAAAGAAATAGACGACTGACTGCGACTGAGAAGTTGCGGGTTATGTAGTTACTTCCCTCCATCGCGTTAGATGGGATCAACTTTTGCGCCTCGCCGATACAGTCTATGTTCTTCGGCTGCTCTGTTTTGGAGTCGGAGACTTCCGCCAAGTGCAACCTGTGATAAAATTTTTCTCCGGATCGTGTTGGTGAGTTGCATTCATTCGGGATCACTGGTGCACCCTTTGACTATGTATGAGACAGTACAAGGTCTCGATGTGACAGCACATCGTCCGCACCTGCAATTCCTTTTGCCCTCGTACCCTTGCAGCGACTGCCCCGTCATTGTTTCTATATCGCAAATAATCTTTGTTAGAACGCTAGCCGCCAGTTGCCAGTTCAGCCGTATGCAGACACATCTTGCAGAGAAGATCAAGTGCAGGTACGATTCTATTGCGGTTCAGTCGATGTCACACACCAAGTGCATTAATAGCTTGCATGTATCTAACGAGAAATCCGTTTACCTTCGGATGTTTACCATGAATTACAACAAGAGATGTTTGTACACCTGTTTGCTGTTGTACATTTCTCCCAAACAGTGTTTGAATGGCGCAGCGACTCATCGTACTTTCGACAGTGCGGAGGTCGGAGATGAGAGTAAAATCTGACACGGCAGTGAGTTGTATATCTTGGAGTGTAAAATTTACTTGAACTCAGAGAAAGATAGACAAATTCATCCACCGTTCGCCGCTGATCCGTCTCAGTAAGTATTTTCCGTATTGCAAAGACTGGACTGAGACACGAAGATATGCGTACGGCGTGCAGACAGCAGACTGCTAAGCACACGTTGACAGGGAGCGGTGGAGCGCAGGTGGAGTTCGGGCGAGCGCGCACATGGGAGTTGGACGAATTGCTTCCGCGGAATCATCCGTTTCGTCCTTACAATAACGTTGCAACAATTATTTCTTTGCATCATCTCCTTCTTGCACGAACTGAGGACCGAGAAGCAGATGCAGGTAAAATTTGGTACGTACGCACGTGCGGTCGTAAGCGAAGGTGCAACTTGAACCAGACGTTTGCTGGCGTTCCGGACCAGGCTCTTAGTTCGGAAAGTGCCAGCGGTGTTTGTATTTGACTTCGTTTCCAGGTGCTAAAACATATAGTCGCCAGTACGGCGGATGTTCAGTGAGATATATATGCATGTAGCCGGGGGCTCTCTTTGCCATAAATAGATTTACGGCGGAGCTCAGCACCACGAAGACTGGAATTTATCTGGTACCCGGTGGTGGATATTCTGGATGTGCACCTGCGTCCAATGTCTCGCACCTATTGTCATTGACCATTGATACAGGTATCTCGTGAGACACCAAGTACGACGAGAACGAGGATAATTGTACAAATAAGGAAATCAGCGCCAATCATCAGCATCTGCCACGTGGAAATCCAATATCCGGTTGTAAGTTGCAAGTTGCCACTACGATCTCAGATCAGATCATAATGGAAGATTATATCTATCGTTCAAAGATCGTCCAATGATAAGTACACAACTCTTGCATCCCCCAATCATCTAGGCAGATATATAGGCTAAGCCTCCGCAGTGCCCCCTTTGCAGCAAGTACTGCATTAATATTATTACTCTCATTCTACTCCAGCCAATTCCAGCCGTCATTTGTTGGCTTCTGTCCACGATCCTTACTCACTTGCCACAAGCTTATAGTTCTTAGAACTCTTCTTGAGCAGCTGCTCGCTAGCATGAGTTCACCATCGTGCTCTGTAGGTTGTCTGCTTTCTGCAGAAAACCTTCGCTGCGTTCCTCTGAACCTCATTCAAATTCACGTCCTTACCATACCTCCTGTTATCGAGCTCTTTTTCTGCGTGTTTTGGATTTGTATGACCTGGAGATCGAGCAGGTGCGTCAGATTTAATTTCAGCTGCAAAAGCTTGGGCATTGAGCTCAACGTTTCTGCGCCGTTCCTCGCAACGGTACCCTTATTATCTATCATTATCCGTCACGTTGATCGGCTAATGGCTTTACATATAGGGCGCACCTATTGCTGGCCGCAGACGGTGTTTTGTATTTTATCTTGGCGCTGGTCGACCTTTTATCGCATGTAATACCCGCTGTGCGGAATTCAGTTACCACTTCTAGAGTGGCCGAACTATTCCTTGGTATGTGACCATGTACACCAGAGAGACTGAACGCTGAGACATGCACCGACTCTTCCAATGTTACAGGATCTGTCTCTTTTGTTCCTATGCTATCATACACTTCATATCTATTGTGGCTCAGTCACAGGGAATTCATCCCCTACCTCCCTCGCCGCCACCAACCTGCAGCTAAATATCTGTTCACTGGTCTTATCCCTGTGGTTGCAGTGTCGAGTTTCGCGGCATCGCTCGGAATATCTATCCGTGAGAGATTTAATTCATTTGTGTTGTTCTTGACTGATGTGTCGTCAGAGAATTTATCTTTCCCGCACGCTCCGCTCACCATCGACTTCACCAACAAGAGCGAATCGCTATGGCTGAGTCTCGGCCAGCTGTCACTCGCACTATATACAAATTATCAATGTCTAACAGCCTTCCTCGCGTTGTATCGGCTCTTTACAGCCCTTTTCGACCAACGGCGCATCGACATCAATAATACCGACGAACACCATTTTTTCAACGGCACTGGATGGATTACTTTCGGCATCAAACTAGGAGCTGTTGAAGGCATCGTTGGATTTGCGGCGGGTGGCTTTGCTGTTCCGCTTTCCAGAAGAATCCTACGACTGATCGCCAGGGTTTGCATAATCATTGGCAGTTTGAAGGGGTAGGTTTCCTTGGCACCACGTTTGCCCAATTCGCTAATACTCAATGCACAGAATGGACGAAAACGAAAACTTTGAGTTCCTCAACAAGGAGTTGGTCTTGTGGCGTCGTGGCAAGCCTTTATCGACCTCCCACTCGCTCATAGCCAATCGACCCATGACCATACAGTCCTCACAGGTCTCAGACCTGCATTACGAGTCCTCTCCGATTGAAAAGGATGCGGAAAGGGGCAAGGAAGGTCGAGATGTAACCATGCACAATGAAGTTGGCAAGCCGCCAGTCTTGCACGTACGCCTTTCTGCACTCCCTCCTCCCGAACGGGCTATCCATGCAGATGAATCGCGGAGGCAATCTAGCCAGAATACATCTACAGAAGTGCTTGCATCCCACACTGATGCTAGCCCCTCAAAGAGCAACGCTCGGCGCCAGTCCGCGCAGACTATCTCCGACGATATGAGCATTGTCCTTGAGTTGACCCCCGACTTACCCCCCGGTGTTACTGGCAAGTACCCCGGGTCCATGCTCAGTCAAGGACACAAGGATGACAAATTCGAGCCCCCAGTTCTTGGCCAGCAGAGCATGCGTTGTAGTGCTGCACAGTCATATGGCGATCAGGACCAGGACGCGGCTACTGAACATCCTGTGTTCCATGCTAGCGCGTTCATGGAACGCAAACCCGTACTTTCGCTTATATCCATTCCGCAGTCCGCGCATGCGCGCGTGGGAGGACCCGTGTTACCATGTACAAGACTTGCATCACAACACAGCGGCAATTATCCAGTCCAGTTTCCCGTAACACCCACACGGGCAGGAATCACTATTTATTCCCCAACCGCCCAACTAGAAGGGGAGAGCTGGGACTCACTGAAACGCTGCCGCGGACAGCTATCATCCCTTCACTTGCCCGAGCGTGCGAGCAAAGCCCACAGTGACACTGCGCATTCTTCACAGTGGTCAACCATTGCACGTTCCCAATCGCTTGCGAGTATCAGGATGGATGGTGGTGGACCGGTAATCAGTCTACGACGCGCTTCTGCCAATCCTGGCGATTCGGATTCCCCGTCGAGTGCAGAAACCTTGCGCGACAGTAGGCAGCAGATTATCATTGATCAGCAGCATATTACGTCCGCGGATGCTGCCATAAACCAGTTCGAGATCCAGGCAGCGTTCAACCGAGAGAAAGCTTTGCGGAGACTGAACGGGGAAGTAGGTGTATGAAATTTGAGACAGTTGAAGAGAGAAGACAGTCAAGGAGCGAAGACAGCATTTGACCAGGCGGTGACCTCCTCCCTGGCGACTGCATCCCGCCCCGCGACAGGACAACAATTTGACTCAAAAAATAAAAATGAAAAACTACCTTCAGAATCGGGTACCTTTGCTGTATTACTACCCCTCCGTAACAATGTCTCATTCCTGTATTGATAGAAAGGGCTGTTTATGGGTAGAATGACATAAGCCAGTATCATTACACAAGACTGTGAGTACAAGAATCATGCAGCGCAGTACTAGCTAGTTCTGCTCGAAACAATCAGCCTGTGAAACACGACAAAGTTTCGCAACGTACCTCTGGTATCCTAAATATCGTTATTTCCTGTTTATCAAGGTCATGAAAATGTAAACCAATGGAAAACGACAAAGCATACCTGTTGTTTGAAGTACCGCCGATTCTCCTCATCGATAAGCACGAGATTCAGGTAGTACCGTGTGCTAAATTTCTTGTTCACTTCGCGAAACGTTGGTGTGAGATCAAAGCCACCGAGGAATAGTCGGATAGGGATGGTTTCTCCTAAGAGTCGGTCAGCAACGAACGTAGAAAACTGTATGTTCGCGCCCACCTCTGACAGGAGCGCCATCCATGATTTCAAACTTTGTGATTGTTTCACTCTCGTTGTACTGATTTGGTGGGGAGCCGGTTGTTTCGCGTCGTATTATAGAAAGCTCCATATGCTTGATTTTGATACGAACGAGCAGAAAATATATCTTGCCAACGATCACGTCCTTCAGGTGATACCTGACACACGGTCAGCACTCCGGCCGGTTGTATAACAGAAAATAACACACTTTGACTTGTTATATTCGAATTCAATATGCAAACAATCCTCAATGCCAACCTCCATCTTGATGGAATTGTTACTGTCTGGAGGCATGCGATATGAGTGTACCCAGATGTCTCTCTCCTTCGCAACATCCGCCATTCGCCTTGCAACAGATACTCGTATAAAGTAGCTTTAGAAAAGGTCAATTGGCATTTGCATGGCGCGAAAGACACCGTACCGTAGCTTGACATTGATGCCCTGGTAACTCTCGAATTGCTTCTCGACATTCTTGAAGAGGAAGTCGAAAGTCTGAGCTTGACGCAGGTCCCCAGGTGATGCCAATTCTTGAGATAATGATAAGAATTCATGATGGTGCCCCCGATCGTAGAACAACTCTGGAGCCAGACGACAATGAGACGCTAAGGAACCATGACAGATATGTGGATACTCGCCGATGCTACCAACGAACTCAACCTTGATGCCCTCATGAGTCATTCGCTTTCCATCGCGAACGCGAATGGTCACCTGCAGTGGTGTGAGCATCTCGGACGTAATAATCTAGCTAAGATGCAACACATACCTGTCCTGCTACTGAGTCACCGTCGTAGTAAACTGGACATGAAGCTGTGCGGTCCTTGTCAGTCTTTATGTCCACCTGCTTCCGCAGCTCCTCTCCTTCCAATTTGATGTCGACGTCAACGGGTGATGCGAAAAAGTATGCCATGGACTGGGAAGCTCGCGAAGGAGGAAGTCGTGAATATTTACTGCCTCAACTTGAATCACAAAAATACTAATGCCTAGCTACGGGCGGCTTAGCTAGACTATCAAAATTTGGTGTTAGTCAGGCGCTGACGGTCTAGATGAGATTTGGAGGAGATGACGAATGTCCAAGCCTCTAGGCACAGTACTGACGACGTTACAGTACAATGCAATTTATTTCAAATAAGGCATGTTATTCCCACACACCTTACAGACCCCTCTCTTAGGGGGTCTTCATACATACACAGCAACACAGTCGACTGACTTTCGTACAGCACTTTTGCTTCCTTACTTTTTCCACCATGTCCGACTTCGAAGGTGACTTCGATGATGAGCTCCTTGAACTTGCTGGCGCTACTGAGAAAAAACGCAAACACCAAGCATCAAGCTCCAGGGCTTCCACAGCCAAGAAGCGCAGAACGGAGTGAGCCTTCTCCTTGATCCGGCTCACCGCTGTGCTCATTACAAATCTCGGGGAACCACAGAGTCTCAGATGACAGTGACGCAGAGGATGGGCCGGAGAGTGAAGAGGAACCGGATGTAAAGTTCCCGCTCGAGGGCAAGTACATAGATGAGTCGGATAGGGAGCGGTGAGTGCATCTCGAACACAAAGTGCAAGTGTAGTTTTGACACTGCCCTCTGTCAATTTATTGCTACGTGCTAGGCTACTTTCTATGCCTGAGATTGAAAGAGAAGAAATACTTGCCGGGCGGCAAGAAGAATTAATGCGAATACAAGACAAGCGAAAGCTGCACGAGATGCTTCAAGCACAATCTGGAGATCCTGAGAGCATTTCGAAAGCTGCAAAACGTACTCAGAGTGCTTTATGGTGCAGGCACGCTCTGATGCTATTGTTTTGCAGGCCAACGTACTTCCCGAGGCGCCACAAAAGAGAAGTCTCGGACACTTGACGAACTCAAGGCTAGGCGAAAAGCAAAGGACGAGAAGAAGCGTGTGCGTATGCTGATCATCAGTATACTAACATCTCTTATATTCCAAGCAGACGAAGACGCACTCTCCCAAGCAAGACCGGTCCTCCTCACCCAATGACATGGACATGTCTTCGGGCGAGGAAGAGGATGGCCAAATAACACGCTACGAAGAGGAAGAAGAGAAGGACAGGAAGCTATTTTCAAAGCAGCCTGATCCTGCGGATGAACCATCGTCGCTCGGGGACCTCATGGGGTGCAGATTAACGCGGGACCAACTTGCGAAATATTGCATGGCTCCCTGGTTCGAGGACTACGTGAAGGGTGAGTGCTGTAGTAGTTTTTGAGATATTATGTGCTCAAGACCGAAGGTGGCTGGGTTCGCTATCTTGTGGGCCAGGACGAGAAAGATCAGCCACAGTACAGGATTTGTGAGATACAAAGTGAGTGTCAGAAATTAGAGCGTGAATGTTTTGTCTTATTTGAATCAGACTTGGGAGTAAATCTCACGAAGCCATACAAGATTAACGATATCACGGTGAACCAGACGCTTGAGTTGAAGCATGGCAAGTCGCTCAAGGCGTTCCATATGGACAAGGTATCGAATGCCCCATTCACACAGGTTTGTTTCCCGTTGTCACTGGCGTTTGCATTAACTCTATCGTGATCTAGCGAGAATTCGAACGTCTAGGGAAAGTGTGCCTTGCGGACGACGTCAAGTTACCATCCAAGCGAGCCCTTGAGAAAAAGGTTGCGCAAATGTCCAAGCTGATTACACAGCCTGTGACAGAAGTATGAACTTTCCCATTACCTTTTCAAGGTTGTCACTGCTGAACCGGGCTTAGAGTGACATCACCGCTATGTTGGCACGGAAAAGCCAGCTATCGAACTTGCCATCTGGTGCATCCCTCACATTGCAGCGCTCATCACTTGTGCAGGCCAAGACACTTGCGATCCGGCGACAGGACTATACCGAAGTTGCTGAAATTGATGCCAAGTTGGCAGAGCTACCCACGGTAGCCACTCCTGCTCGAAATGGAGGTGAAGAGTCGCTCAACGACAAACTGGCAAAAGTGAATGAGCGTAATCGCAAGGCCAATTTAGAAGCAGTACGCAAGGCGGAAATGTTGGAGGCCGAACGTAAACGAAGGGAACGCAAGATGAATGCCTCGGGCACCGCGACCCCAGCGGACCCGAGTGCGAGATTAAAAACTGTCCCGAGGTTGTTCAACGACATAATATCAAGGTTTGTACTCTCACTATTATAGTTGATGCACTTGGTCATCTGTCTTGCCCCTGATTGCATCATACTTCACTTCTCTGGCTATCAACTTCAAATCCAAAATGGAATGTCATACAGATCGGGTACGCCGAATATAAATGGGACGGGTACGCCTGCACTACAGGCCCATGATGCGGCCGGTGGACGATCAATATCGCCGTTCCCACCTTTAGCATTGTCTGACCCGCGAACAGGCACGAAGAAGGACAAGAGCCTGGAAGTATCTGTCATCGAAATGATAGAGGTCGATCTTGGAGATTTTTAGAGTTGTGTTTCAAGTTTTGTTGGATTATAATCATGCATTCAGGATTGTAAATATTATTGTTCAAATTATAACTACCCTCGGTCCAAAACAAAGTCGATTGCCTGAAATAGCCAATAACTAGTTCCGCTATTACATGTCACGTGAGATACGACACGTGTGGATGAGATTGCGCACGGTCCAATTAAACTTCCGTTTTGGGACGATCATCTTTGACTAGTGGTCGTCTTCGTATTTGTCTTGGTCGTTCTTGCCATCATCCTTGCTTGCTGTCGCCCATGATGACGGGCTCTCCAGCCTCACTTGAATCATTGAGCTCGCCCTCTCCATCACCACCGCCCCGAGAAGATTCGGGCGCCGGCTTGGATGCCGAGTCCGAGCTATCAGAGCTTACAGACGATGAGCTTGTCCAGGAGTCTCAGTCGCCCAAAAAGAAGACTAAGACATTCATTGACGGAGATGCTGAAGATGGTTTACGTCGTCGGCAGCCCCGTCGCGGAGGAAGAAAAAAGCGTGGCGGCCTGGTTCCTGCCCCGATGTGGGACTGGGCATACAAATCGAAGACCTCCAACTCCAATTCAAATTCAAAGAGTGAAGGAAGCGCTACACCCGGGGTCGAGGAAGAGGAAGAAGAAGAGATGGCTGGCCCGCCTCGAGCTATGGAGGAGGAAGAGGATGACGAGAATGAGGATGACCCGAGGGACGACCTCGACGGCGACAGCCCCGACGGGGATGCCGACGCTGACGAGCCTCTTGACGATGTGGGCGTACTTGTCAATGGACGTGCGAAAGATTATGACGATGAGGACGGTGCTGCTGATCCGCAAAATTCTACTTCTAATTCAGCAGTGGACGAAGAACCAGAGCCCTATGCCTCTGACGAAGACGAGCTGGCACTTGTCCCTCCAAAGCGCCGTCGCCTCGATGACCTTGCAATTTCTCCTCCAAAGCGTCGTAACCTCCTTCCCCTCTCAAACGGATTGCTTGAAGGAGAAGCCGATGGAGATGATGATGATGATCCTCCCGCCCTCAACGACCACGAAAACGACACCGAATCTGAGGACAATGACGGGCCCCCAGATGCGGGCTTGGACATAGACATGGATAACGAGGCAGAGCCACCCTCAGCACCGGTCAAGGCAGTCATAACTGTTCCATTGGTTCCCATTGACATCACAGCTCCGCTGCCAGCGTCCGTCGCGCCCATCGCAGCTGCGGCTGCCTCACACTCAATCATGGCAGGTTCAACAGTCATTCACCCGCCATCTCCCACTCCGTCTGCATCTTCTGTGTCTGGGTCCCGCTCACCCTCCTCTTCGCGTTCTCCGTCGCCCAAACCCGAGAACGGCAGACCGCAACGTAAGAGCAAACGAGGCAAGAAGGACAAAGATGAAGACTGTGACGCCGCGACATTAACAGCTCCAGACGCTGAGTCCGCTCTCCTTGAAGCAGAGGTGGATGATGAATTAGACATGGAAATGGAGTTGGAAATGCAGCCCGCTCACCGTGCCGAAGCTCTCGATGTGCTTGCAACTATCGAGCTGAAGTTTGCACTATTGCGGGAAAAGGTGTATGTCGAGAAAATGGAAGGACTCGCATGGGAGGAAGCATTGGTTTCCGAGGGTGTGTATGTTTACCCGTTTCAAACTTGTCCATGCTAAAGATCTGCTATAGGAGCACACCCAGAGCTCATACATCTGCAAGCCGAACTGAACAAACGTCGCGACAAACGACTTGCTCTTGCGTGCAGAAAGCGCGTGTATGAGGTTGTATCCGCCAACAAACGGCGGAGGACAAACGAAGACGCGGTCTGGAGTTGGTGGAAGGTGCGTTTGATACGCGTCCTGTCCATACCCGTTACTCATATTGTATTTGATGACTCGACTTAGGTCGCACGAGATGACCTGCAAACAGAGATGATTGCTGAAACCAACCGTAAACGCCGTAAATTGGAGCGCGAGCGCAGAGCTATCGAGAGACCTCAACCACGTAGGATTATTTTCTCTTGCTTGTGTCTGTACGGTTCACGAATGCTCTGTTCGTAGTGCGCCGCATTCCTAACGCAATCCCCGATCCACCTCCCGCACCCACTATTCGTCAAATTGTACAGATATTGCCTCTCACAACTTCCCGACGTCACATGCTTGCGACCGCATACCCCGACTTGAATGCCCTCCCTCAAGCAGATGCGGCTGCAGATCTTGATTTCCTGCATCAGCACCGTATGATGAATGCACGCATGGTCATGGGCCCAATGTATGGTGCGCCTTCCATAGATGCTCTAGCATTCCATGGTGGCCCGGACGTGCGCATGCCACCTCCACCCCCGCCACCTGTATTTCAACAACCCAGCCAGGGGTACCCATTGGGCGCACCAGGACGCCTACAGCGGTTGCCCTCCGGACCTGCCCCAGCACAGTATGATGGCCTCCCTCCTCCTGCATACGGCCCAGGAATGCCGCCGCCACCGCCACCTCCTCCTCATTCAGAACAACAATTCTTGAATGCAACACACGATACAACGCGATTTTCAATGCCCAAGCCAGCGGGCGGGATGGATTGGAACGTAGGAGCAGAAGGGCGACGCCGTGAGGAAGAACTAGATCGTGAGCACCACCATCGGCACCCACACCATACCCATGCCCCACCACATCATCATGTTAGTGGTCACCACCATCATCGTCACCACCACCACGTTGTGCATCACCACCACCCGCCCGAGCCGCAGCCGCAGCCGCAACCGCAGCCAGACATGGTCAATCATAAGCAGCAGCACTGGAATAAACACGGGAGCCGTCCGTCATCCACTCATCCACCATATGAAGAGCGTGACCGACCTGTTGCGACGCCATTTGTATTGGCGCCGTCGCATAATAGTATTGCAGGCTCGACCTCGGGTCCTGGATTACCAAGCGGGCCTGCACCGACGCCAAGGCATGGCTGGATGCATCAGGATGACCGAGAGCGCCCACCCCCATTTCAAGCTCCTCCAGATCGCTACCATTCCCCTGGACCTCATCGGTACGCAGGACCTTCGTCAAGTCACCCTCCACATCCACAATCTGCCCTATCCCGTCAAAACTCATCGGGAGTTTCCCCACCTCGCGCCCGACCCCTCCCTCCCAGCCCATCATCAATACCGCACCCTGGGTTGCATTCGCCGTCACGCTTTGAGCCTCATGCGTCTACGACTAGTAGCCCAGTGATGAAGTCCAGGCGACCACTGTCTCCACCTCCGATGTCTTCGTCAAAACTTGGTATGCCACCTATTGGTCTAGCATCTGGGTTTTCTCCTCGTCTCGCGGGTCCAGGAGCACCGCCTAGAGAGATGGAGGGTGGCATGAATGGTGTCGCGTCGCTATTTGGTGGGGGGAGCAGAACGGCTTCCCCCCTTATTTCATATTCGCCAGCCACTCAAGGTCCACGACCTGCTTCATCAAAGGTGAATGCTATACAAATAGTAGATGGACCCTGATTCTATACTTGTTCTTCTCCTTTCATCTTGCTTACTACAGCTATATCATCTTGTTGGGCGCCGTACATATTGCATTTTTTCCCCTTTTCACAGTAATTATGCCACGGAAACCTGGAACTTTGTATATTCTCTTGGGTCTTATTACAAAACCTAAGGCCAGGATGGATTTCGTGATAATAGGGAGTTTTCGCTTAAGAGATTTATCAAGAATTTTATTTACTTACGGGCCGTCGATTTTACACTTAAAGTGCTATTTCACTGCCCGGAGATGCATGGAGATATAAAAATCTAAAGTTGAACGTTGAACGTTGAGCGCTTGAGCTATGGTGCGCGTCACTTAGGCACCACCAATTGTGTGCAGAGGCCAAATTGACTCGAAGTTTGTAAACCTAACCCTAACCCCTAGCCTATTATGGTAACCCCTACAAGCCGCTGCCAAAGTCGACGCGGAGGATGGAGAATCTGCTTCGATACCGCTGTCGTAGGATTCAACCTAAGTACAAAATATGATTTGCATATGGCGCGGAGTGACTGGCCCTTTCAAATCCACATTTATTTGGTACAATGACCAAAAGAAACAACAATATCAAAGCTACTCAGGCTCGTGCAGCTCGTTGGCCCAATAAGCCCACTTCTCCGTCTCGTTCACAAGCAGAGCATAGCCCCGTCATTGACGCTGAACACAAAGGCTCAAGTGCGCATGACGTGGGGTCACACAGCGCAGCACATGTCCTGATAGAAATTGACTCGGATGACAACTCGGAGTCTGACTGTGGATACCTGGGTGGTGTCAATGCAGATTACTCAGGCAGTGATTCAGAATACGAACTGGACACGTCAGAGAGCAAATGGTCTGATGACAAAAGCCTTTGTGAATTTTGGGGCGATGATTTAGAGGAAAACTTGGCTGCTCTCAGAGCCGAGGCTGAAAGTCTTCATGGTCACCCAATGCCAACCATTCCCATGTTCGAGAAGAAGACAGCGGTAGAATGGGAGAAGGCAGAATGGAACAGGGCACTTGGATATAATGGCCACTCAGGCCGAACAAAGAGGAGGCATGACAAGGCTGCAAGAGAGCTTGCGGAGTACCGTGAAAAGAGGAAAACATCGTGAGTTTTGAAGTTTGAACAATGAAATACATCTGAGTTACTCACCGTTCGTCAGAGATGATCCACAAGTTACACTTATGCGCAAAATGTTTGGACGCCCCAGATTTCACGCACCCTCCCCATCTCGTCAGCCCCAGAATTCGAACTTACCTGACTTCGAGTTAGCCGAATGAATATTCATCCAGGGGGAAAACAGCCCAGCATGCAGAATGGGTGGTTTATCCGAGATGGCATACGAGTCGAGCAGGAAATGTCATTCCCACCCGACCATCTGGAACATCCTGGCAAACCAAAGGGTGTCAAGGCCGTTCTGACTGAACGTGGCTTGTACGAGCGCCGGCACAGGAAATGCAAATCAAAGTGCGAGGCAGATGCTACTCATTGCTGCAACAAGCGCATACTGGAATTGCAGCCTGACTTTCAGGAGCAACATTCACTCGTTCAGGAGATCATCAAGAACACCGGTCATCTTTGCATATTCTTACCAAAGTTCCATTGCGAGCTGAACTTTATCGAGTTCTTCTGGGGAAAGGAGGTCAAGAGATACCTCCATGAACACTGTGACTGCATGTTCAATGGGTTGAAGGCTAACATGCCACAAGCATTGGCATCCGTTTCATTGCAGACTATCTGGTTATGGGAGCATCGGACTCACAGGTGGTTGGATGCCTATCGGTCAGGGCTTGGGACCAAAGATGCATGGCTGAAGGTCCAGCAGTTCAGTTCAACCAAGTACAAGTCCCACCGACAAGCTCCGGAGACTGTAGCACAACTTTTTGATTGACTGTCAGTAGGGTAGATAACAACATCAGGAAAACCCTCCCATGTAAACTTAGACAAAGCTGCTCACATTGGATCTTTTTTAGCGCAATTAACGCAAACTAGACATATTAGACAAACTAAGCACCCTAGCCAGACTTTATTGCTGATTTTCAATTAGCCATACCTTACTGCAATTAGAACAATTTGACTGTCCTTGTAGACGACTAGGAAAGGCTTTACATGCCTTAGGAAACACTGATAGGAAGACTTTCACACTTCAAATACACGAAAAAATTAATATGATTAAACTCGGGTATCAGGCTACAGCAGTGGTAAAGTACAATCAAACGAGGAAAACATAGTGAATGGTGAGATATAGCGAGCGGCAAGGTATCAAGGATTATAGGATACATTGAATTCCTGCAAAATACGGCATGTCAGTGAGATATTCTACTCATCGTCCATGCCATCGAGGTCCAAGAGTGCTAGATCAGTGTCTTTGTCATAGACACCAATTGTGTCACGACAGAAACCTCTGCAAGTAGCAGTAAGTCAGAAATGTGTACACCAACTTGGATGCAGACTTACTGAACCTCCTCGTAGATATCGGCCATCATTTTATGAAACTTGATGGGAGCAGTCCTTCGGATTTTCTCCAACAACGCCACGTGGTAGGTATAGATGTCACAGAATTGGTTGCCTGTGAACTTGAAGTCGTCACCTGCCTTGTTCTTCTTTGCAATAAGAGTAGCGTGAATCTGACAACAAATAAGATTAATGAGAAGATAAGTGCGAACACGAACTTACAGCTGTGCTGACTATTGCTACCATGGGGATGGGAACCTCCGGCCGACTGGCCTTGTTCTTCGCAATGTCAACGAAGCGTTGCGCAAACTGCGAACCAATAGACTTCGCATTTTTGAAGAATACCTCGTATAGAGTGTCGACAACAGGCTGCCCTTGGTATGGTTTCTGTCGTTTTGGTGAAGGAAGACCCTCTGCTTTGATGCGAGGTGTCAGTGCAATGTCAAATTCTCGCCCAAAAAAAAACTAACATCAAATATCTGCGGAAAAATATAGGAATGACTCGCAAGGAGATGGTCAATGATGGCATTGCAGTTATGACTGAGTTGGAAGTATCCTGGGGCACATTTATAGGCAACATCCTTGATATCAGTGTGAAACAGGCTCACACGAGCATCGATCTACAGCATGTGTCAATATTAAACCATGATAAGACAGATCACTTACTAGATTGGTGAGTGCCAACAAATACTCATCATCAACATACATCTGTTTCTCAATCGGCACTGTCTTGTGGTGCTTTGCAGCCTGCAATAGGATTTCACGCGCATAGGAGTTCTTGTCCACAAGTTCAGGGTATCCATGCTTGAAAGCAATGTATGCTTTGACCTCGAGGATGCCGTGTTGAATCACCTTGCGAAGATCCACATTCTGGTCTGTAAGTCGAACTGACCCAGTCTTTGTGTAAACAAGATTAGCCATGGGGTCAGCATGCGAAGACTCGGACATGGAGGGCTCAGGTTTGATATCGAAAATGGAATCTTCGTCTTCTTCATCTTCTTCAACTACAGAGGAGCGCTTGTTGCTTTTGCTGACATGTTTGAGAGGTTGTGGTCCAAAGGATGACCTCGTCATTGGAGAGTCCCACATGGGGACCTGTTGAGTAAATTTTGGAAGTTTAGTAGAGTCAGAATCAAAATATAAGTTTCAAACTTACTTCGGCAGCAAATTTCTTCTCTTTCGCACTTGAAGACTTGAATTGAGAGCCCCATACAGGTGGTGGAGGTGTCGGTGACTGGGATGGGTCATTTCGAGGTCTGCCAGACGTGCTCTTCACAGGCTTTCCCTGCTGTGCATTGGCAATTGCAGGAACCTTGAAGGTCGCACAGATTACTTATGTAAGCTAGTAGTGCGGAAAACTCACCTCTCCAAACAGTGCTTCTGCACTGGTCTTACTCAATGAGGCACTCGACCTTTTCCACAACAACAAGGACATCTTTATCGACCTCAGCATTCGGAATTCGTTCAATCTGCCAAAGCTCCACTTCACAGCTCACTACGCTCATATGATTCGAATGTTCGGCACTACAGACAACTACAATACTGAATACACTGAACGTCTTCACATTGATCTCGCAAAAGATGCTTATCGTTCTACAAATCACAAGAACGAGTTTGCTCAGATGATGACTTGGCTTGAACGGAGGGAGAAAGTTTTTCGTCACGAAAAATACATTCAGTGGAGACTTATTGGTAACACTGCACATCCACATCAGCCACGTCCCCCTGAAATGACATTTTGTCGTACTCAAACGATGACAAAGCATCCTACAGTCAAGGCAGTCACCACGGACAGGGTTGTGAATGAATATGGCGCCATGCACTTTAATGAATCTCTTGCACGTTATGTTGCCAAAGTCACACTTCCTGCCAACACTACCATTACAGCCAGGCAGCTCGAAGATCGAGCAGCCGATATCCACATCCCATTTCGAACACTACCAGTCTTTCACAAGGTGAAATGGCTCTCAGCTGATGTTCATGGTCATGACGATTCTCCGGTCACTGTTGATAGTGTCCATGCACGTCCTGGACGGTCAGGAACATTTGCGTCCGACAGTGTCGCACCATGATTTGATACTGTGTTTGTTAATGATGGTACAGGTGCATCAGTAAATTCTCACATTTCTTGACTTCCTTTTTTGTTACTTTCTCAGCTTGGCTAGATTTGTTTCCTCTCTCATGCATCATTCACCTGGTAAATCTTGTATTTTTTTAGTGCAGTCTATACCAAAACATATGTACTAATATAACTGAACAATTTTTTTCTGACCATGTTGAAGTTGAATTTCTGGACAAGCAGGTCCATATTTGCCAAGTTGCAAAAGTACAACTTAAGTCTGTTTAAGGCAAGGTTAAGTAATGTGTACATTTCCTGATGTGGTTCACTCGGCACCAAAGGTAAGTGTTCTGAATCGTTCTATTGACTGGTACTCAGTAGCTAGTACTATTCAACAGGATATCGAATTGCGCAAGTCCGTGTTATATTTTCGATCCCTCCCAAAGCCGTCCCGAAACTTTTCCCATCCACATTCCAGCCCCCTCAACATCTCGCATATGTTGAATGGTTCTCTCCCTTCCGCGTACCTAACCGAGATCATGGCTTGCACAAGGTTTCGCGCATCATCAAAAACGGAGAACATATGGCCAGCATTATACCAATCAGCAACATTCGTTGTAGCGCGCATTTGATTCCGCATTTCGGACCTGTGGCTCCTCGTGAATGGACCTCTTCCAACATTCTTGACGAGTGTTCATCATTTTATGTAAATACATACATAGATCGATATAGTTTTGTTACACTGCGCTAGGTTGCCAATGATTATCGTTAGCCTGCACTGCGCTATCGCTCTTAGAGCCAGCTACTTCAAATTTTGACAGCTGTCAAAAAAGTCTCTAATTTATCTAAGTTTACATGGGAGGGTTTTCCTGATGAAGTGGCCAATCTGACTGCCGACAAAAAAATTATCTCCGTCAAATTTAGTCAGATTGAAAATCGCTCTTACAGTTTTGTTCATCTCATCGAAAGGAATGTTTTGGTAAGAGTAATTAAAATTCTGACGTTTTTTCACGACGGTAGGACATTAGCACACAATTGGTGGTGTCTAAGTGACGCGCACCATAGGGACATCGGCCCAACCGCCCGACGAGTGCACACTCGTTATCGGCCGACTACTCTAATCAGAATCCTACCCTCGTTATCTCTACGTTTAGAATCAGTTAAATACAGGCTATTGTCATATACCTAGGGCAGCGCTTTTACAACCAACCACCGTCTATTGAACTCTATTCTCTTGTTGTGCCGGCTGCTTCGAGCTATTAGCTAAACAGTAACGTCACAATCAGACTCGGAAGTTTGAAATGTCTAACGACCCCCCATCTCCCGTATCCTCACCACTTTCTTATCTCGAGCTCGTCGAGATATGCGACAATTTTCGATTACCACATAACTATGGCTCTACTGATGTCTTCCAAAAGCCTTCTGATACAGACTCTTTCGTCCCGTGGACACTATCGCAATCTCCAGGAAGTCCTGCTGTTGGGCTCTTGAGGCTCGACGTGGTAGATCTCCTTCGAAAGGAGAAATCTGGGACGTGGGTCATTCCAGAACCTCAGGCCGGGTACCGTGTCAGCTTTGATACATCAGTCAACACCCCGAGAAAGCGCACTGCAGTGCTGAAACAGCTCTGTGAGCGCTGGCGCGACACTGGTGCATTCCCTGCGAGCATTGGGCTCCGGAAATGGCGGAACGAGATGTTCCCTGTGTACCGGAATCCTTTTGGAGTGCACGACTACTATCCTGAGAATGATTCTGATGAGGGACTAGGAAACTACGCCTTTGAGATGGAGCGCGCTGCGTGTGCTCTTTTTGGTGTAGTAACTTATGGCATACATATGACTATCTATCAAGGGATAGCCAGCAGCCCACAAGTGAAAATTTGGGTCCCAACGCGGGCGAAGACGAAACAGACGTGAGTTTAATTGGTTTATATTCGTAAAGTACATAGCTGAATGGCCAAATCAGGTGGCCGAGCTGGTTAGATAACAGTGTTGCTGGCGGGATACCCAGTGGCATGCCTGTCTTCGAGAGCCTCGTCAAGGAGTGCGAGGAGGAGGCCAGTATGCAAGCAGACATCGTGAGGAATCATGCGAAACCTGTCGGAACAATCAGTTATTTCTTCAGGTAACAGTCTGCCAGACATTTGGGGTGAATTGCAAAGTATAATCATGGGACGATTGCAGGAACAGAATGCACTTCTTACAACCAGAAGTCGAGTAAGTGATGTCTGATTCTGTGTATGGGCTTAACCACAACGCTGTCTAGATACACTTACGATCTCGAGGTACCACATGATACTCCGTTCCAGCCCCGTCCATCAGACGGTGAGGTGGAGTCTTTTGATGTACGTATAGGCGTGTCTACATCTCGATTGCGCCAACTGATCCTAATGAAATAGTTGCTATCGTTGGATGAAGTGAAATTAAAGATGCGGCAGGGAATCTTCAAGCCCAATTGCGCTGCCGGTGAGTGCTAATGCAAATTATCCACAAAGTTTGCATTGAATTAACTCCACCGTGAGTCCTCATCGACTTCTTTGTCCGACACGGTCACTTGACACCTGATGATGAACCCGATTATATGGAGATCGTCACGAGATTACATGGGAGATTTGAATATGAAAGGTGGTGCCAACAGGTATGCATCTAGACAAATGTTTGTTGTGCCGTTACAAATACTCGTGGTGCGTTACTGTAACTCTGGGCGTGCGTTTGCTCGTGCACGTATGGAAGCATTACATGCCAATGCGTGGAGACAAAGAAGTTCAAGACAGACCTCTATCATATGTATAGTACTAGTATGTAGTTAACTTGATAGAACCGTAAATGGACATGGCTGGCTGGCACTTTTCGCCGTCGACGCCATTATTGGCACAACGCTGGTGACCAGCTGTCGAGGTTGCACAAGGAACAGGGATCTTTCTTCTTACCTTTCAGGACCAGTGGTTGCACCTGCGAGCTGGACCGGCAGGACCCACATTCGAGTCCCAATCTGAAAACTTCTACTTCGAACTTGCTTCGAACACAACCAATGGTTACGGCAGACAACCTGAATCTCGACGTTCTCGAGCTAATTTTTACATTCATCTCTGGAAATGATCTCGTTGCTGTCTCGTCTGTTAGCAAGTCGTTCCTCGCTGGCGTTATTCCGTGTTTGTATGCAACAGTCTTTTTCACCGCAAAGCATGCCAAACGATATAGGCCTGAAGGAGGGGTGGGTCGAACATTCGTGAAATTGAAGCGTGTTTCTCATAACCATGCATCAGATAATGTCACCATTCCTCACCCTTCGCAATCACCCTCATCTAGCCGTCCATGTTCGTCGCATTGATATACATTGTGCACCGTTCATCGCGGTTGGACAAGTGGATCCGAAATTTCTGTCGGAAACTGCAGACGCACTGAAGGCTTGCAAAAACCTAACATCATTTGTGTGTGGGCCGAGGATCCTCCCAGCCCTGCTCAGCTCCCTGCAGGGGAAGGAACGCTTGCAGGATGTGCACATCTATGCCGCGCTCACAACGACGCAAGGGGAAATGCTGCAAAAAATCACAACCCTACGAAGCCTCACTCTGGACTACCCGACCTGGAATGTTGTAAATTCGCTGACGGGATGGGCGCAGTCGCTACAACGGACACTTTCCCACCTCACGATCTTTGTGCGTTACTTTCGCTTACTTTCAACAGTTTACTGAGGTTTAGTTAGATGTCTCAAGAAGTGAATGGCATACTTTTGGAAGCGTTGCTCCCTCTCCTGCCTCGTCTTCGTGGGCTACACGTCATTGGATGTTCAAAGGTTCCTCATACGGTGGTCATCAAAGCTGCCACAACACACACCCCATCGTTGAGGGAATTTTCTTTCACTATATTCGTGCGTCCTTGCTTCATTGGATATCTCTGATACTCGCTTATTTTCGGCAGGAAAATACCCCTCCATCAAACCTTTTTTGCCCACCTACTATCACCTTACCCAACCTGCGGCATCTCGCCATTGACGTGCGCCCGACGTCTGATATAGTGGCTGTAACAATTTCATCGCTCTTTGTTTCACTGACCTCCCTGTCTACACTTGTGCTCAAGTTTGCGGATCGTCAGCTCCCTATATGGAGTTCTGTCGTCGATCTCATTGCTCCACCCAACGGCATCACGATGCCTTTGAAACGTCTTGCTCTCGTGGACTGTGCAGTCTCAATCGACATGGTTGGAAAGCTAAGCTCGAGGTGTCAAGATTTGGAAATGCTGGAAATACCGCTGCCAATCAAAGACATTGTACGTTTTTCACCTTATGGAAGAGATACGTCATCACAGGGGTCGTTCCAGCAAGCCTTTACTACAGCAATATCAAGTTTGAAAGAGTTGCACACGTTGACTGATGTTGGTGATGCCCACGCAAGCCACGGCCCGCGTGCGACCTTGGCAAGGAATGACGTGAGATACATGATGCAGGCGTGCATGAATTTGAGGACTATAGTGAGTGATGGGCGGATGTGGACGGTGAGTTCTCGCATTCTCGTTTGGTGGATTCTTTGGAAGTAGCGCATTAAGCTGACTTTACCCACAGGGACGTCCGGATTTTTTCATCGGTGTCACGGTCACGCCCCAGCGGTACAAGGCCAACGCCACACAACATTGGTTTTCCCCTTTAAAAGAAGATTCATATCTGAGTTAATTGTCGTTGTTCATCATGCTGAGATCAGATAACCACGTTTATAATCTACGACATACTGGTAAATGTAATTGATGTAACTTGCTGAAGCAATTCGATTGAGTGCTGCAGCCTGCCACTGATGAGAATTACTTGTGTCTGCGCCACTTCAGATCAAAGACATCTTCTAGCCGCCTATGAATTTCTGCTATTTTGCACTGAAGCTGATATATATTGATCACGCGTTATCCAAAAACAAACGAGTTGCAATTGAAGGATCCTATTTATTATCTCTCTCTACTTCAACTCTACTTTAACACGAAGCTTCCGCCGAGAAGGATATGACAGTGCCCCATCACAAGACCGACACATTGTCCCTTAGCAATTCGCACTTCTCTCCCACCCATCTGCACAACCCTGAGCCGCACATCCATCAGCTGCCAGTGGAACTTTTACAGCAAATATTTTTGCTCGTCGTCAATGACTTGGACCTCTCAGACTGTCCTAGTATCTTCAAATTGACAAATGACCACATCTCGGGAAATTTTTCCAGCCCTCCCCTAGTCTTCACCCGGGTGTGCCGACTTTGGCGAGTCGTCGCACACTCAACGATAGAGCTTTGGTCGCGCATCCAGGTCACGCTTCCTGGTGGAGATGAACCATTGAAGCCTTTCCTTCCATGCTTGCTCCAATGGTGGCTCGCCCGCTCTGTTAGTCAACCTCTGACCCTTCGCATTGATCGGACCATGTTATCACGCCACCGCTCTAAGTCTGAGCGCAATGTTGCATATGGTTATTGTCCACTTTCCCAGGCAGATTATCGACTTCTCGAGATTCTTCAGTCCGAGAGCAGGCGGTGGGAAACGGTGGTTGGTTCGTTATGCAGCGGCAAGTGGCCCAGTTCCAAGTTGGATACGCCACAATTGAAAACTTTGGAATTTGACTGGTCAGGTCTCAATAGATTCAATGCACCAAATCTCCGTTGGCTACACATCAGCGAGGGGATCTCTGTCAGTCCTATTCCTATCTACAACAATCTACGACATCTTTATCTCCAATGCGCTTCCCCCAACACCATCCGCTCCATTTCAGTGACTTCCCCCCATCTGGAGACAATCGTGGTGAGGTTTGCATATTGCGACTATAGTGGCGCTAGGAGCCATTCGGTCACGTATTCTTGTCTTGAATCATTGACTCTCCCTCTGCTCCGTCATGCTTATCATCGCTGGTTCACCGAAATATTCGACGGCCTTCATATCCCTGCGTTGCGGAAATTAATTCTAGTGGGATGCCCAACCAAATCGGGAGTTGATCATATTATGGCTGGGTTGAGAGTTACCGCAACTTGCAATTTGCAGGTGATAGACTTTCAGACGGCCATGTCGGATGAAGTGGATGTGGATGTGGTTGAGCCGTTGCTTTCAGTTGTGACGGAGATTTCGCACTGCGGGGTGTTGCTTCGATGTCGCGCCCAGCGCAATTAGTCATGGAGACCTAGTATGCCCGATTGCTTTGAAACAGCACGGGCATTGCAACGCAAAATTGGAAAACTTGTTACGGTAGGCCTTAGGGGCCGGGAATGGTGGATTATCGTCGGACACACCATGCGTAACGCAGGTCACGGCGAGTCCTGGCAGGGGGAAAAGGTACCTGACAGTCTCACTCGGGTTTCTGGCATCTATATATCGGTATATGGCTGTATAGCAGTACAAGTAGTAGTGCTCAATGTGAATGAATCGTGTGCTGTTCCGAATTGTATTAGTCAGCCGAACCTTCTTATGTAAAGAGTCGGAAATTAAGCTGAGGGTAGTAAGTACTAGTACTAATCTATGTTTGGACTCGTCTTGAGAGACACTTCAGAGCGATGCTTTTGGGATAGTCTAGGGACACTCTCGTACACCATGTACACCATACTCTTTTAGTATTTATGACTCTCGGAGATTCGGTGCGCAAAGATCTTGCAGTTATCAGACAAAGATCAAGAGATGGATAAGATCAGATCGAGGTTGAAAATGGCGCTACATGAAATTCAAGCTATCTACTAGTTGTCTGAGATCACCGAGAGCGAGTGGTACAGTTCTTTGTCTGCGAAATTGTTCAAGAAATACTTGTCGAACACCTCCAGTGAATTCCTGGAATTCACATCTTTACCCAACGGTCCTTGATAGACAGGTATGATCTCTACCGCATGCATAACATCTGTGAGAGGAATGATGCATCCATGCCTGATTACCCTCTCCGACTGTGAGGGGTGTCGAGTATATGATCACCTGACCATCCACATGCCTGTGGATGGCTTGGGGCCTGGCACGACGAAGTCAAAAAGTTGGATATATACCAGTGGCTGAGACAAGCACTCGGCGACCTGCGCACGGGAGCCTTTGGGGAGAGTTGGCTGAAATATGGTTTGTACTTGAGCGACGTGAGATCCTGTAGTGATATCAGGTATCAGGAAGTGTGAGCATCGCTAAACTTTGTAAATACACTCCAGACACACCATCATTACCACCATCAACCCGCTGGTTAAATAATACAACATCACAGTTCCCCCGAGGGAAATTACTGGAAGGTGGCTCAGCGTGAATCTGTTGACTCAGCATGATTCTGCAAGCGTGGAATGTGGAATGCAACTGGATGCAAAACTTCATCCATGTATTGAATGATAGTTGGCCAGGGAGTATGCAACCATTGCGGGTTGCATAGAGGTGTAAAGCATGGTAGAAATCAGAGATGTTGTATAGCGATTGGAGTTGAGACACATTGAGGTGGCTGCAATCTGCTTTCACAGTCACATTGAAAGCAATCCGTGCATTATCAGACAAGATACCCTTCAAGAAATGATTGTGAATGGGGTGCAGTGCTTGTAGATGTAGCTGGGCGGCTTGGTTTGCATTGGAGACCCAAGCAAAAGCAGGATCTGTCTCTGTACTAGCGACCTCTTCATCCTCCATGATGACGGCATTGATGAGAGGGTCCTGGTCAGGCATAGATGAGGAGGAGGACAACAATGTGTAAAGATCAAACAGTCAGATAGTTTCCTCCCAATCGAGGATGCAGGCAATCTGGAGGACAAAGTCTCTCTGACAGCTTGTGCATTCAAACGGATGTTTACAGTGAGTTATTAAAAGTTGTTCTGACATGTCTGCTGTCCACTGCATAAGTGTACCGACATGGGAGATTGCACGAGCAAAACTTTGCATGAGTTCCAGTTTTGGAATGAAGAAATTGTCCTTGGTGCCGCTCTTTCCCTGTCGTGCCTCTGCGTCGAGGATAGCCTGTTTATTATCATGGAAGTCCCGAAGTGCTTGAGTCATTGAGGCGATGCTGGATTCAGTGTGGAGGGGATTTTGAGCAAGGTAGATAAAGTCGATCATTGCCTGCACAGCGCGGATGAAGCCAGGACTTGCCATATCCCACAGCGTCAGCACAATTGTGTGCTGAATATCCCGGTGCTCTTGTCCTGTCATTTGGTTGACATAAGATACACCACCAGAGAAATGGCGCACTCCAGTGCGCTTGTGATGACTCTTGAACCATACATCAAGTTTGTGGCCCATGATCTGTTTAATCCATTTAAGGACATGATTGAAAAAAAAACTTATGTAGTGCATGTAGAATCTCTGGTGTTAGGAATCTAGCAGGATTAGAGTGCCTCCAGTTTCTCCAGTATGGCAAGTGCACCCCGCTGAGACAAAACTTTTTAGCCTCTCTAAGAAACACAACGAGGTCCCAAGGGTCAACACGGGTGCAAAGTTGTTGAATACATGTGTAGGTATCGATTCCGTTCCATGGAGGATGCGGTGTTTCATCACCAAACTCTTTCTGGGTTGCTGTGGTGATGGGAGATGAATTTTTCGTGATGCATGCGATCATTGATTGTTTGGGAAGATCAGCAATATGGCTGATAAGAGGAGTGAAACAGTAACACAGTCTAGCTGAGGGATCGATCATGTACTCACCAACGCGAGCTGCGACCTTCAAATTGGAACAGACAAGATCCATGCATTTGTGCCACAAATGCGACCAGAGTAGAGTTTTAAAGTCGGAATTGACAATGAAAGTTGGTATTGGCATGAACGCAGTACATCGCCATGCATGCGACGTTGCCTTCATGTGGATGTTGCCTTGAATATTTCCGATGGTGAGAAATAATGGGTGCATCTCGAGGCCACCCATGTGTTTTGTAACTGGAGTCTTGTCAGAAGCAGCAATGATCAGAATGATAGCCGCCCCTTCGGGCAGCTGATTCTATGTTGTCAAGTATCAGACACTCAAGCAACTCTAAACCAAAGCACGACTACTTACCTGAATCTCCCATGCATCATCTGATGTCTAGAATTCTCCAAATTGGCGCTCTTGTCCTTGATAGATATAGTGAGGGTCGTAGCACATATCATTCGCATAGACAGGATTTGCAAAAAGCTGCTTCATAACCTCCAATCTGTCCCTCCAAATAAGGTGAATTGGCTGTTCACTTTCATATGGGCCCATGGCCAGGAAGCTGCTGCATGTAAAAGAATAACTCATCCTTC
>MU177903.1:478144-498897 GCA_016695465.1 Suillus americanus
AGTGCTTGTCTCAGCCACTGGTATATATCCAACTTTTTGACTTCGTCGTGCCAGGCCCCAAGCCATCCACAGGCATGTGGATGGTCAGGTGATCATATACTCGACACCCCTCACAGTCGGAGAGGGTAATCAGGCATGGATGCATCATTCCTCTCACAGATGTTACGCATGCAGTAGAGATCATACCTGTCTATCAAGGACCGTTGGGTAAAGATGTGAATTCCAGGAATTCACTGGAGGTGTTCGACAAGTATTTCTTGAACAATTTCGCAGACAAAGAACTGTACCACTCGCTCTCGGTGATCTCAGACAACTAGTAGATAGCTTGAATTTCATGTAGCGCCATTTTCAACCTCGATCTGATCTTATCCATCTCTTGATCTTTGTCTGATAACTGCAAGATCTTTGCGCACCGAATCTCCGAGAGTCATAAATACTAAAATAGTATGGTGTACATGGTGTACGAGAGTGTCCCTAGACTATCCCAAAAGCATCACTCTGAAGTGTCTCTCAAGACGAGTCCAAACATAGATGAATAATGTTTGTGGCAACAAGGAGACCAGGGGCATCATGATTGCACTTGTCAGGACAGTGATACACAATTAAAAGAGCTACACTTTTGATAATGAACACGCTATTGATACACACCGTACAATATAAAACAACACAAGGCTCTAAAAATTATGAAAGGCGGGGTTGGTTCATAAGTTGTGAATGGGGTATCAAACACGACATAAGATTCGAAACGTAAAGATAAGAACGCCCGACGAGAAGATATAACACCGGATACGCATAGCTGAGCGTGAGGGGCCACTAATCCAACCTATTGAGGTTAGGGCCCGCGAGTTTCGCATTTCGACATGCGCACGAAACGATACTTTGTTTCGAACCTAATATGGATAAGAGTTCCACGCCCGCTTATGGATGTCCCCGTTCCCCGCTTATGAATGTCCCCGTTCCCCGCTGCTATTGATCGTCCAGCTGGTCCAGCCAAAGGCTCCAAGGATACTCAGAGCAAGGTAAACATATGGCAGTGATGAAGACTAAAAGGGAGTATACGTGAGTGAGTGACAACCTCAGATAGAATCTGAAGTACCTGTGAAGACGACGTTGCATATTTATAACGCGTTATTCGCGAAGGTCCATCGAAGATTTCATATACGGGCTCTGAGGTTGATATGAAGGGAGATGAAGGGGTGTGTGCCTGTCTGTTAGGCGAGAGAGATAGGTATTGCCGCATTTTGCGACGATTTTCAAGGGCTCGCGGCAATAAATGTGCCGGGCGAGCAGGGCCATCGAACACGATGGGGGGAGGTAGTGAGGAGAAATGGCGAACTCGAGTGAAGTTGCTAGCGGCATTGCGTAATTTTTCACCGTTGCGTTCGGGAGTAGCGACACGAGTGGTCGTGGCCTTTCGTACAACAGGTGCGGAAGACTCCCCCAGGCGCACTGGAGCGTCAAAGATGTCAAAGATTGGTGGAATAGTGAGTGCCTCGTATTCTTGTGCAGTTGCCGCAACTGACATGGATGAGGACAGGTACGCAGGTAAGGATTGCGTGATTCTTCCAGATGATGCACCTTGTAGTGCAGTGGCAATTGGGCGACACAGCGAAGACATGGCCAGATAATGTGTGGGATGCTAAGCATTACAATCTGTGGAACCCGCCTTTATATACCACATGTGATGCATGGAATGACCGGTACTGAAATCATCTCGATCCGAAAATACAGGGGGTGGGGCCCATAGAATTTTCTCTGGAAACAGGGAGATCTTAGAATAATCAGAAAGTACTTGTAGCGGAATTGAAGCGGCTATAGTGAAATGTAGTCTGACTCATCTGTTCAACCGCAAGACTGCGCCGACCTCGGTGGAAAGCATAGAAATTGTGATTTCTGATGGCCTGCCAAGCACTCTATAATTGAACCGAAGTTTGCTAGGCTACTCTACTCTTCTTCGGACAAACGGCAATAGAATTATGCCAAGAGCATATCTCCGTCAGCGGTTTGCCTATTGCCGGCTTCTTTCATTGAAAGCGCAAACCACTTTGAGGCGAACATTGCTTGGCCGCCGAAAAACAGGATGCGGATGCCGGACGACCACTAACCATTGTTAGTAGTTAACTCACAATCGATGGGGAGCTGTGTAAAAGATTTACATTTAGAGAAGGGTGGACGAGCCTCGGCCGCATAAACGCCACCACTAGTACTGTTAGCCATGGAGATTGATATCGCACAATTGCAGATCCCTTACATACTAGGTATAGGCTCCCGACGTGGCTGGAATTGTGGTTACAATTTTCAGCATACAAGGTGGCGAAGAGGACCGCCAAGATGAAGAGATTATCGAGATTAATGATTGCCTGTTGAAGGCATCTGTGGAAATCTGATGTACTGTTGGTTCCTATTAACAGTGCTAGTGACGTTGGGGACTCACCTTTGGACGAATACATGAAAGGTTGCCAAAGAAGATGGGCACACATTGTCACCATTACTAGGAATGTCGACGGCGCACCATGACATCTCTACAGAGGTGTTCATTAATTAGCCATCGAGGCCGGACCATCTCTACACAAGCTCAAGCTCAGATCACAGCTTGGAAATTGAGATACGTATTTCTAGTATCAATCTCATATATGATCTGAGTCTTCTCCGAGATGCAGCCTAAAGCTGAAGGCTGTATCGCATCGCATCGTGCAGCTTCCATGCTGCCAAGCATTTTACGAAGCACACTAGATGAGGTAGCTGTGCGAAGAAACGATGAACCCTCGTTGGGCGAAACGTTGTTGATGCATGCTCTAAGTCTAACCCGCTTTCAGACTCGGAATTGAAACTCAGCGTCAGTGGTCAAATAACTTGTACTCGACCTACAATGTCAGACGGAATACAAAAGCTCATTCAACATCCATCTGTCTGTAAGTTTAAGGTATCTATATCCAGGCATCGACACGACGTAGGAATTATACAACTACTGTCCACCCCCAATCAAGAACATTGACGAGTTTCGACTTATGCGCAGCTGTCACTCTGGTGAGCGGAAAGCTCGTCAAGTGGCAGCTGCCTGACTCCGGCTGATATGTCGGGGCCTTCGCTTTCCATTTCAGACCTGTACACGCAATGAAAAGCCTCGTTGAGTCCATGTGTTTGTCTTCATATCCATGAACCGGATCGATAGGGCTGGATAACACGAGGTCAATTTCAATTACTAGAAAAGCATTTCCTTCAGCCTGACTTACTGATCTATATCCTCTGGCCCCTCGACGTTACATACGATGGCCGTCATTCCATCTTCACCTCAGAGCCCAATTTCAGGTGGTCCGCTACCTCAATACGGGTATGGCTCTGATCATACCTTTGATCGCCTTATCCAGGACAACCCTTTCTTGTTTCGGGTATATACTCCGAAGCAACGCTCCCCATTCTTTGATGCTACTGAGCCCTACTTCGTTGGCCAGAAGTACAATGAGCAATATAGAGAGGCCGCGGAGCGGCTTAGACAGCCGTTTACAGGCAAGTCAGTAGCTTCAACGAGCAGTTATGCGGATGTTGCCCAGCACATGGACTGGACGCAGAGACACATGTCCCCTTACATCTCGACTACGTTCAGCTTTGCCTGGGCTATTTGGGAGGCTACCCGCAGGTACCGGGTTGGTCTCAAGCATGACATTGAAATCGCCATCATTGATGCACGTCAGCTTGCCGGTCGAGCTGCGACCGCCCTAGAGCTACTAAGAAAGGGCACACCCAATGAGTCAGTGTTTTTTGATCGGACTCTTGGCTGCTCTGATAAACTGATTTTGTGACGTAGAAGGCATCTGGACTACTGGAAGTGGTACAGATTCGCATTGGAGTCGCAAGACGTCCTTGTTCATGGATCTATCCCTAGCTCGGCTGTTCTAGCTTCAGTACCCCTTCTAAGCATCATCGACAAACTCCCATCATACTTCCTCCGCCAAGATACCATTGTTGATAAGCGGTCGTCTTCATCGCAATTTAATATCCTATCATGGGATACCATGGATCGCAAGCCTAGTTTCCGCCAGTTCTGCCAAGACATGTCGGATCAGTTCTTGCAGCTTCCAACTGAGCATCGTCTTCGCGATGCAACTGGAAGCTCCGTTCGCTTGGCAATGACCTTTCTGCGTCCCTGGTTCCACAGCGTTGTCGTCGATGATTTCACTGAAGCGACTGAGACAGCCTGCAGCCTTGCCTTCATAATCGCACAATGGCCAGCTCAGTGGTGGTCACGAGACCACGTCGAGATGTGGGATGTCATTCGCTCCCTCGTCCAATCTGTCGGCGAGGAAGTTCGAGAGAAGCAGATGGGGGTAGCGGTCGAAGAGGTTCGGAGATTGCAAGGGGTAGTCTCCAACCTTGAACGTGTTGTACAAGACTACGAAGAAGCCGAAGTTGCTTCATCAGTCGATTCCACGCACGACATGATAGAAGCCGAGGTCGAAGGATCCATTGTTATGCCCCCCTCCCCCCCAGCGTCTATCGTCGAATGGTCAGTGGACGAAGATACTCTTATCTTAGCGCTCCCAACAGCTGCCACCCCACCAGCTGCATCTTTTTCTCAGGCTACTCTGGTTGACGTAGCCACGCCTGGTCCTGAGGGTCTTGATAGCAATCGGCCGAAGACACCTACCCTCATTTTCGCCCCTACGATTGTTTTTCACCAACAGCAGCAGTCCGCCATGGAGCGGACTCAGCCTACACCAGAACCGGAATCTCCACATGGAGAATCACAGCGACACCCAAAGCGCCGACCGCATTCGCTAGCCGAGACCGCAACCTGTATCGTCACAGGGCTACTTGTTGGCGCTTTCATAACTCTCTGTGTAGTCAACTCTCAAAGACGTACCCTCATCTATGTTACGTAGGACCCTGGGCCAAAACGACGAGATGGGAATAGCGCAGTGGAGAAGTGTTGTAAGATGACCCGTGAAGTAATACTAAAAGAAGATTGTATTGTTACAGTATAACCTATTGGATATCTATGTGTCGTAGTTCGATTTCTATCAGAAACCGAAGCTTCCTGATATAATCGATAAACTAGATCTATATGCAGTATACATAGTCTTTCTGATAGATATCCGTGCCAGTGAATATTCGTTATAGCCCAACCCACGTTCTGTATTTTGCCACGTCTCCCGCATGACGTTCCACAACAGCCTGCACTTCGTCTCCCCAGACAGCTCTCGGGGTTTGCCTTGAATGTGCTTCCTCGGTCCGAGGTGTCAAGCACTCTCGAACGTGCTTCGCTGCCTCCGTGGATTCGAAGACCACACAGTTCTCTAGAGTGAGTGGCTTCGCTGGGTCCCACCGCAGGAGTGTTGGGTGTGCAGGAACAGCGTGAGGAGGCACAACAGAACGACCAAGATGCAGGTCCTCGAATATCAGCGCGACATCATCTTCATCGATAGGTAGTTTACTGCACAAAGTGTAAGGCGGGTCAGAAGATGTGATGTGTGAACTCACTTGATCGGTTCCCCGATGAACTTCGATTCACGATGCAAGAGATCACGAAGGAGACGCTCATAGAGTTTCTTGCGATTTTTTACGGGCAAAGGGTTCAAAATCGGTTTGCAGGCCATTTCACAGAGGACGTAGGTCGCGATGTGCAGCCCGAAAAGAGATGGCAAGGAGCCTGCCCCGGGGAAGAACAGTAAGATACGGGGATGCCAGTCTGCAAAGAATCAAGACATACCGAGGACCGGTAATATTCGCACCCTGAAGTCATCGAATACTCCAAGTTCTTTTACATCGCCTTTCTGGAATTCTTCCTCGGGAAGGGGGAGTAACTTCACATCCCCAGGAACTTCTGTGGAATAAACGACAGGGATCCCTGAGGATACACCCTGCAGCCGTAACCTGCGCCGAACAGAGCGTGCGAGAGGGTCGTACATGGTGTACGAGATGTCACTAATCTGAATTCTTGTAGGATCTGTTTTTGCGCTAGCTCCCATAGACGAGAATACCTACAGTGGCATGAGTTGGATTCGATTGGATATCAGTCAGTGATTAGGACGAACTTTGATATGGTGCTCATGGCAATACTTCAGCAAGTCGACTTTTGTGGTGATGTTGTCTATTGCATCTGTTCACAATAAGCTCAATGGAAGACGAACGAGATCGAGGAGCGCATTGACATACCGATGACCCAATCTGCTCCCTCTAGCAACCTTCCCCCATCTTCCTTCCTCCAGATCTCAACGCGGCTGTCCACCTCCACACACGCGCTGATCTGCTTGAGAGTCCGCTCAATGCATACCACCTTCGGCATTCCCACATCCGCACGCACAGCTGTGGCATGTCTGTTCAACGAAGAAAGCGTCACATTGTCGAAGTCTACCAGTCGGATCTTCGACACGCCTCTGCACGTAATTAGGGAATCACAATAACACGGATAGTAGACGGTAATAAGCACGTACGACCTCACCAACATGACTGCCACCCAGCTACCGACACCACCGCAGCCAACGATGACAACAGATTTTTCCCGAACGCGTGCCATGCCCTCATCCCCGAAAAACGCATAGCACCGCGCGAGCTGCTCTCTGACCAACCCTTCGTCATATCCATCAGCACCAATGCGGATAATTTGTTCATTCAACAGCTCATCGCCCTTTGGTCTCAAACGCTGTTTGGAACCTTTATCCTGGTCTGCTATTGACTTAAGGATGTCTCGATCGAGGTTGCGTCTCCGTTCGCGTCGACTGTAGGCATTATATGCAGTAAACAGGCCAGATGTCAGTAGAGATGCAGATACAGCTGCCAGAATCAGCTGTGTCCTGTGTGATTGCGCTGAAAAGACATTCATGAATGAGAGATCGTGAAGACCACAATGATCGTGCAGGGTCAGGTGCAAAGGTGAATGCGTCAGGTCATGTGCATGAGCTCGGAAGAAAAACGTTACTCCATTATGCATCAACTTATGTTATGTTCATGATCCGATCGATCAATAATCAGTTCGTCGCGCGTACAGGTTCAGGGCGCCGGGCTACAACTTAGGAGAGAATACTGATAGTGATACATCATTTTCACGTTAATAGCCCGTTCGCCACTCCTATGCTTTCCTGCAGTTTCCTTTCTGCCTCTAACCATTCGGCAACGGGACTATCTTTGTCTTCCCATTCCCACTGGGCTACGAGCTTCTCTTTTTGAATCTCCAACTCTTCTTGCACTTTTCCTGGAGCTGCACTAGACATGTCAAAGGCGAACATACGTCCTGTACGTGCCGATTCGCGTACTACGAATTGAGCGAATGGGAGGCGAACGTCCTGGTATGCCTTCAGCGCGGCGGCCACGTTGTCCAATGTTGTGAGTGGGTGAGCAAGAAGGCGACCAAGCACAAAAGCATCCTTCGTACAAATGAGATAGCATAGTCTGGCGAAAGATCACGCCTACCTCCATTGCCTGGCCAGCTCCGGCGCCAAAGTGAGGTGTCATCGCATGGCACTACACGCCGATTTCATCAAAAGATCTTCTACATAGTCAACAAGGAGAAGCATACCGCATCACCTATCAGGGCAACTCTGTCATAAGCAGATAATGGCAATTCATTTACTACATGAAGCGCCCATCTTGAGGGGTTTTCGGAACACTGCAGAAATGTCGTCAGTCGAGGGCGGCACGAGGGACATAGCCCAAGACTTACTTTCAAAAGGTTTTTAACAGCAGGTTCGAAGTCCTGATATGGTTCCTGAACCTCTTCATGGGACACAGATGAAACCCAACGGCCTTCAAAAGGTGTGCCAGCTTTCTTCCCATCAGTAACAGATGCCGCGACATTGATCAGTGTTCCTTGTGAAACTGGATACGAAACGACGTGCTATAAATTTATGATGCAGATTCGTCAGCAAGTGGAGACCAGCGATATTAACAATCTACATTTCTCATTCCGCAAAACTACAAAATATGAGTTAATCATGATGATGACCACTGCTTTTCTGCGGACTTACTATCACAAAATTCTTCAAGGCTATGTTGTTTGGATCCAAGTCCGAGAGCTTCTTCGCCGGAAATACTGTGCGATAGACGAACGTCCCGGTCCAAGATGGATCAGCGTAGTGTCTTATCTTGCTTGGGTCCACGACATCTCGGTCTAATGTTTCGAAAAGCGTCTTCCGCACTGAGGAGCGGACACCATCTGCTCCTATTAACACGTCCGTAGCTGAGGTGCTGTCATCAGCGAAGTGAAGGATGAATGATCCTGATAACTGCTTGTCATATCGAGTGAGTCGTTTATTAAAATGAAGACTGCACGACGAAGGGAGATGTTGCTTGAGGGTGTCCATAAGATGCTGACGGTGCATATGAGATGGCAATCGTGTGGAGATGTGTTGAAACCATTCAAAACCGCCCTGTGGAATATTAGACCTCCTGAATCTTGGCCCTGTCAGTACGAATTAAGTTACATACAGCTGAAAAATAAATTCTTTGACAGACCATGACTGGAAGAAGGGGGTTTGGTCGAAACACGGGAGATCTCTTCGTACATACTGAGCTCTTTCAAGACCTCTGATGTACGACTCGGCATTGTAATTCCGGCCCCAGTGGTCGTGATGGTGTCATGTGCTTCATATAAGTCTATGTGGATATCCTGATCTGCAAACTTCCCGATTGTAACAGCGAGAGCAAGCCCTCCTATGCCTGCACCGCTACACAGGAAATTCAGTCTGCGCTACATTCTTGAGGGATTATCTGACTCACCAGATTGCTACTCGAAATTTAGGATTGGCTAATGAGAGCGACATTGATTATGGGTCGGACTTTACAAGCGCCATAGGATGGGCGCAGTGGCTACGTCTTTATAGGTCAGCTCGACGAACTATTTTGGGGCAACAGCCAGGAACTGCGTCCCAGAAGCAGAAGTGCGTCGTAGCGACCGAAGAGCTGGCATCTGCTGGCGGATTGTAAATATCTCAGTCCGCATTGCGTGGAGCCGTAGGGTCGGAATGTGTTAGAACCTGGAGTGAAAATAATTATACAGTAGTAAGTCGTTTTGCTCAGCTCAGGCCATCCACTGTTGTGACTCACCGCGATACGATCATCGGGTCACAGAATGACAGAAGATAAGTGTTTTGGCTTGGCAAAAATAATATCACAAGGAAAAGCCATTCTTGGCCGATCAGCGGGCTGGATAGCGGTAAATGCAACGCGAACAGTAGCCATTATGGATGGGGATGGTGCGTCTGATGCCTCACGGGCCCACTCTGCAGGCGACACCAGTCCATTTTCAGGAGCCGATCACGGTGCAGCTATCATGGCAGATGCATTTAGGACATCATTGCACAAACCCGGTTTTGCAGGCCCCCCGTTAAGGAGGCCGAGAACCACAGGAATGACGCGATCATAAGTCGTGAATTGGTAGAAGGATGAGACATACGAAGAGTCAGTTCATTACGGGGAACCGGAATTGCTGTCTTTGCCGATGGTATCTTGCACGAGTTTACGATGGATGTAGCCACGTCCGTCGACAACGTACTAAATCTCAGGCAGTGACTGTCCGTGTTACTTGCACATGAACAAAGTATGAGATTCAGAATCAAATTTCTCGGTCGGAAGATACTGCCAGTATGGTGACTCCGGCATCGATGATTGTTATAACCGATGCTAGCACCAGGTTTAAATTGTTTGGAGAAGGTTGAAGCAGAAATTCAATTGACCATGACGACTCTTGAAATTCGGAATCTTCCGAACTACTAAGCTTGGTAATCCTAATTGGAATTACTGAGTTACTCCAAAGATTTACTAGGATCGGTTAATCAACCAGAGATACCTCTTGTCGTTGCAGCTTGCCATGACGAAGCACAGTAAAAATAACACAGCATCTTCGGTATTTTCTTATGCTGAGAGGCAGAAGGCGGAGTATGGTACGAAACGGGTGCGTCTGCTCAGCTGGATCATACAACGCTTTTCACCAAGTACTGCAACAGCAACGCCTGGGTAATGAATCTATGCGAAATTTTGACGCATGTTCTTTGTGCTTGCAACGAGCGAGAGAGCCAATAGCATGCGATCAAGGTCATTTATTCTGCAGGGAGTGTGCGTACACCGACCTATGTAAGTTCACAATGACATGCACAGTTTCATACAAACTGAGTATTCAGTGACACAGAAAAAGGATATTAAGCGGCAGAAGGAACGCCTTGAACAGCTGAAGAAGGAAACTGAAGAGGAGAAAGAGAGAGCTAGGGAGGCAGCCAGGGAACGTGTACTTCGTGATTTCGAAAAGGGTCAACTGGGATTGTCTGCGAACCTGCCGTCTGTTGCATCTGCATCTGGCGTCGGAGCAAAAGATTGTACGTATCTCGTCCATTCACTTCTTCCAGTGTGCTCAATCAATCCCAGCTCGATTATCGAAGCGGAAGCTTGACTTCGACTCTTCAACAGTTGAAACTCTTACCCGTGAAGCCGAAGAGGCAGCCCTAAGACAGATCGAACGAGAGCAAGCGGAGTCATTACGACACAAACTACCGGACTTTTGGCTGCCTTCGCTAACTCCCACATACACCTCAAGCGGTTTGCCGAGCTCCCTCAAGGATGTTAAGGTTCAAACAACCTGCCGGGGAGGGAATCCACCCCACCCGATAACGTTGGTGTATATTATCTGTCATGATAGACAACTTCTCATGACGTTTTCAGCCTGAAGTCATTGGTACCTGTGAAGTTTACATTGCTACCCGCTGCGTCGGAGTCACAATCATCAGACTCTACTCCCGTGGAGAGCGACAAGGGCAAATCCAAGTTAGAGGATGATGGAGTTCCGATTTGTCCGGCCTGCAAAAGCAATCTTCACAATAATAGGATGATGTTTCGTGAGTTCATGCCTCTGACATTGCTTGCAGGATTTGACCATTCGTAGTCATGAAACCATGTTCCCATGTTGTATGCAAAGTATGTGTTGATAAGTTGGTGCGGGTGGCCAAGCAGTGCATCGTTTGTGATCACACACTTGGTGATAAAGACATAATCGAATTAAAGAGAGAAGGTGTGTGTTTGTTTAACTTGTTTGGGGTCGTGTAGGTCCTTGAGGAGCAAAAAGACTGCGTTTTATGTCACCACATCCTGATTCGTTATATTTTCAGGCACTGGCTTCGCAGGAGGCGGCATTGCAGAAGCGAAGAAGACAGGTGTCGCGTTCCAGGGTTGAAAGTACTCGTCTGGATCAAGATCGACTTGATAGGTCTTGAGTTGGTTTTCACAGTTGCTAAACGTTGTTATCAGTTGATTGGATGTGCGCTGTTTTGATAATCTCTCCACGGTCATTTCTGACTTACTATTCATGTTTCTCTGGTGTATTGTCGCCTGACCGTTTGTACCGTGGCGCCAACTCAAATATTCACAGTTCATCATGTTCACCCAGCTCTTTCCCCTACCCAAGTCATAACTTTATTGTTGTATTTGCGATCTGACTGGTACATATCAAACTCCAGAATGGCTTTGAACGCCCATGGTAACCTGTGGCTCCGTCTTCTTGAGAATACAAGTCCCTAGCATTCGCAGGAGACACCATTACTTGGTACCCAACTTGAATATGTATGGAGTACCAACAGATCCTGGGCCAGATTCGATGTAATTTCGCAACAGTTTGGGTATAGCTGGGGCTGTGCCAGATATGCATATTTTCTTGAACACTTGACTGCAGTTGCTCCTTATGAATGGGTACTAGTAACTGCTGATGTTGCAAACACCCAGAAATTACAATTTCGGTGCGGTGATATCGTTATCAATTCGAACCTTTCTTCCGAATTCGCAACGTAACAACCTGCTTAGCCAGACTTTCATGTTTCTCATTTCGAATCCGGCTATAGCAGATTATCTGATAATACCTCTCTGCGGGACCAGTTGGTGCGTTATTTCAAGAGGCTCTTTGAAGTGTTGTGGTTCACCTTTACATTTCGGACCAGTGCATCGAACAGTCCAAATATTCGTGTCAGGTATATGTTTAGTATCGCCTTTTACCTGCGCGTTCTCGAATTCTTCCAGTACTTCGGAGTTGAAAACGCCACAATAATCATTTGAAACACTTCGAAATATTTGTCCCTCAGGCTGCGCTATACTTCAAGCTTCAAGTCTTCAACTCAATGGTAAACCAAGTTTAACGTTAGTCTGCAATCTCCGGTTGCTGAATCTGTGTAGGTGAACCGAGAAGAACCAAAGCTCGGTCAGAGCACCACCAACCACGACTCCAGTGATCCATTTAGGCATCAAGTCAGATGCTTATGTTCTCTTGAAGCATCTGAAGAACAATAAGATCTTCGGAATTCATGTGTCCTCGTTCAAACAAGCATCTTTGTTCGTTTCACTCACAATCTAACTTGAAGGTCAAATCCGTGGCGTAGCAGTGGACCTCAGTGTAGTCAATGCAGCATGCTATCTCGTTGAGTGGCGCACCTTTGACAACAGCATTGGCTCGCCACTGCACCAAGATGAGCGCTGAGTCGCAAGCCAAGCGATGCTGCTGTGTCCTATTCTCACTGCCACTGCCAGCTTTGACAATTCACCTCGTGTTTGTATTCCTTCCTCCTACAACGTTCGGTCCACAGTCCACATATCCACACACACAATCCGGACATATAAAACACGACGCAGCCCATGCTCATGGTCTTTCCAATATCTCTCCCACTATCGATTGTCACATCAAATCATGCTTCTCAACACGCTACCAGATAATGTCTCATCCCAAATGTTAGAGTCGTTCGAGAAGAACTCTCAGCAGCACCTTCTTACGAACGACTTGGAGATCAGGACACGCAATATGACGAAGTGCTTTGCGAATACCTCTGGCGCTCTCCCCCCGCCAAGCACTGCTGTCCGTAGTGTTTGGAATCTTACGCCTAACGACAAAGTCGACACAATGCCTATGCCGATGCAAGGGGATGCCATCTTCCTTCGCGCGCCACTAACTACAATGGACGCTACTTTCGCCGTCGTCAATGATCCTTCATCTCTCATATACGAGACTTGCACTCCTACTCCGCACACATGCAGCGTGGACGATGTTTCCTTGAACGACGTTGTTGAAGGTTATAAGCCCAAGGCGGGTGAAAAGTTCTCACTCGAAACCAACGATCCTGAGGAAACCGAATTACCTCCGAGCAACCAGCACCACCCATGCCCCTCAGACTCCGAGAACAGTTGTGTCACGCGACCCGGCGAATCCCCGCTCTTCACGGGAGGGTTTGCAAAAATTGTCGATGCCAAAATGGAAGAACTCCGAGTGCATGGCCTGGCTTTCGTTGTCAAAAATCTACTGACCGCTGGAGCGCAGAGCGTTCGGTCAGCGCCGTTTGTTTCGATGGTAGTGCAAACGATGTTAGACAGGCTGGTGAAGGAATCGCCGAAACGGATGAAACGTCTCGAGAGAGCCCTGCGCATGGGCGCTATGGACGTGTTTCGTCTACACTGGAAACCAGTTGAGTCCTTCTCCGCTGATTGAGAAACGGGAGTACTAAACGTTACTCTCAGGACGGCGACTGGAAGGATATATGCTCCACATCTGGTCGACACTCTGCCCTTACGCTGATAGGAGTAAACAAGGCTGGCCTTCTGGGATCACTCTTCTCTGCTAATGTCGTGACAGCCGGAGACATCGCCATTTGCTTGTCCATACTATTGGAGGACATACACTTTGACCGTCTGTGCGCCATACACGCCCTCCTCTTATACGCAGACGACAGATTGTGCAAACAACGAAATCTGCCACCATTGATTCGGCTCAAAGAAGAGCTGCGCACTGTCGATCCACTAACTGACTTGTGTCTGTGGGCTCCTGTGCCACATTCCCAGGCCATCGTGCAGGTAAGCATTAGAACTTGATGTGGGTGCAACTATGTCTAAGCAGACCTTTTTCAGGACATTTTTGATACTATTGAAGGCTGGATGGCTATTCAAGCACACAAGCGCGAACAATGCCGTGTTTTTGCAGAATCACACCCAACTCAGAAGCCTCCTTCGAAGGTTGTGGAGCCACGAGTGCGTGCAGGTAGAATGAGAAACAAAGCCTGACGCTCGAGGTCTGGATGCTATCAACCAGGTTGCGCTGATGTATCGTAAATGTATAATGTAGTTTCATGTCCGTCTGTTTTCTTGATTCAACCAAGTTCATGTTTGCGCACAAATGTTGAATTCAAATGAGCATCTTTTTGGTGTAGCAGGTGACATGTACACAGTTCATCTACGCCCCTCGAGCGACAAGAAATTGTTCCGGTATATCCGGATTTTCATAACTAGTGAGAGTAGGTACGGTGTATAATTCGGCCTTGTCATTCATCCGTACCTCACGTCGTACCTTGTGCTCTGGTTAAGAATGAAACAATCACTTTGATGAGAAAGTAACTCACGTGCCAGACCCTTGTATCGCATCCAATCTGCGACACTGTGGCAGGACATTGTTGGACAATGCGCAAAGCATCATTCATCATGGACCGCTCTTCTGTTTCATCCACTTCACGATAAAAGTTGACATGAATCGCGCGGAGGTTACGAGCAGAAGCAAAACAGCGAGTCACATCATCCTGACAGTGGATGAGAACCTCGCTTCACAAAAAAACATAAGCTGCGCACCAAATTATGCCGCGTGGTGACAACAAACAGTTGCTCTAAAACGGAGCATCGGGAACATATGTCATGTAATGCACTCATACTAATTGTCATCCGGTCTATAGAAAATCGCTTGAGGCGTGACCCGTGCATCGTGACAATGGTTCTCCAAAAATCGTCCGCGATAACCACTTTGGCAGTTGGCGTCGTGGCATAAATTTGTAATATTTCTAATGGCGCAGTGGATAGTAGTTCCGTTACATCACTCGTCCATGTCTGAAAGGGCGTTTCAACGTGGACCGCCAAAGTGATTGATCTGAGACGCCTAAACGCCTGGTGCTCCTTGCAAATGCTATTGAAGCTGGTCATATCCTGCTCGATGCAGTCAGTAGATGCGTAGTGATGGCAAAAAGTTGAAGACTCACAAACGCTGGGGAAAGCCTCTCGAGTCCGATACCCGTGAGGCCATTACAATTGGTTGACACAATTTCACCAATGCCTCTATGCGTCACCTTTGGGCATCCAATAATAAATAATTGATCCAGTTCAGTCATGCTAGGAGCGAGAGATTCCAGTAAGGTATCGGTGATGAGACTCGATGTCTACCAAGGGGAATGAGACAAATGAATTCATATCGCTCCGATCCTTGTCATACCTGGCAGATCATAGTAAGGTTCCGAAGGGTTGGACCTGTAGCAGATATCCAAGAGGGAAGAACTTCAATAACTTGCGCGCTCGGCATTATGAGTGATATTCGAGACAGTTTGGAGAACTGTGCAAGTATGTTAGGATCATAGCCGCTATCCTTTCCGTTAATCTCGAGTTCTTTAAGTTGAGGGCATTGCTGGAGAGCCAGGAGAATCGCGGATTCCAGCGAGCCATCTCGAGTCCAGGCACACGATCTCAGGTTGACACAATTCCGTATTCCTCTTGTGCAAAGATCTAGGAGGTCGCTGTAGGACGAAGAAGAGAGTGCCTTTGGAAAGGCCCTTATCTCTGTATAACGGGGGTTAGTAACTGCGCTAGTTGGTGTGATGAATTGGTCTGGGCTCACCGAGACGTGAAACGTATTGTGCAAGACGAGGACAATTCGAAAGTGTTTGGAACAGCAGAACGACCTATTCCGGATGTGAATAATGGTGATTGTACACATCGCAATATAGTATCCACCTTTGACTTAGCCTGTGTGTGCCATGCGTTGATGTAAACGCACCGGTAGAGCCTTTGGATCGCAAATTCGTTGAATGACCTATTGACCAAACATAAAGATGCAAGATGTTGAGCTCTGACTACAGAATCAAAGATTATGGGCAATAATTCGAGGGGGATGTCAACAAAGCGGAGGGCCATGAAAGCCGAGCTGCGGTGGCAGTGCACCGGTGTATATTTCGTTATGTAAGACTTTGTTCTCACGCTGGTCACCGGCGATTGGATTCTGGACGAGGACGACAACCTGATTGACGCCAGACACGCCCGATGATTGTGACACGCCCTAAGCCAGTTTAGTCGCGACTGTATGCACCGACAGCGCTGTTGTAGTGCAATTCAATGAAGTGTAGTATCAGAGAGAGAAAGGACCTAAACTAACGAATGCTCACCTCGAAAGTGTCTCTATCAGGAGTCCGACAGTTGTCGGCCATCGTCATTCATTCTGGACTTTCATACCAATCTATTGCAATGCAAAGGGCTGACATGATTGCTGTACAACGAGATGGCGCGAACACGGAAGAATGGTAGGGTTGGAGAATGTAATTTTCTTGAGGGGACTTTCGTATTGGATGGCAGTTGTCCGTCGTACCTTGATGTTGAAACTTAAGGAGCCCTGAGATGGTTGCTGTCCAACGGATGGTACAAATACAGAAGGTAGGGTTGGAGAATGTGAGGGGACTTTTACATTGGACCGCGGCCAGCGCTAGTGTCAGGCTCAGAGATTCGGCTCGTCAAAACCAGTGCCTATATAGAAACAAGGTAGTGAGTTTATGATACCACCCCTTAAGTATACTAAGTTAATTTTGATTTTGGATCATGTCGTAAAACAGTTACTGTCAGCCACACGACGTCGCGGTCAACTCACGCAGACCGCAGCCCAAGTTCTAACTTCCGTGGATATCAGCCGAAGTCTGTCGTTCGAATTCCTAGAATCTTGTCTTCGATTTGCCTAAAAATACATGATAGTCATCACCCGCGGGTTACTCGTTATCGGGTATACCTGTAAGGCGCTCCGAACTCGGTGCGGGTACAGCTAGAATGACCTGGGGTTATGGTTGGCCCAGCGGGCCTTAATTAAGTTAGTAATTTACTTAATTTTGTTGTTGAAAATATCAAAGTTCTTTCTTCAAGCTACATATATGAAACCGAGAAAATCAATTCAGGCTCACCCCACGACCGAACCTCTTTTTATCGTGTCGTGTTCAACTGCTCACAAGCGCGTCTGAGGCACCTGCGTTACTCATACTACTGAGTCTATCCTCTGGTTTCTTCACCAGTGCCACAGTCAGGCCAATTTAATAGGAGACTTGCCGAGGCCCCTCGTCGATTCATTACTGTAATCGCGATGCAGAACTCTGAAAAGGAATGCATCTCAATCACACCTCATTCCAGTGAACACTCGTCATCTCGTACGAACTGTGAGTGGCACCGTTCAACTGACGTTTCAGCGACCTCGCTGACAGCCAGCAAGACTCCAGAACAAACTCTGCCTCGCTCGTCACCACACCCCCCTTGTTCAACCAGTCTCACTTTGACATTGTTCTTCGGCGCCAGCGTTCTCGTAAAGAAGGAATGCCCAAGTTTACAGCTGTTCCCTCGAGATTCCTGAACCTTTCAAATGACTTTGAGTTTGCTGGCTGGGGCTCTATCTCTCATCTCACCTTTACACCTGAAGACATAGATAAGGGTGAAGTTGAACTGAATTTTTTCCGAGAGCAGCAGGTTCTTGGGCAGTTTACAGCCAGCGCCCTTGCAGCGAATGATATACTTGGCGGCGTATTCTACACTCTGCCAAGCGTTGTCGCTGTTGCTGGTGTCTAGTGAGCTAATTCCACGATCAACATGCATTTGAACACGCTCAACTACTTTCAGTTCTCCTATTTCGCTATTTGTAGCAGCTTTAACTTTATTCCTTTGGCGTCCTGTCATGGAAGAAATGGCTTCTGCTCTTCCGATTAGTGGGGCTCCTTATACCTACCTGTATGTTGTCTCTGCTTCTGAACAGAAATATTCGTGACAAGTTACCACCAGGCTCAATGTATCTACAAAATCTGTAGCTCTTCTTGGAGCAGCGCTCCTTCTTCTGGATTTTTCAGCTACAGCGGTAGTTTCAGCTGCAACTGCGGCATCATATCTTGCAGGCGAAGTCTCGCTACCCTTTCCAGTCTATGTTGGTGCTGCCCTTGTTTTCGTTCTGTTCACTTTCGTCAGCCTTTCGGGTTTGAGAGAAAGTGCTCGTGTAGCAACTGGTGTACTGGCGATGCACGTGAGTTCTGATGTTTCCTACTGTCTACCTACTTTTGATCATATGTGGGAGCAAGGCTGTGGTAATGATCACGCTTATTGTAGCTTCTGTCATTGCTTGGGGACGAGGCGGGATGGCGCAGCTCAGTTCCAACTGGTCGTTGGGGCACGTTGGATTGTCTCCAGCAGCTATAGCCAGACAGGTGTTCAATGGAATATGTTTAGGGATGCTAGGGTTGACTGGATTTGAATGTGAGTGTTTCGACCTGTAACCCACAATGTATATAATACAACTTAGGCGCACCCGCATATACGTCAAAGATGAAGAAGAACTGTTATCCCAAAGTCCTCCGCAACTTACATTTACCTGCACTTTTCCTCACTAGCGTTATGATGCTCCTTGTTGTGGCATTATTGCCCCTTGACATGGTTGAAAATGGTAGCAATATTCTCAGTTTGTTGGCTCAAAGGGTACGCTTGCGATTTTTCGATGAGTCCTATGCGTGACGCTGAAGTGCATGGCCAGGTTGCAGGACGGTGGTTACGAATAATGGTTGTAGTAGACGCCGTTGTTGTACTTTGTGCGGGTGTGCTTACAGGTTCGTGAACCAGAATTACGCGTCGTTGATCCATACTCATCATATTTTTAGGAATCTTGAGCGCCTGCGAGCTCCTTATTAAGCTGTCATGTGATCGCGTCCTTCCTCGCGTATTCCTTGCTACAGTGCCAGCGACAGGCGCCCCTTATGTCACAGTCGTATCATTCATTGCATTCAGTGCATTAATATATGCAAGCACGGGCGCAAACCTGATTGTGGTATCCCAGATGTGTGTTCTCAATTTCAGCAATATCGGGAGATTCTGAGATTTAACAGGTTTACGATGGTGTGGTTGGCCGTTATGGCGCTCTTCCCGATCTCTCTCATACTCCTCCGTTTCTCACGACCTCGACTTCCGCGTGCATCCCAATGTTCGCTGTTTGTCGTTGCTGGTGCTATCGGTGTTACTGTGACCATAGCGGCAGGCAACGTGGCCATCGATCCTACCATAGCAGGGTAAGGCACCTACATCTCGTTGCGATATTTCGCTAAATCGCTGTTTTAGATGGTTTGCTCTGTACCTCATTATCCTTCTCGTCTTGTTTTACGTGTCGCAAAATAAGGTAACTATGCTGCGATGGATATACTGGGCGTATGACCAGCTTCCCTGGCTGCATAGACCGCAGCTTACCAGAGGGTGGGGTGACGGTCTGATCCGGCGTATGAGAAGCCTGCGTAGGCGGGAGGTTTGTTTGCTTGTAAAAACCGATGAGGTACGCTCACCAAAGTAGAGGGTGAAGTTTACTAAATTAGTTTCTGAAGATCAACAGCTTGTTCAACATGATTCTTTACGTCCGACATAACGAAGAAACGTCATGTCTGAAGATAGTGCACTTTCATAGCGGAGACGTACCTTCCGAGATGGAGGCCAATGCGAAAAGCAAGCATATCTTGCTGTATTTCTGTCCGTGATCCTGATTATGGTTTCTTAGTTCTGGACGAAGCATTTCCTGAAATCACTGTGGATCTGGTGCGCGAACAGTGGTCTTGCTTAGCACTCAATGTCTGACCTCTGGCAGATGTTTATCGAGGGTCAATTTGATCCGAAAAATCTGGCTGCCCTAGCGCACAATTTGAAGATTCCACGGTCCCTCATGTTCATGAGTAGCCCAGGTCCGAATTTTCGGTATCCTGTCGCGGAGCTTGGAACGCGCATCATTTCGATCTGAGAATCATGCTCATCGCATTGACATTAAACTGGGTGCTGCGATAGGGCGCCGTCCTTTGATATGAAACACTTTCTTTGATTGGGGTCCGTCTGTCGCTGTAGGGGGTGATCTGGTCAACAAATAGAGATAAGCTATTTATGATATCTGTGAAGAGCGTTATTGTGATTGCTTTCTTGGCGTAGACCACCGCTCCTTTCCTTTACCGCCACCACCCTCGAATGTATACACTTTCTCAGTCTTGGGAATGTTACCGTCAGGTGCCCGTACGGTGATTAAGTTATCAATCATCATGAAGTTGAACTCAATGAAGCCACGTTCCTAAACTGCGCGGGCGGAAACTTCCGACCGGAAGGGAGGATAAAGCTCGACCGGAGAGGTTTACAGTCGTATTTGCCAATGGACTGGCTCGCCGCTACATAGGCTCTGAGGAAGCGCGATTGAGCGGCAGTGGTGCTTATATCAACACACGGACATCACCGCGCCAGGGTTATTTGATGCAAGATAACGAACGCAACTAGCCTTGGAAGGACATTTCAGAAGGGGGGTTCATGGCGGGAGAAGGGGAAGTCGATATCCGCGATCTATCATTGTACCTCCGCCGAGATTTCAAAGGGCGAGATCGGATTGTTATCATTGCTAATTCCACCCCAGATTTTGAAACGCTAGGGCTCCCAATTGAAAGCGCAAAGTTATCAAAGATAGCCCTGAAGCATTGAACGGCGGGGTAAAACCTGGCAATGTGGCATGACAGTCTGTTATTGCAATTAGATAGACGCTTGGATGCCGCAAGAAGAACTAGTACTGTTCTGGTCGCGTTTCCTCGGCGATGGCGCCACTGGGCTTCTTGAGAAGTACATGTTTGCCGGTAGTGAGAGCTTCCACCGTTCGTTTATAATGTGAATCCCTAGGCAGTTAACAAGCCCTCAGTGTAATTAGATCACACGTAAAGTGAATCTCGGGTCAAATGGTCAACTCGCCTGATTCT
>MU177903.1:499412-515285 GCA_016695465.1 Suillus americanus
TTTTCCAAAGAAAGAAGGTGGCTCCCAGGGTGACACCCCTTTCTCCACAAGTTGACCCTAAGTTTTTGTATGATGAAGAGCAACAAAGTGGCCACTGTGACCTTGCTCTAATGGCACAGTAGAAAAGCTGTACCATAACAAAATCAATCAGTAGGCTCACCATGGATCATTCAGTGCCTCTTCCCTCCAATCTCCCCAACACAATCTCCTCTAACTCTGAGGTTAATACTGCATATACTGTAGCATTTCGACCTTAGGTTTGTGGGAGATCTGGCACTGCATTACATAATGGTTTTGTGACATGTTCGTTGGTCCATGAACACTTGTGACAATATTGCTATAGGTTCATATAAAGATCATCACTAGGGTATTGCATATACTCTCACATAGAGCATGGCCCACAAATGATTCATGATGATAAGGGAACATTTTGCAGAGGAAAACTAAGTGTTTGGGTGACCTGTTCATTTAAAAAAAATATCCAAAAACAAAATATCATAACACTTTGTCACAAAGTTAGGTTCATCAGCCCCAAACCCTTGTGACTGTTACAAAAAATAGGTTTGGTTCATCAGGCTAGCGATGCTGTGATGAACCTAAGGTTGAAACACTACAGTAACCGATGTGTGGCCTTGCAGGATCAGGCCCATATCATGCAGCTAGACCCATCACCACGCCCATCAACTCTCACATGTGCTCATATCCTTGGATACATGCTAGTATATGCACCAAGTGACATTGCTCATTGCAATATCACAAAGGACATTAGCAAATGTACTGATGATAAAAAACTTCTTCACCTTGCCCAACTCATATATGTGTAAGCTCGTTGCTTACCTGAGTTCCCATAATCAACATAAATACTGTCCAAGATAATCAAGCTTGAGCTTTTATTATCACTGCCTTTTGGCCTATGTTACAGTCAACGTACGCCCCTATTCATTTTCTTACTTAACCTTGTATTACGTCACGAGCCGCCTTTGCGCTGCCACTAGACTTATCTCTTATCTCTGACTCGGCTTTCTTATCTTGTACAACACCACGATCGCTGTGCCATCACTAGGTGACCTATTCTTACTATCTCTTATCTGCTGTCTCCTATCTATGACTCATCGCTTACGCGTCCTATTCCCACACCTGCCCTAAACATCTTGTAACCTTATATATACGCGTCTTGCATGTAGTAGTTCCTTACTTTAATCTTACTAGGTTTTACCTGGAACTTCCTTCGCTTAAGGCCTCCAACCTTAAGTCGTCTGAACCGATATTCAAGTCGAGGACACTCTCCTTGACCTGTCTCAGAACCATCGATCATCGAAGCCTTGACCTTATCTGAGAGTTCCATCTCTTAGTTACAGTTAACGCATCGTTGGACTTTAGCCGAAGCTCTTATCGAGCCGCTACTGTCTAGAACTATCCTAGTTCGTAACAGCCTAACGGTCTGGGCGTAACTGTTAAGGGATGACAGTCCTGACTACTTACAAATATGATTATTTCATTTATTTGTGTGAGTACCTGTTACCTGCTGCAATGTGCTTGAATTGATATTTAAAACCTATAGTTAAGGCTGCAAAAAGTCAGCCCCCTGAATCCACTTTCCACACTTCTGGCCCATCATTTGATATCCATGAGGCAGTGATAGCACATATAATGAAGGAGAGCCTCATGGATCAAAGAACAGCAGAAGTACATGTGAGTATTCCACGCCTCATTCATCTGGACTATTTATAATTTCAGTCAGGCCCTCATTTGGGATAACTTTCGCTGTGTTGTTACTGGTGCTGTTGATTCCACTGCCTACTACACACAAAAACAGCTTGCAGCAGAGGTTTTAGATAAAAAAATTATCTACCATTCCCATAAAAGCTGCTTATATTTTCCCAGCTTCCACCAACAAAGGCATTTCTGATGAAGACAACCTTAAGGTATGCCTTTTTTGCTTTGAAAACATACTCTGCTTAATCCATTCTATAAATAATCAAGCCTGAGTATGTAGTGAATGCATGGACCATAGGATACCATCTTGCAGGCTATGACATTAGGCAAGAACTTGATAGCATTAAGATCCATCATCTTGAAAATATCTTGACTTTGGCTGTGCATGTGCATGCAATGTTTGATAGGCTTGACTTGTGGTTTGAAGAAATAGTAGGTCACATCATGATAATTATTAAAGTATGATGGAGAATTGATGACTGATTGACACTATTACCAGGATACACACCAAGACATGCAACACACATATCAAGTGTGTGGAAATCCTCCATCTAATCTACAACTGTTTTCTTCTACTGTAACATTCACAACTGATGATCCTCTTCACTTACCTCTACCTAGTCCACACTACCTTGGTATTTATGCAGCATGTTGCAAAGTTGCTTGGCTTTCTGGAGCAAAAGACTATATTGAGAAGGCTTTTAGGGATATGGAAGACATACGGGCTATGGTATCTGATGGGTCATCTGCAGAAGCTTTGCACTGTGCTTTGATTCATGCGCTCTCAGCTGAACCAGTATTTTGAAAGTCAGGTTTTCATCTATAGATGCCTCATTATGTATTAGACTGGGATGATAACCATTCATTTTATTGTACCTTACTTGGAGAGCCCCTGGCTCTGTAACTGAAGAATTATTTTCTTTCTTTGAGTCAGGTGATAGAGTCAAGAATTGGGTATTAACACAATCTTTAAGAGGTGTTGGATCTATCAGTGACTATCACTGGATCAATGGGCTTGTCAAAAGAAGAATCTGGAGATGTTAGTAACAGAGTCTGTGCCAATTTTGATTTGGTGATTGGAAGCACTTGATGTTGTTATAGCAGGTGGGAAACTGCATGGGTACGGGTATACCTGTGCAGGTGTGGGGTATGGGTATGGGTCTAGTATTGCAATACCTGTACCCTTACCCATACCCCCATGCCAGGTTTTGCTGCACCACTGACTGCTGTGGCTCCTAAACAGTGATGCACACATCAACTTACTGAAACAACTTTTTGCAGTCAACTTTCACCATGCTTACTATCAATTACCCATCTCATGATACCACCAATGCCCACACCTCACAGAAATTTCTCTATGTGCATATGTCATATACCAATTATCTAGGAATGGATCCAGACATCCAGTCCACAGATCTGATCCAGATCCATCAACCATGTCCATCATCTGGTCCACAGATCCACTTTGATTCTCATTTCATCTCTTATTCATATAACCTTAATACAGTGTCTATCTCCTTTTGGTAATTCTTATACTACCAGTACTCCGGCTATCTTACCTTCTGTTTGTCTTACTGATCTGTTACTCATCTTTCATATCCATTCTATGCTTTGTGATCAATCCTCCTTACCAATAGACTTTCCACATGCCTCGTACATAGCCTCTACCTTGCTGATTGATCATTCCATTGGATACCTACAGTATATAAACTCATGTATAACTCTGTAGAACCTTAGTTTGAATATCATCTTAGTTTGCACTCATTCCGCTACAGACTCTAAGTCCTTCTGCTAGCCTTCCGTTATCCATCTGAACTTGAGTGTATACTCCTGTCTACTCCGAGACTTAGGATTGACTCCTATAGTCTATTCATATCCACCTCTGTCTTTGGACAGTCTTATCCGCCAGTTTCTAGTTTGGACCTCATCTGGATTAGCCATTACTCTATACATCCAATATCCATAGACCTTAACAGATCCGGTACGATACTTGTCCACCTAGTTAGATGTGATACTCTAGTGGTCTGAAATAAGGGACAATACTTGGGAAAGAGGCACAGCACACAAGCTGAGGCCGAAGTCCTTCAGATCCAATAACCCTTGAGTATGCTACTTAACAGCACACTATTCTATTTGGACTCGATCATGAAATCCCGAAGACAAATCGAAAGGCTCATAGTCTGGTCATTTTCTTTGTCATCTTGGGGCATTGTGCTCACCTGATGAGAGCTTTCACAGGCTCAAAACCGCTGCTGATCTGCTTTACTAGCCCTTCCCTCCCCATGTTAACAGCACCCTACCCTAGGGGACAGTGGACTGCAGCAAGGTGTAAAAAGGGTAGTCAGTCTAGAGCCACTCGTGTAGACTTAATTCTCGGCCACCTCATTCCTTGGCAGCTTATAAATCAATCTCCATCTTCTTCAACACAACACCTACCTTCATGTCCCACAGACAAAGTGTCTTGTCATTTGAGCCCATGGCCATCCATTATTTATCAGGGAACACATCGACACCTTCTTTATGGTATTTGAACTCTTGCAGGAGTGTAGTGATTGGAACAAGCTTCGACATTTTACTGGAGGTTGATGGCATCAGGCACGATCAAGGTGGACTTTGGACAGATTGTGGGTGTTGTGTTCTAAGCTGCAATGGTGCATGTATTGTGTGTGTTTTGTACTTGTTTGCACTTGTTTATGCTTATTCTTGCTTGTTTGTGCTTGTTCTCATTTGTTTGCACTCATTCACGCTCATTTGTAGTTTCAGTGTCTAATAAATTTATTATTTGTATATAGTACCCATGGGTAAACCCCGCATGGGTACGGGTACAGGTTAGAGCTCATCGTACCCACCAAAAACCCATACCCATCAGTGCAGGTATGGGTTTTTGCTGGGTATGGGTGTGGGTATGGCCTCTGATACCGGGGGGTATACCCGCGCAGTTCCCTAATAGCAGGTGTGACTGAACAATCAGTACACATACCTGCAACATGATCCATGCACTAATGAGTAGCAGAGATTTGGACCATCTGACTTTAAAATAGAATGAGTACACTACAGAATGTGCCAAATGAAATCTGTGCTTGTTGCCCACCTCCTATTGAGCAAGAATATAAGTTGTCTCTTGTTCCTACTTATATATCTCTCTAACAAGACCCTTTTCATATTGTCTATTACTTTTTGTAAATCACTATACATGATTGTGTGTATCTAACTATGAATTTGGGCCTGTTTCTTGGTGAAGAATGTGTGTTGTTCAGGACCAGTGGTGCTCATGAACCAAGCAAGCACTCAATACTCAATGCTCAAGTTAACAATATCATTATATTCAAAAAAAGAATGTCTAACCATATGAAATACAATATGCAATACAATAGATCAAATGTAAATCAGCAAGGGTAAGATGAAGAGCACAGAACCAGAATGCCAACCAGGGAAATAATGAGATATCACAAGTGGCTACGCAAGGTGCTGAGAATGACAAGGTGCAGGAGGTTGGTGTGAGCAGCAGGAGACTGCAGTAGGTTGTGACAGCAGCACCAAGTTAGCAGTAGCATGAGAGAGGTCATGGTCAGGTGTGCAATACCAGGTTCTCGGAAAGAGTCCATGTTGGTGTGCCAGGATAGCAAGAGGTTGCAGGGTGTTGCCCTAGGAGGGTGGGGGCTGTGGCACAGTGGAAGTACAATTAGAGTGATATATAAAAAATCCTGCAGTTCTGGGTGATGGCTCAGATTGAGAGCTGGGAACAGGGTCTTGACATCCATAAAGCAGGCTGTTATTGTCGTTGTTGACAGCAGAAGGTCGTGGTGGTGGTAGTAGTCACGGTGGTTGTGGCTGATAGCGTTGAGGTTAATGTTTAGCTGGAGAGCGCACCGAGGCGCACCGCCATGGGTGGGATGGTATGCACAATGTGTCAGCCATGAATGAAACTCCGATCGAATTGAGCCGAGCGGCTGACGCGCCCCCAGAGCCCCGTTGGAGTCCGTGACAGAGTTAGTGTCCATTAGCTTGACTTTCTGGTGGTCCGTGACTGCTGCCTCACCTTGAGGATACAAAGTTCAAACAACTGTACTAGCAACTTAATTTTCATCAAAGAGATGTCATTCGTGGCTGGCTCTCTCGCTGGTGCACTTGTGATGGGTGGTGTAAGTATTGTCCCCAAATCAAGATTCGTCTAATCGTCCCACTACTCTAGATTTACCATGGGTTTTCGAACTTGATGCAAACCAGGTGAGCAACCATCCGTTTGCAAGAATTCAAGCTCCAAGACAACCTGTTCATTTATTCATAATTACAGGACTGCCCAGCACCGTGCCGAGTTCGTCCACATCTCAGCTCTTTACCTCTATAACGCCACTAAACATGTTACACAGTATTCATATGCTCTCGGAGCGTATCGCTAACGCCTCGACTACAATTCCCTCTCCTCCGCCTGCATCCGTGCGTATAACGCATCATCCGTTAACGTCGCTCATTCAGTCCAAATGGAACGATGAGGTTGCTGGTTTATTTGGAACCGCCTGGCGGTGGGAGCAGCGCGCAGTAGAGTTGGGGAAGAAAGTTCTGTATGGTGGCGACTCATGATACCAACTGCCACTAGGCTAGGCATTAGACTAATCGAAGGATGTCGGTCGTCCCTTCTAGGAATCGGAAGCTTGACGCCAGCAATATGCTATGCACCGCAAACTACATACCGGCGACATGCACCCCGCACTCCATTACTTTGCATCTCAATGAAACTTGCTTCCTTCCAAGCGTACATATTTCGGTTCTATCGGAATCTACGTAAATTATCATCTTCCATACCCTTGGTAATATTGCTGAGTATCACGGCTTTGTGAAGGTGGCGGAGGCGGAGGCTTGGTCTGGTACTGTGAACCCTGCTGGGTTGGCTGTGTCTGGGAAGAATATTGCCGCCATGACTGTGGCGGGAGTGGAGCTTGCTGGCCGTATGTCTGTGGATTCTGTGGATTCGCAGCATACTGCGGTCGTGACGGAGGTGGTGGTGGCAAGGAAAAGGAAGACTGCCTTTGTGGCGATGCAGAATGCATTTGCTGCTGTGGAACTGGAGGGGCGGCGCGTGGTGTAGAAAACTGGGATCCGAACGCCCCCAGGCTTGCATATGGGTCGGGCGGTGGGTTTGACGATACTGGATTTGTGTATACTGGGCGTGCGGGTTGTGGAGGTGGCGGGAGATTCGAATATGCCTTGACTGGCTGCGGTGGAGGAGGAGGCAATATGGAGGAGTATGACGCCTGCGGCGGTCTTGTTGGGGGAGATACTGGATTCTGACTTCCATGCAGCATCATAGACTTGAAGGATGAGTCCAGAGATGGGGGAGAACGCGGCGGTGGTGGTAAAGGAGGTTTTTCAACAGGTGTCTGAGGTACCGCAAGTCGCTGCTGGATATCCGCTTGTCCAACAAGTCTGTCGCGTTCCGATCGACGGTCGGTGATAAAGGACTTAACACTAAGAGCAAGTGCAGCACTCAGGTCAGTAAGTTGTTGGTAGAACTGCAGTCCTTTCCTGAACCGAATTTCAGATACGACGAAAGAGGCAAAAGAATACACATACGTCAACCCATCCCTGACCTCCATATATCCGTCTCTCGCATTCGAAAACCTGCGTACGGTATCCTTCTTCCGCCGCTCGCGCTCATCCCACTTCTTTGCGCCAGGTCCACGCCCAGCAAGGTCTCGTAAGTGTTTCCACAGTCCTTGGATTTCTTGTAACACGGCTTGCTGATTGTATACAGTGGTTCCAAGACGTTGTTGGTATGCCCGGAACTTCTCGAGTTCTGCAGCGAACAGCGATTGCTCGGCGCCAGGGTTACGGCGGTTCAAAAGCAGCAGGTGCGAGACGTCGTCAGCTTGGATCTATGTAGGAAAAATGTCAGTTAATCCAAATAATATTGTTGTGCAGATTACCTTGTCTTTCAGTTCTTTGAGTACTTCACCTCGCTCATAAGCAATTTTCTTCAACCGTCCCAGGCGCTCCTCGATTTCGGTAGTATACTGCCTGATTCTGACTCGTTCCGTTTCATCGTGCGCCTCGACACCAATATCAAGATCTAGCAGGCTTTCCGAAGGGGCATCACGTTGGGCGCTAGCGCGGAAGACCTCTTCGACGTCAGGTGATAGCAACAGTCGAATATCAGATTTGACCGATTCCCAGAGCGTCGATACCTGTTGGTCGGATGCGGCAGCAGCGTCTAAAGCGCCTATATGAGATTTTAAGTCTTGCCGAATAGACTTCGTAAAAGATGCAGATGGCTCTTGTGTCCACAGGTGGTCGTACTTGACCCGCATCGTCTCGCACTCTCTCGATTCAACATCAAGATCCCGCGAAAAACCGTCCAGGTCTGCTTTGACAGCCTCCTTGAGACGAGCCATCTGTTGCAAAAGTGTGTCGATGCCCTCCCTGTCCTCCATGACGTTGATATCCTCTCGCCAACGGCGTACATCCAGGGGGATCTCTTCCTCTCCACCCAAGCTACCCTCAGCCATCGCCTTGAACCTCGCAAGTCCCGCCTGCACTCCCATTGCTTCCAGTGCACTGCGTACCTCGACCTCGGCGCTTTCTGCGTTCTCAACCTCTTTGCGCACAAGCTTTGCCTTCTCTTCAGAATACACGCTGGCGCTCTCGTGCACGCTCAATGGAATCAACTTGACGAAAATATCCGCGCCTATAACATTCTGGACGTCTGGTGCACGATACACCTCTTGAATGGAAATATGCGTGGCGACAACCGCTTTTTCGATAGCAGGCAGTGCATCGGCAGATGGAAGGACAGCATTGTAGATGAGATCATTATCGCGCTGCGCTTCTGTCTTGCGGTCTGTGCTCAGTTGAAGCTGTACCTTTGTGCGTTCGGAGATGGAAGGCCCGGCATCTGCGGGAAGCGTAGGTGATACATGGGCGAATAAAGCAGTGAATGATGCAGCAGAGCGATTGGCCTCTTTTGCTAGAGATTCAGCTAGGGTGAACCGTACGAGGGCCTCGCCGTGGGCCCCCGCTTTATTGTCAACTTGACCGCGATAGTATTGTGCGACAGAGCCAAAGTGTTTGGATTTTATCTGCGCAATATGTCAATGCTAATCTTGTGCTTCGGAATATGAACATACCTGGATGAGAGTAATCCAGTTGCGATCGAATATGCCCTTACCCATGAAATCTTTTACTTCCTCGCTCAGGGAGGTATACATGGAAGCGGACTGGGAGGCAATCTTGGCTACCAACGCAGGTGCTTTCTTCTCGTCGATGCACTTTTCCAAAAATACTTCTGTAGCCTGGGCCATGATGACTCCCACCAGAAACTTGATCACCTCCCGGCTGAGGTCAGTCGAGGGAGCGTGTAAGAAATTCTCGTTGATATATGTGAGCATGCCTGCGCATGTCCTGAAGTAGTAAAAGGCGAGTTTGAGCCCCTCTGGATCGGACCTGTTCTGGGAGGCAGCAATGGCGGAATGCGTAGCCGCGATCTGGAACAGAACTGAGGCCTTCTCATACGCAATGGCTGTCTGCATAGTCAACTTGTTCGTGAAAGCATCATTCCACGGGAAGTTGACGCGAATCTCTGGGAAGCGCATCTCTAGGATCTCGAGTTGCCCAAAGTACTTGTAGAGCAGATCACGACCTAGGAAGCAAAATTGTGAATACCCTAAGATCGTGATTACTTGAGCGACGAACCTGTCATATCGCTGCCTGCTCCTTTTACAGCATCTTGTCTGCAGCGTTGCAGTGCTTGGCACTCCTGTGCGTAATTATCTGGATTCTCGCCGAAGGACTTGGCAATGAGATTGCATATGGGAGCTGTCCAGTCGACATCCCCCGTCGTCTTCTTGGGGATCGCTATCATGGGCGACTGGTACGCCATGTTTGAAGACTATACCTTGGAATTTGTCTAGATGTACACTCAGAGCCTCCTGCAGAGTCCGCGGATCGTGTCAAGTAGTAATTCCAGTAGGCTATGATTCCATGATACTGCGCAAATCATATCGCTCGCGGGATCCGGAATTAGTTTCCGAATCCATGCAATAATGGATTATTGACCCCCACGAGAGGGGTTGCTTCCTTGCCGTTTCCGTCCGTTGTAGCTCGGGACCGTCATCTCATACCAAAGCCATGTCGTCTGAAAAAGCGTCATCAACCGAAAACATTGTTAGCCAGAAGGTGTGTTTTTATAGTCAAACACAATGTTCGAAGCTAACCGTTTTTCAAGTATGACAGGTGTAGTATGTGCTTTAATTATCTGAGTTGGAAGAGTCGACTAACTATGACCGCAAGTGGCCGATCTCTTGGTGAAGGCGTGAGTCTTGCCTTGCATTTGTAGCTGGTATGAATATCTGAGAATTGCGCAGTGGTGTAGGCTTCAGCGTCGGGGTTGTTGCATCCGTCATTCTTTTCCGAAGTTCGTGTCTTGCTTTATTTTCTCTGTATATTCTAACCCGACACGTTACAGGACGAACATGGCCTATTGCCCTTTCAACAGGCTTCGGTATGGGTGCAGCATACGCAGACTGCGACCGCTCATTCAACCCCGCACGCGTCTCTGGAACACGCATAGTACCTCAGACGGACGAGAGCAAATGATGTCGCTTGACACATCACTCGGTAGTATCACGGAGGGCACTGCACTGAGGCAACAATATGATCGTGAGCCTCGAGGACTTGGCATTATTTTACATAGAGCGCCTCCGCACACCCTCCCACCTTCCATAGATCACCACACAAATGTTCATTCTCCTTTTGACCAGCGTTCACTCCCGGCATGGGAGCTTTCGGGCAGTATTTCATTGGTTGTAGAAGGGGATTGTGGTGTCTCCCTAGGTAATGTTCTTCGAGGTTTTCCGAGCGCGAGACGCTCGTAGAGCACGTCTGCAGGCAATCAAAGGTGAGATGAGTGACCGGAATGTATGTAATATTGAAGAACGACGAACATGCTGTTGCTGCCATGATGGGAACCGTGACAATGATGGTGCGGAGCCTACGAGCTTGAGGAGGTAGCTTCTGTGCCATTGTTTAACTCTCAGACTGCAGTAGTACTGCTCCAGTAGTTATGAAGTTTGAGCACCTATTGAGCACCAGCCTCAAGTTGTCCAGAAGGAAGTGGTAACTCAACGTTACACGAGGAGATCTCCGGGGTCCTCGTTATTTGAACAGGGTGTCCAGAGTCCCTAGACGTGCTAACCCTCTGTCATCGACAACGCATCCATTGACTACGCTATTCTACGTGAAGCACTATGGCTTATGTCGCTGTCGACGCGGACGACGTGAGTTGTATGGTTCTACTGCTTTGGTGTTAAATGAGATTCCTTTAATAGCAACTAGAAGAAGGACCAGAGGGTCTCGAGTTCAAATGTGAGCGCGTTTGCCTTGAAGTGCGTAATCAAACATTCAACCCAAGCAGCTTTTCTTGGAGCAGACGCGAGAGCAGACCAACAAACACAGTCCGGGGCTTCAAACGTTGACCGAGGTACATCGAAAACTTCACTATATCTTCTCCCCTGACGTGTACCCAATTACAGGATATCTTACAGATCACACCACGCACAAAAGTCCATCCGGGTTCTGGACAGTCGAATACTATCAGCCATACTTTGACGTTGATACCTCAACCGTCTTGAAGCGATGTTATACGACGCTTCTCCCCACTTCACCTTCGTACCTGACGATTCTTGCACCCAGCGCTGACCTATACGGCCCTTTCTGGATCCCAACTACGCTCATACTGGCGTTATTCCTATCTTCGTCCCTTGCAGCAAGCATCTCGTCTTACCTTTCTGACCCAGGAACTGCATATGAATATGACTTTGGCCTGCTTGGTCTGGCAACAACGATCGTGTATATATACACGTTTGCAGTACCGGTTCTTCTGTGGCTCACACTACGCTACATCGGCGTTGGTGAATGGGGCGTAGCGGAAGCACTTGGGGTCTGGGGTTACTCATTATTTGTCTGGATACCGGTTTCGGTAAGTACATGAATGTCTCAACTTAGATGCACCGTTTTTGAGTGATCGTTGTCTTGTAGATACTTTGCGTCATACCCGTCTCTATTTTACGTTGGGTTCTGGTGGGCATCGCATTCAGCTTATCAGGGTACTTCCTGGTAACGAACGTGTACCCAATCTTGGCGATGGTATGGTCATATCCCTCACCTGATCCTGATTGTTGACAACTCTGTTAGGCCGATGCTAAAGCCACTCGTCTACTGATAGTCGTGGTCGGCGCACTGCATGCTGGGTTAGCGCTGACATTCAAGGTGTTGTTCTTCAGCTACTACGTTGTGCACGATATTGGGCCTGGAGCAGATCCCGTACGGAGGTTTCTATAAAGTGCAGCTGCGCTGGTCTTTGATTAGTTTCATTGCAATGGTTGATCTTCATTCACGACTATCGTGAAACCACAAAGAGCGGACCACAATAGCAACGACCGTCACCATTCGATATTCAATATATTCGATGCTAACCCCCCACGCATTAACAAAAGATTACATTCACTAGGGAATGGTGAACACATTGTGAACGATGATGTTCTACAAGCGCATCAGTATTTGAGGGGAGCTTTGAGGTTCGCGGGGTAGTTAGTCGTTCGCGGGGTTTGCAATTTCAGAGTAGATTTTATCAAGCTTAGCCCAAATACATTTTTCCGTGTTCCACAAATAGTAAATTTCATCTCAAACCATAGGTGTCTCCACGTAAGAATTCGAGTATCGGGGGCGTCAACATACATCATCTAATATACAGGACCACGTAGAAAATCACGAACGCATCATAATGTTGGCAGGGGTGAAATGTGGGGAATGACGACTTTGGACGATATCATCCAACGTCCTGGGGGATTTTAAGAAGCACCATTATGACGTGCAGCCGCTTCCTGCGCCTCTTTCGCCCAATCCTTCTCGCGCACACCGAGTTCAACCGCCAGTACAGTCTTGTTGAAGTGCGTCATAGTCAGTCCATAGGGTTGACGAATGCGTGATTCCCAGCCTTCTGGAATACGCTCGTGAAGAACAATGCTGCGCAGGTCATCCACACGACCTCCAAAGATTGTGAGCAGTGTCGAGGAGCTGATGCAAACGTTGAGTGTGTGCTTGAAAACGGATGATGTAATGATACATACTTTGCACTACCGAAGATTTTGTGGAAGAAGCTGAGCGAAAACTCCTTGTTTATTGCACGTGCCACTGCACGACGCTTGCCGAGAATCCTGGAGAGATCTTTGGAGGTAAGGATATCGCTGCCATTCTTGTCCTTGCCGGTAGATGACGTAAGTAACTCCTCGATGAAAGGTATGTGTTTCATCGATTGGTTTGGTTCAAGGGCAGCGTCAAGACCTAAAGACGATTTATTCGACATGCGAGCCAGACAAGTATGGTAAATCACTTACGGAAGAGAGATGCGTCGTGTTCGATACCATTGTGGAGGTCGAGTTCTTCCAAATCAAAAGTATCCTTGCTGTAGCTTCTTTTGAGCATGCGAGCGGCAAAATGCGGCACATAGGAGCAGAAGGAAGGACCGAAATTGTAAGTTGTCCGGATTTGGTGGTTAAGGTCGACAAATGAGATATCGCGGCCGCTGCGCGAGAGGATGCCTGCGTTTCAACGTAAGCCTTGAAACGAAAATTGTCTGTGAGACCAAGACTGACCGTGATTGGCCATCGCATTGAGTGCTGGGCATGAGCAGCGGGAGTCACCTTCCTGAGGAGGCCTAAACTCGGGCCAGAGCCCTCCATAGCCTGGATGGCCCTCAGGTGTGACGTGCCCGACACGGCGTTTCCTCCTTACGAGATTGAGGAGTGCGAGGAGCACATCCCAAGACAGGATCCCAGCATCGAAAAAAAAGTGAGACACGTTGGAGAAGAAGCCCATTTCACTACACTTGTGCCAAGGACTGAGGTCGGGGGTGGAATTGATATCCAGCTCCTTCGCTATAGGCAAAACGCCCAGGTGCGATGATTGACTTATTAATATATGGGTCTGACAAGGTTACGTATGACGAAAAGGTGCCTCGAGGCGAGCTTGTCACTCCCACATAGAGGGTAATATTAGCGTAACGTGCCGCCTGCGTTTGGCTCTAACCGGTTGCTGTAACATAGCCTAGGGGGCCTCGAGGATTGCCGTCGATTTATGTTATGGAAAGCGCCTGATCATGATAGACCCGATATATACAACGACATACGTAACAGCGGACCATCGAATCGAAGAACTTCGAGTCACGGGAGATGCGGCCACCGGGACGGCATCAGCATCACGCCTTGCCAGCCCGCCGGATCCATGGAAAAGGTCACCTAATTATTTTGTAATCACAGATTTGAAATTCGACCCGATCTCGTAGTAGACTCTATTAGTAAGCAAATATACATTCGTGCTCGGGCATCCCAGAACCCGACTCCCACGGGTACTATGTGGACCCGAAGCCTCAAGCTTAATTAAGCATAGCTTGCTCTTGTTCAAGCTGCCGTAGCAACTCGATATCGCATGCTCATGTCGCCGCACACCCGGTGAATGGAAGTTGGTTCAAATTTCAAACCCCGTCTCTTTTTCTCTATATATGGAAACCCGTCCTGGTTGAACGAGGAGTTAGCCAATTGATGAAGGAGACCACTTTGGCAAACAAATAATGACAAATAATATAAAAAGTTCAGGACGTTACTTACTTTGCTTCATGTAAATCGGAGAAAGGTGCACATACCTCCCAATAAATTATGTTCATTCACTTGTCGATATGCCCACACTACATAGCTACACGAAACTCACTTGCATCTAAGTATAGGGAACAGAGCCGCCTGATGAAGCTTGAAGTTTGGAGCGTATCCATCAAAGTCCCAAGCGCGAATTCGATCCTGACCTGCAAGCCTACATTTGGAATCTGTCATACTTGACAGCGGGGATGTTGACATAATGAAGCCGCAGTCCCAAACTCTCCATAAAGTGAGAGATGAGGTTTCTACTTCCCTCCGGGAGACTTATATAATTGTATTAGGATTGAACAACCAACACTGTGCCGCCAGAAGCGCCGCGCACACAGCTTAGGATTTAGAACCATGTAGCATGACTCAGTACTCATCCGCGGCATTTAGTAGACAGTGTCTGCTTATCACACGAACTAGACCTCTCGAAGTCCGGGCAAAAGTCTGCCATTTCTGCCAGCCGGTTTGGGAGAACCGGCGTTTCTGCGGCTTCTGGAATCTGCCAGCAGAATTCTACTGGCAGAATCTGGTGGAATGTTAAATTACAGGGGATCGCCGTCACTAAACAATGGGGAGAGAGTTGAAAAAGCCAAACTGCTTATCGACAACCTCGAAGTATAGAACCTGTGCTGCGGTGGCACCATTTTCAGGCGGACAAGCTGATGGATTGGCATGGTGGGAAAGCCTCGCAGTCAGCACCGACAAACATCCCTTGGAGGCACTTGCAATCATCCTCTTATCTATTGTTCCCTCTTTGAAATTTTTGCCAAGTGGCAGAAGTGGCAGAATCGCCACTGGTGTATTTCTGCCGGCACAATTGCCCGCAAATAAACCCCCAGCACTATCCGGAGGTAAGAATCTGTCGTGCTGTAATGCTCGACGTTTCAGTTTGATCAGAATCTGGCTTATTGTTTGCATGTTCAGGTAAGTTCAAGTCCCTGACTCGAGCCCTATGGTGACTTGAAGCTCCGCAACGAGTACACCAATGACGTATCCAAAGTTGACCGGTCACCACCTGCCATCAAGGGCGGTGGCCATGAATATCATTTTCTGATATAGTACAAAGTTTAACCCTCTGTCACTCGACCCTGGAAAGCGTGCATTGAACACGAGGGCAGGAGCTCAAAAGTATGGCCAATTAGCCAAGAACGCTGACGTGAGGTAGGCCGCAGCCGCCACAGGAGAACTTCGATTTTGACTTCACCTTCAAGCCCTTCGTGTTGATGTGCACAACATCACCACATTCTCGTATCATCGTATCTGTCCCGTAGCAAGCTTCCAATTAAGATGAGAATCTTCAGGTTCTCCCGCCTAGTGGCAAGTGTATGGTGGACGATAGGTTACGGTTCGATTTGCCGATTTGCCGCGACTTATTTGAAAGTCCGCGCGGTGTTTATTCTAGTATTACAAGCATACCTAGGCATACATGCGAAACTGTTTGTGTCACACTCCTCAAGAGTGATAACAA
>MU177903.1:515301-573131 GCA_016695465.1 Suillus americanus
GAGAATCTTCAGGTTCTCCCGCCTAGTGGCAAGTTTCCATTCGGAATGGTGATTGATGAATCATGATTGTTCGGATTGCTCGCACCTCGAAGTGACGCAATCTTGGAGAACCGAGGAATTGAAGACGAGCAGCGTATTCCTTTCAAGTGCAGATTTGCACGTTCTCGTTGAATCATCTTCTTGAATGCCCGCAAGGCCGCAGTTATGGATGATAACTGGAAAACTTTTCGAGGAAAAGCTGAAGTCATCGCGGGGCGTGAAGGTGAATTCCTTTTCATGGACAGACTGTCACATAAAAAAAAGGCTTCGGCCCAATGACTGGACCAGTTAGCATGACCTCCGAGGATCTATACACTCCAAAAAATGTTGTCAGAAGGTTTCGAACCAACTCCAAGAGAAACAGATTTCGACTCTGTTGCGGTGACCACTTAGCTAAGACAAGTTATATGAACCTCCGAGGAAACTATACATGAGTCAATGTCAAGGTGTGTTCCCATGGGGAAAAAAAATGTCATTTGGCAGGTTTTGAGCCTGCACAGTCCAAGAGGAACAGATTTTGATTCTGTTGCGGTAGTACCACTTAGCTAAGATCAGTTAAGATGCACATCCGACGAAACCATCTATGAGTGAATGTCAAAGTGTGTTCCAATGAGGAAAAAAGGCTTGCGGTAACTACCTGGCTACCAGACCAGTTAAGATGGACCTCCAACGAAACTATCCATGCATGAATCCGGATCCGATAGGAGCAACACTTTGTCGTCGGTGGGTATCCAACCTGCACTAGCAGTCCAATACTTTGGCCAGGGCGAAGTTGACACGAACCTGCGAGGAAGCGTTCCGATCGAAAAAAAAACCCGTCGTTCAGCAAGTTTCGAACCTGCAGTGTACACAATCCAAGAGAAACAGATTTTGATTCTGTTTTGGTAACCACTTGGCTAAGACCAGCTGGATGACCTTTCGATGAAACCGTCCATGAGTGAGTGAATGTCAAGGTAGAGAGAGAAAATTGTCGTCAGCAGGTTTCGAGCCTACGCAGTTCAGAAGAAACAGATTTCGATTCTGTTGTGGGAATCATTTTGGCCAGGACGCTTCGCAGTTGAGATGAGCATCCGAAGAACTGTCCATAAGTGAATGTCAAGGTGTGATTTGTCAGCAGGGTTGAAGACGAGTGGCAATGCATGGCATTCAGCAAAACTGATTACAGTAAACCGTGTATTCAACTGGTATTTAACTGGTATTCAACTGGTATTATTCTAATGGTCATATCGATCATGCCGAATCTGACAATCAGTCTATGAGAACAGTTTCTTGTATGACTTCTTCTCCTTCTCCCTTTTTTCCTTCTTCTTCTGCCTCACTTTTGCGAGCTCTCCCAGGATCGCTGGGTCTTCAGGTGCAAGTTGACTAGCAGCAACAAGATCCGCTTCAGCTTCATCTTCCTGCTTCAGAATAACATGCGCTGACGCCCTACGATAAAGGGCCTTGGCTTTATCTGGGCTGCTCAGCTGCAGACGGTCCAAAGCTCGCGTGGTATTCTTTACCGCAGTTTCGGTGGCTGCTGGTTGCGTGCGTAGCGCAGCGAGTGCCGAATTTAATAAAAGGGGCGCAAGAAGGGATTCGTAAGAGTCCCTAAGCTCCGGTGGAGAGTTCTCCGGTAATACAGGATGCACGTCCAGGTACCTTATCGATTCTGACATTTTGTTGACAGTGCAGGCGAGAAATATTTGCAGGAGTACTCACTGAGGTACGTTTTGAGTGCGAGTTCTATTTGCCCATCCTTGAAGAGCTTGTTACCGAGCTCGCGGATTTTACGTGCAATATCCAGCGCAACCTCGGGGTTCTGCACATCGGAATCATCGTCTTCAGGGTAGTCCTCGTAGTCATCACCAACAGTTGCCTCGGAAGCCACGAGGGAAGGGTCATCCGGTGAGAGAACGCCGCAAGCAGATATATTGATGGGGGAAGTGGGAACATCTCCAGATGCAGTAGGGAAATTTTCAATTGTACGGACTATGCAAAGCGTGGTAAGCAATTCGTGAAAAAAGAAAGACAAGCGCTTGAGCAACACATCATACCTACTGATTTGCCCTTGATAACCTCACCGAAAACCACGTGCTTGCCATCAAGATGGGGTGTTTGGTTCACGGTGATGAAGAATTGCGAGCCATTAGTATCTTTTCCTGCATTTGCCTGAGAAGTTGATTAAAATCACTCTCCTGAATGAAGACGGAGGGGGAATTCTACCATAGACAGCAAGAAAGGTTTCGTGTGTTTCACGGGGAACGCCTCGTCTTCAAATTTCTCTCCGTAAATTGATTCCCCTCCGGTGCCTAAGTCCACAATGAGTTTGTAACATCTAGATGTAGCTCTAGGACGCACCATTTCCCGCCGTGAAGTCACCACCTTGACACATGAACCTGATCCACTGCATTAGCATTCATTGTGACATGAGGTGAAAGCTCATACCCTTTGATTACGCGGTGAAAGCCAGATCCAGCGAAGCAAAGAGGTTTGCCAGACTTTCCGACACCCTTTTCACCCGTACACAATGCACCTGGAAACATTAAAACTCTGACGCGATTGACCGAGGATCTGAGAACTCACGGAAGTTTTCAGCTGTCTTGGGTACCAAGTCCGCGTATAGCGAGAATACGACACGCCCAGTGGGCTTGCCACCGATGGTGATGTCAAAGTAAGCGATAGGGCGCTCTGTAGGTGCTTTAGACATGGCGCGCTTGATGGTAATAAACAAGCGAATTCAAGAACAATCAGTAGGGCTTCAACGTCAACAGCGCTTGTATGTCACGAGATAATAGATCGGATGCTGTAAGAGTGACGAACAGTTGTTTCTGGCAGTTTCGAGAACTGTCATGATATCGATGCGGCCGATACCATCAATTTATAGTAATTTCTCCCAGTGAAAGCAAGTCTAAAACCTGGCTGCATTAATGCTACGGATGACTTCTGGTAGATGTCATTCATACGAGCGCAGTTCAACTCGCACATTTTGTCTGGTTCGAGACTGGATTAATCGATTGCGCGTTCAATTTAATTCTGTCGACTCGGGATCTGGCTAATCAGCGTGTCACGGTGCAGTGACAATGAACCAGAGTGACGCACGTGCGTGCCACTAGTAACCTGAAGACTAACTTGAAGTTGATCAACTCTTTGAAATTTCATGCACATGCCTGAATTTACATCACGGTGGAGAGGACGACGACCTTGTGCGAGAATTTAAGCAATACAGTACGTGTCATCTAGTGCTTATAAGGTATACTTGTCTTCGACTCTTCAAATTTCACACTTCACATGCACAGTTCACAACTTGAATCTGACTTATTTTCAAAATGCAGAGCTCAAACCTGGCTTGCTTCATAGATCTTGAATTCAGTCGGTTCTTCAAACCTCGCTGGTTCCTTGCGCATACTGGCAGGTCCTCAGAATGAAGACAGTGTTTTACTTGATGCATGTCCACAAGGGACGGGCATATACTATCTCTAATGCAGGTAACGCATAGGTCAACTGATCAATATAACAGGGCCAATGCCTAAAAATATGCTTTACTATAAAATTCGTGACCTCAGACTGGCGTGGTTCTCATGCTTCGAAGGGTTTCAGCTCCCAAGCACTAGCAATATAGACTCTTATCTTTCAAGACCGTCTTCTGCAATAGCGACCTTAGGCTTGTTACCTTACTTCTAGTACTTGAATCTGATGGCTTTCAAGGCGTCCAGTGTTGCTTTGCCTGATCTTTACGAGGCCTCAATTGTAGAACTTCAAGATGGTCTAGTCAAAGGACACTTCACTAGTGTTCAACTTGTCAAGGTAGACTCCTGCTCCAGTACACATCTGATGCAGTGCTTAATCAACCACAGGCCTACTTTGGCAGAATCGAGGAAGTCAACTTAAAGGGTCCTGCATTACATGCGGTCATTGAGACTAATCCAATGGCCTTATCACAAGCTGCAGCCCTTGACGATGAACGGAAAAATAAAGGTAGCCGCGGGCCATTGCACGGAATACCATTATTGTTGAAAGATAACATTGCTACGCTGCACGAAGAAGGTGAGATTCTCTGCGTTATATATGCACATGCAATACTAATAATTCGATATCCGGATAAGGAATGAACACCACCGCAGGTATATTCCGTGCTACTGCCTGCCATTTTGCAGATTACAGCTTTTGAGTGTATCCTAGGTTCCTACGCACTGCTGGGTTCTGTTGTTCCTCGAGACGCATTTGCTGCAGCAAAATTGCGTGAAGCTGGGGCTATATTCATAGGAAAAGCGAACCTCTCCGAATGGTCTGGTATGAGAGCTGCGTGGGGTCAACTAAAGGGACAAGTTCCCAATGGCTTGTCGGAGCGTGGGGGACAAACTCTTTCGCCGTACTACCCGAATGCACATCCATCTTCTTCGAGCTCGGGAAGTGGCGTTGCGACGGCCATTGGTTTAGCAGCCGGGTCGCTTGGCTCAGAAACTCATGGCTCCATTGTCTCTCCAAGTAGCAAGAACAATGTTGTGGGCATCAAGCCTACTGTCGGACTGGTATCTCGCTCAGGCGGTAAGGTTTCTAGGATGGCTACCGATTCCCTATCTAATGATGAACATTAGTTGTGCCTATCTCATCTCATCAAGATACTCCTGGCCCAATGTGTCGCTCTGTCGCTGATGCCGCCCTATTGTTGAATTTCATGGCTGGGCCTGATCCTCGAGATGAAGTTACTTTACACCAGCCAGGGATAGTCCCAGACTACGTGAAAGCGCTCGACAAAAACGCCCTCAAAGGCGCTCGTCTTGGAGTGCCTCGTTCCTTCATCCGTAATATCAAGATAATTGAAGAGGCGTTCAATTCATCTCTTGACGTCTTCCGAGCTTTGGGCGCGGAAATCGTCGACCCTGCAGATTTCCCGGATATAGAAGAACTACTGACATCGCAGGCAGAGAAGCGGGTACTGGATGTGGACTTCAAAGTTGATCTTAATAAGTACCTATCAGAACTTGTCGACGTTCCGACAGGCGTCAAGAGTCTCGCTGCTCTGATAGAGTACAACAAGAAACGCGCAGACCTAAATCTTCCACCACCATTCTACAAAGATCAATCGCAGTACGTCGGCTCATATATCACACGCAATATGCTTTTACATACTTATGATGTCTAGATTCATCCAATCGGAAGCCGCACAAGTTGATGACACCTACCTTTCAGCACTAGCCGAAGATTTCGATTTGGGACGCACGAGAGGAATTGATGCCACTCTGGCCCAGTTTAATCTCGATGCCATAATTCTACCGACCGATGCACTGGCGTGGAAACCCGCAGCCATTGCAGGGTATCCATTGATTTCAGGTTAGTGCTTCTTACTGCGACCTCAACGCGACTTGATGTTATCCGATATTTAGTGCCCCTCGGGTTTCAGCCTGATGATGTTGAATTGCTGCCTACGACGCCATCCCCAGTTTATACGCAGGCCCCAGGACTTCCTTTTGGAATTGCTTTTATGGGAACCGCGTATAGCGAGTTTAAGCTCATCAGCTATGCGTATGCGTTTGAGCAGGCTACCCAAGTGAGACTTCAGAGAAGGGCCTATGACGGTGCGATTCCTAGAACCCAATTAACGGACGTTATGTCCCAGCTATGAACGTGTCTTTAACATTGCATACTGCCATGCACATCAAATAAGCGAGTTACTTTTTATGCATGCTTTCTGGACATCGATGCACAATGCGTGTTTTACGAGAAATATTCATTTAACTGTCTACTTAGTATCTGAAGCACTGGTTTAGGCGCAACGACTTTGAAAAGAGCCTCGCTCCTTCCCGACTTTCTGTTGCATTCCGCTGGTCCGCGCTCCTAAGTAAGCAAACCCCTCGATCTATTCTCGCAACACACGCTGACCACATACGCCGAAAGAATGTTGGTAAGAAGATCTTGCGCATGTAAATGGCAAGTTCAAGCATTCAAACTAATGCTGGTATACTTCGATCGTCGGATCCATACGTGGTATCGATAGCTCTTGTTCCGTGACTCGCAAAAGCAGCTTTGTGTTTTCACTGATTCCCCATGGGCCATCATAGTCTGGGGATATTTTTGGCCATGGACCAGAGACATGCATGTGGGACTCGGAACTGTACCTCACTGTACCTCAATATTGGATCTTTCTTCTGCATTGGCTGCTGGCACTTTCCTGCGATGAAGACCATTCCGGAGAGTCTCTCTACTCTGCCAGCTCTTGATTGCCTGGGCGTCACCAAAGCTATCGTCGAGGTAGCTTCTGCTATAGAAGAGGGTTCGGTGCCTTTGTCGACGCTGTTCGCACGAGTGACATAGCTTCAACTGTCAAGCTCTTCCACGAAACAGGTTCCTGAGCGATGTTGTTGCCCTTGCGTGAAATCTTCCCAGGCTAAGAGGCAAAAATGATTTCAGGCACCCTTTTGACGCGCCAGTCGAGGCGACTGGCCTCACAACTCTCCAATTGAGCGAGGAGGCGCGCAAAGCGCCTACTCGTGTCGTACCGCTTCCAGACCTATTGTTTATTCGTTTCTGTTTCACCTTCGAGACACTTCTTAGGAAAGGTAGTTCAAGCGGCCCGAGTCCCGAAGAGACCTGGAAGGGCACATGCTCTGTTAACACGCTGAAAGTATTTCCGACCCAGGTACTGGTTCAAACGTATTGCTCCCTGCATGCATGTCTGTTTGATATATGTTGTTACTCTTTCAAGGCCGGCGTCTTTCGCATGTGTACGATTTTCAACCGAACCTGGGAAGAGAAACGAAGAAATGAGTCAGATCTTCCTAGCGGTGATCCGGAGATATTGGAATTAGCCAGTGCAGCTTGCAAACTGCTGCACATTTGAAATACTGCCTTGGTGATCGAACGTAGTGCATGGGTGGGAGACATTGTATGTTTTTAAAAACAATTCCCGATCTCATTCAACCTAATTTTAATCGGACGTCTTATTTGAGGCAATATTCTGAGTCTTTCACTAACTCATATTTTACTCATTTTACACGCAGATCCCCCTTCACTTGGTCATACTTCAGCCTTGCGTCGAAAGTGAGTCTCCCAGCAAGCCTTATTAAAGTTCATTCATTCAGCTTGGTGACTGGTTTGAAGGCTACGCTCACTTCTTGGACCTGTACGTCTGGCCATCGTCTAGTGTTGTGGAAACAATCGGGGATGACGCCACAAATTGGGATGTAGTCATTGATCGTGGAGGAATGTCACATCGCTGTCAAGCACATTGTTCTGGCCACAGCGGCAGCATCCTTCGCCTTCGATCCCCAGATCTTGATCTTGATGGGAAGATACTTGATGAGTCTATCGAAAGACAAACCGTCACATAGCACTGCTATTCCAGTAGGGTGTTTCATGTCGGAACACAAGTCTGGCTCTAGCTACATATGTTGGTTCGAAGGTGGTTATTGTAGCTGTATGCAACTCAGGTAGAATTTCGATGACATTGCGAGACGCATTAATAATCTTAAATCAAGCGCATGATATCATGCTGGATCTATGCAACCATGACGTCGACGTGACTATGTCAGTTTAAGAGAACTTCCAGTATATCCTCATGTTCGCCCTAAGCAGTATACAAAGATTTTCCACATTTGTTGTGTCGCATCATGCGTTGGCAGCTGGACATGCAGGTAGGCACCATTTACATTCTCAGCTCACCACAATTATTTACTACGAGGATAGTCAATCACAATGGCGAGTTCCCGACAGAGCTTGCTGATCTTCTCGGGTCTGTAATGCCCTGTTTAATGCAAAAATCAATGACACAATACACTACCCCCCGGTTAGTCGGGACAACTGATTGGTCCGTCACTCAAATAATGAATGACCGGAGACAAGACATCCAGAAGCTGATGTCTTGGTTAAACTGTGTGAAAGTTACGCGGGATCGTCAGTCATACTTCATCCTTTGGAAACATTGCGTGCTTCCACGATATTTGACATAATGAGGGCTTTGCTTGAGGGGCTCAAGCGTGTTGGACTCCAAACGAATCTGCCCCCTGAAGGAGTTAGTCCTAGTGCCTTGGTTTACGAACGCGGGGAGGTTTCCATATCAGTACTACGCTCTCGCGTACCTAGAGCGGCAGAAAGAATTACATATTTCCCCGCAGACATTACCACTGTGGTGAAAGCAATAGACTCAGATGCGGTAGCATCAAGCCAATTCGGTTGGGCACTTGACTACGTATGACCTGACATTAAATGGTGGACGGAGCGTCAAGCCGACGTACTAGTAGTCATTTTTGCCAAGGGATATATGCGCTGTTCTACCGGAGGCGAAGGTTCCCGAGCGTAATTTGCAACCTTGGCAACGTGCATGATAGCGTGAAGTTGGTGTGTAACAAAGAAGTTGCGCAGAAAGTCGGGCCCTAATTATTTTGGTTGGCGATGAAGGCAAACAACGTGGTGTCTGGAAGCATAGCGGACACGAGGCTCTCTGGGTTGCGGCCGGTACGCGACCTCATTAATATAAAGGAATCGATCTTGCATGCTTACGAGCACCAGGAAACCTATCACAAGCACGCATTCGAAGCATGCACCTGGCCTTACATGAGCTACATTCTATATGGCTTCTCACTCACGATCTAACAGAGATTAAAGCGCGGTTGACTTGTGCTTGTTCAGGCGCGAAGAACTCAACTTTTAGGTTAGGTTCGTGGGGTAATCGTCAGCATCGGACAAGCGCATTTTGGGGCTACATCCAACCCCCGAACCCTATACTTTAATATTTCAAGTTGACATTGCTCCACGTTGTGTCGCCTCGTATATATTCGTGATTCATCGTGTCCATTCCGTGTTTCAAAATTCTCGTGAGCAAGGCGCGGACTAGGTCGCGGATCAGTCTGAATGTCATAATTTCCCATTCAGACACTACTAGTATTAAATATGACCTTTCTCATGATGCGGCGGCGGCACCAGTAGCGGATGAAAGGGGAACTAGACGTCAGGACTCCATCGTGATCTATAAACGTGTCGCGGCGGCAACATGATTAAGGCTGATAAGTGTCGCAGCACCCTTCATGACATATCCTTGAGAATTCATGTCCTGCGGGCGTTGATGTCCATTGTAATTTGATGATCGACGGAAAGGTGGACGTACTGAGGGAGCGAACAAGATACCGTGGGAATGCAAAATGCAGATATATTTCCGAAATGAATTACGTCCGGCCCAAAAAGTAAATTAGGAAATATTATTATAAGATAGGATTTCCGTGTTCGAGTTGAGCTGTGCTCGTTTCTGTTAGCCAGCCAGGTACTGCCTTGCCTAGCACGTCTTTTTCTTTTTCTTTCTTCGTGGTCTCAATTTCCGTACTTCTCCTTTAACAAGTAGGGTGTACTCCCTTGACTGCTTTTCGTCATGAGCGTCCTTGTACCCACCAAGTTTCCTAGCGTCGCCGCTGTCATGCTTGCCTGCGTTGTATCTTTCCTTTGCCTATTACTTGCACGCATATTGTATTCCTTTATGCGCCTCTGGTCTTGTCATTCTCTATCAACAGCGTCCGACGAGAAGACCCCTGCCTGGTCCTCTTTGTTGTCGCTAACCAACACATGGAGTCGGTCCTTGCAGCATGCTCTCCCAGCATCACTGCCCTTTTCGTTGACCATCCCGGAGAAACCATCACCTGAAGTTGGCACAGGAGCAGGCGTAGGACTTTTGCATAAACGTCTGGAATCCCTCCCCAGCAATTGGCAATTGTGTCGACCAGGTCCTCCACCACGTGAGCCAGGAATTTCTATCGGTTTCTGTATTGCAATGCTAACTTATTGCATCATAGCACCAGCCGTGTACCAAAATCCTGCGCCTCTCTCCATGGCAAAGTTGATCATGTCACGACACGTACGCAGTGCTTCTTCATCTGGTAGTTACGATCATTGACGCCTTGCGCAATTTAGACCTTTCGCCGCCCCAATCCAAACCGTCCACGGAAATTGTCCACCGCATCCTCGTCCCGCCCGCCACAGCCCACCTCTCACCTGTTCCATTCCATAGCATAATCATAAATAATGTTTCATTCCCGCGCCAAAATAACACCGCATTTTGAGGGTGTGTGGATGGGCTACATACTCTGGCCGGAAATAACTTATACCTCACCCACGCTAATTCACGAACAAATCTCAATGGACTGGTCACTCATGGTCCACTGGCATGAGCCCTGACGATATACCACGGTATCTACGTGTTTATTTATGATTGGACTTACGTAACACAAGGCAATGAAGACGAAGGACTGGCAAACGGCTTTTCACTTCTATGTACACACTGGACGTGCTTTCGAACTTTGCTTTGCTTATACTTTTTTATACTTTCGATCCTTTTATCTTTTACTATCATTTAGTCCTTGTTCCATGAACATACCATTATCATCTCATAGACGGTTCGCCGTTTGTCGAGGACCCCTAGCTCACATGCCAAGCAAAATAACATGTTTCCGCGTTTTCCGAACCACACGGATTTAGATATCTTGATCGTTCGATTCATTGGCCTGTCGGATCTGCGCAGATACATGCTATAGACCACACGCACCCAACTTACCGCGGCAGTCACGGACCACGGCCCGTGGCAGTGCCGCCAACGTCTTCAAGTTGCACATTAATGTTGATCAAAACGTCGACCCGATGTTCACGCAAGCCGGATAGTGTTCGACCGTGCCTGTGCGGCGCGCCAGGTCAACAAAGGTTCAGCATTTCCGTAGTAGTCTGTCCTGCTAATCTCTAGATTAATCAAATATGGTCCTGGAAACGACTGTGGCCGCTACTCCCTTTCTTATCATCAAACTTCTGGTCTCGGGGCTGGGTAGTGTTGCCGTCGAGGCGAGTTAAACTCGATGTGAAATCGATTCGGTTCGAAAACGACCAAAATCGTTTCAACTCTCGAAATTTACAATCGATTTGGTGTACTCAATATCCATACATCGTAATCCCCTGTGTATGGCCCTAGGCCCATATGAATATCATTTGTACAATGAGCTGCAGTGGACTCGACATAGCTTCCACTCCAGCATCGAAGGAATCTTCTAGATTTTTGCTCGGTCATTCTCGGAATTGAGACTCATGCTAGAACCATTACGGTTGGTAAAAAAAAACTTAAATATCATGATAGCTCACAACTTGCAAGTACTGTTGTTGACCCCATGTCGTCGCAGCAGAATGTTGGCCTCACAGGTGGACACTTTCTCATCTCAGTCCTGAACAACCCTTACACTTGAATTCTCGCCAAAGCACGCTATCTCCACTTCAAACTCCAAGTGGATCTTTTGAGTCACTTCGGAACATTTCACCAGGTTCACTAACTCCTGCGCCCCGTGTAAATGGTGATGAAGGCTTCTCGCATTCCTGTCCAGTTCCGCAGGTTCCATCTGCACAAGATCTTCACTCATCGTATGGGCCATACAACCCTCAATTGATGCAGACCATGGCTTCAATGCAGGATTTTCAGATGCTCCGCACAATGCGGGGACCACCTCAGTACCAATTTAACGCACCCATGCATTCACCTGCTGGGCTTGGACAACCCCAGCCTACTATGATGCAGCCTAATGCTATGAATGCACCCCTTCGTTTCGTACATCCATTAGAGTTGGCGAGACCACTGAGACCCAGCTGGAACTACCCACGCCCTCGGTATTACTATCGCGGCAGATGCTCACCAACTCGACAGCAATTGCCTCGCGGTCCTTATCGGCTGGATTTGGCTGCCTGAACAACCTGAAAGTAAATGTGCGGCGCTCATCTTCTGCTACTAATAGCACTATCCCTCCGACTTCTACCAGCATCGTTTCTGAACCAGCGGTACACTCCCCGATACTGGAAACCACGGAGGAACGCTTTCGCAAGGAACTCGAACTTGACAGGAAGGATGCCGAATGCGAGTTTTCTCGTTACGAAGATGCAGGTATACTACCTGAAACAGCTGAACGGACAACAGATATTGTTCATTTCTGGAAGGTATGTGATATATTCCTGTCTGTAATTCACAATGTTAATAGGTATCATGTCAGCAAAAAGAACGTACATTTCCGCTTCTATTTCGTGTCGCCATGGATGTCCTACCTGCTCAAGCTTCATCTGTGCTTTCCGAGCGCATATTTTCATCCAGCAAAGAGACCTGCACTCTACGGCGCAGCAACTTATCTCCGGCGACACTTGAAGCATTACAAGTCCTAAAGTTCATTTACAAGCAAGACCGCCTCAATTTTATGGAGGACCTGGTGGCTGATGAGCGGGACTACACGATATCTGGACCAGTGTGACTCCCAGAGCAGTTGACGAGTTGCTCCAGAATGCAAGAGATATTGATTATATTAGTATACTTGCTGGTCGTGTACTAGTAACTTGCAAATAATCGTCGTTCAACGGTTGTTGTGGGCACGCAAAATCCCTAGCTTCTCATTGGTTGGACTATCGGTCCGTATAACTCCGAACTCGTTTCCAAATCGCGAGGTCGATCTGTGTCGATTTACCACAAATTTCCACCATTCGATTCGCCTCGGTGGCAACACTAGGGCTGGGAGCCGCACCGAAGCCCAGCTTGCACTCGTGACTCTAGGAGTCAAATATATCTCCAGTCCCACGTCCAGGGTCCCGGGCTATCATAGTAGTATGGTAGAGACTCGGAAGTCCGAGTCGTTTATCAATGGACAATAGTTCAAAGAACCGTAACTGCGTGTCTGACCCCAACCCATTCGTCGCCGCCTCTCTAGATCTCTTGGCGCCTACCGTGCACAACGCCTAGAGACATGCCAAATCGTGATGTGCTTTCGGAGAACGTGTTCCCTGATTTATATGAATCCGGAATTCCTGACCTCCAGAAGGGTCTTGAGCTGAGGCACTTTACGAGTGTTGATCTTGTCAAGGTAAGTCACTATTGACTAATCTGTTTATTTCATAACGATTCACACAAATACAGGCTTATCTTGCAAGGATTGATGAAGTCAATCTGAAGGGCGCAGCTCTCCATGCAGTCATCGAGACGAACCCGAATGCTTTATCTCAGGCCGCAAGACTTGATGCCGAGCGCGAGTCTAAAGGGAGCAGAGGCCCACTGCACGGCATCCCTTTACTACTGAAAGACAACATTGCCACACTACATGAAGAAGGTACGTAATTATCGACAATGTGTGTTCAGTGTGCTGATCCTCCTGAAGGGATGAATACTACCGCTGGTACGATATCCAAGAACGTCTAATTCTGGGTTAAATATTTGGCGAGATTAGGCTCCTATGCTCTCCTGGGTTCCGTCGTTCCGAGGGATGCATTCGTCGCTGCAAAGCTCCGTGAGGCTGGCGCCATCCTTCTCGGAAAGGCGAACCTCTCTGAATGGGCAAACTATCGCGGCAAGGTTCCAAACGGCTTCTCAGGTCGTGGAGGTCAGACTCTTTGTCCCTATTACCCGAATGGGGACGCATCTGGATCGAGCTCTGGGAGTGGGGTTGCGATGGCCATCGGTCTTGCTGCTGGCTCTCTGGGCTCAGAAACGGATGGTTCCATTGTTTCGCCAAGCAGCAAGAACAATGTGGTGGGCATTAAGCCCACCGTGGGGCTGGTTTCTCGAGCTGGAGGTATTTACTCCTTCGATCCCACCTTGGCAATTGGTTGAGTTTCTTTAGTGATACCTATCTCATCGCATCAAGATACAACTGGGCCTATGTGTCGGTCAGTTACAGATGTAGCCCTTTTGCTCTCCGTTATAGCAGGACCAGATCCTCGAGACGCAGCCACGTTGCAGCAACCTGGCGTTCTTCCTGACTACATGAAAGCGCTCGATCTGAACGCTCTGAAAGGCAAGCGACTGGGAGTCCCGCGGATGTTCCTGCGCGACGGTGAAGCGTTCGAAGCAATTCTGGAAGCTTTCAATGCTTCTTTAGATACCTTCCGGGCTCTCGGCGCGGAGATAGTAGATCCGGCTGATTTCCCCTGTGCCGAGGAGATGAAGCAGTCGCAAGCAGAAACACTCGTGCTGCAGACAGACTTCAAGGTTGATCTGGCCGAGTATATTTCGGGGTTACTTGAGGTTCCTACTGGCGTAAAGAACATCGCAGATTTGATCAAGTTCAACAATACCCACGCGGATTTAGAGCTTATACCACCATACCACGACGATCAATCTAGGTGGGTTCACAAGCTGGTGGTGCTATGAAGTTGCTCACTCTGCTACAAGGCTCATTGCTGCTGAACCAACGGAAAAGAACGACGAGTATTATGCAGCTTTAGCTGAAGATTTCGATTTAGGCCGGAGACGAGGCATTGATGCGACTCTTCAAAAATTCAAATTGGACGCAATCATTCTTCCAACTGATGGTACGTATGTATACTTGCGTCAATTTCGGGATCTCAAATTTCCTTAGGGACCGCCTCAAAACCTGCAGCGATTTCTGGATACCCCATAATCTCAGGTGCGAATCCCTATTTTCACGACAGTTCATTCGACTAAATCAAATACTTAGTTCCGCTGGGCTTCCAGCCAGATAACGTTAAGGTATTGCCAGTTCCTGCTGCACCACTGCACACACAAGCTCCAGGCCTTCCGTTCGGGATAGCCTTTATAGGCACCGCATACAGCGAATTCAATCTTATTGGCTTCGCTTATGCATTTGAGCAGGCTACACAAGTCCGTTTGAAGAGAAGGGCTTATGCTGAAGCAATTCCTACTACGCAGATCAAGGATGTGCTTTCTATTTGAACAAGGGCGGAGTATATGACTGGCGCGTACAACAACTGTGCACTTTTTTTTCTAACCATACTGAAGTAGGTTCATCGCGATAGTGTTCCAGGTGTTGGATATGTATACAATCAAATGAGCACAAGCCATAACATCAGTGGTAATCCGTGGAACAGATTTAAGTCAGGCATAAACACCATGACACGCAGGATTCATCAAGCCCGAGGAGACATCTGGGTCCATAGTATGCCATCTGAATCTGTATTAATATTGCACACGAGGAGATGTCGTGGCGGGGCTCGTAAAGAACTTCGCCGAGACTTACGGAAGCGATTCACGATCAAGGACTCATCTTCATCTTTGGCTTCCAGATCACCATATGTTGAATTATCACAGGAGATCAGTGGCGTCACCCGAACTTGGTCGAATCTAGGCCATACTGAGTTGTCATGGATCGAGCAGCCGTTCACATCTTTTATATATATCAGGAGCATAGTGACGAAGAGAAAGCACCAAATCTTAGGACAATTATGACTAGCAATTTGCTAGCGCTAGCCCAACAAGTTATCAATGACAACCAGCCCGATGGCAGTCGGTATTTCATCTCCAAGTGGCCCTAGCGGAGCATAGCTGTAGTCAGCTGCGCGGCACACCAGAAAGGCTGCCCCATTTCCACATGGGTGAGAACAAAATTTTCAGTAATACCCCTATGATGGCGTGTGGGCGTGGGCGTGGGCCCGGGCCCCTCGTGTCACACCTCATCCAGAAGGAACCAACGTCTTTATGAAGTCTGACTACGGGAGACTACGTGTCACCTAACGTATGTCGTATCCAACGAGATGGAATTGTAAATTACCATGAGTCATTTCCTAGTGTTCTTCCGCCAATAGAATATCGGAGACCGAGCAAGTCAAATCTGGGGTCTGTTGGCAACCAGCTGGCATTGTAAGTGCCATCTGTCTGATCTGAAGGGGTGTTCCAAGTGGATGGGTTCTGTGCAGAAAACTGAGTATTCAGGACATAAAAGTAAAGCGACCATCATATGTCCTAGTACCTTCCACCGTCAGATTTATTTTCGAGATCCCAACTAGCCACATCTCACAAACAATGCGTTTCTCCATCGTTCTCGCCGTTCAATTTGCTGCTCTGGCAGCGTCAAAGTCTCTCAGTGCTGACAGTGACTGTGTCATCTTTTGCGACTCAATGCAGATCTTGGGTGATTTGTGTTGGGTAGTAAAGGTCGCAAATTATGTACCACGATTTAATCTCTCGCAACTGCATACTAGCAAGTTATAGGATCTTTTCGTTGTAAATGCCGTCGTGAGCGTGTTCTTTGGAATTGTGTTTGCTCACACAGCGGGGGTTTCGACATTTTGCCACATTTTGCCACTAGTGAAATCGCATTCGAAATGCAATCTAGAGTGCCCCAGAGCATTCCAGGCTAGGTCTAGAATGCTCTAGCCAGGTCTAGATCTGCTTTTGATTGAAGTTTTGCAAGAGTTAAAATGTCCAAACCTCCGATGTGTCAGGGTTTGAAGTTGATTTGAAATTGAAGGAGCCGAGTAAGATCCGACTGATAAGTACTAGACTTCAACGCACCTTCCTCCTAGCTTTAAGTGCCCAATAGACAGCCAGACCCATATAACGATGTTCAACGACGGACCTGAACTTGACTTGGCCACATCAGCCTTGGCACTAACTTTCTTAAGCTATTGTCGAAAATATTGGTTCGATCTGAATCGTTCACATCCTCCCCTGCTGCCGCCTGGTCCTACCCCCAGTGCGATCGGTTTTGTATTTGCGGTGTAGGATTGCACGCGTGGTCAAGGGAGACAAGTATGTACTTGCGCTACCGGTCGGTATAGGTTCGGGATGCATCCGAAGCGTGCGCAGAGCTCCAGCTACCTGTAAAACTTTTAAGAAATCGATATTGGAAGAATCAGCGGCAGCCTATGTTCGAGTCACTATTGTAAGAGTCCGTAGTGGCCAAAAGTGGTCCCGGTCAAACCTACAACATGCATCGAACTTGACATGAATCGATCATAAACTTGGAGTGCGTGCCAGTGCAACCCCAATTATGTAATACTGACTTTTTCACGCTTATAAGTTACATTTTGGTTGCGCGGTGATATCTCGTCCCACCTCAGGACATCCCAGTCGTGACATCGCATTCAGTAACATTTTCCTTGGGCTCAAAAGTAGATATGATAACTTGCATACCAGCGAGGATCTCAACGAGGCCATCAATTTGTAGCGCGAATTTCTTCGGTTAACGCACCGCTCGAGTCTCGACCATCCAGAGTGCCATGTAACTCTGTTCAACTTAAGTTCAGCACTCTGCTCTCGTTTCACGCAATCTCAAAATGACGAAGATATTGAAGCGGTCATTGGTCTCTTCAAGATTCGTAGGCGGCTTTGCCTCCACTGCACCCGGGCAGATCTTTAACTACATCATGATGGTCCTCTAGTAGGAGACCCATCTGTTTCGTTATCAGATGCAGTACAACTCTACTAATTTGTCACTCGCAGTGGAGAAATTTATACTAGCGTCAAAATACCATACTCAAGGTTCTCCAGAATGCATCATAGAGGCTATCAACTAGGCTCGCCAAGCCGAACACCATCGACATGAATCTGCACTCGAAGCATACCAGATGTGCTTGGAGCTTTTCAACAATCATGTGTTCACGCGATCTTCGATTACCTGAATGCTGCAACCACTTTTCGTGGTGCTAGGTGGATGCAGCATCGTGTGCTATTCATCGTAACGATCGGCCCTGCAATAAGTGGTCGAACTTGAGGAGCAGGGTGGCAGCCAACGATGGTCACTGTCCTCTCCACTCAGGACGCCGCTGGACGACCTACAGTCCGCGAGTCTACCAGTGGCTCACAAACTTTCGGAGCTCAGCAAGCGCCTGTCTGAGTTTCAGGGGTTCAGCAGGTGCAGACCAAGCTGGTATTGATCGGGCAGCAACAGGGTACAAGGAACTCACAGAGCAGTGGGAGGTTGCTGTGGCTGAAGTCTGCGATCTTCAAAGTTTCTTGCGCTTCCTGCCGACTCCATACGAAGACTTGCAAGCGGCAGTGCGCCATGGTCCAGTCATAATCATCATTGTGAGCATAATACTCGTGGAACGCCGTCATTGTCCCAACGTCAGGGGAGCCCCACCATGTTCCCTTTCTGTCTCTTACTCTTGCTGGTCTCAAGACACTCAAAGACAACTTCGCTGGGAGATCCGGCACGTATCTCTTATGGGCCCAACGGAACTCAGGACGGAGTTGCGAGTCCTCTTGCAGACAGTGTGGGACGAGAGATCATGCTGCCCATCGTCAAGGTCCAACATGATCTCAAGTTTCGGCGTCGCCCCCGAATGTGGTTGTGTCCAATGACAGCCTTCACGTCCCTTCTTCTCCATACAGCTCACCCCTGTCGAACAAAGGCAGATCGCTATGGGCGAGAACTATGCCTAGAGGATGTGTACATATGTTCTTACACGCCAACGCTCTCGGCTCTGATCAGAACTCGACAGACGATGAAAATGCGTGTGGCTCCATCTTTCATGGCTATTGGACAAGGTCAAGGAGGCGCAGGGCAAGGCGACGCGCTCGCGACTGTTGAGAGTGAGCTTGAGCTTATACGTAAGCTTGTTCCTCCACAGGTCAAGTGCGGTACTCTTTCCGGAGAAGAAGCCTCACAGGCAGATGCACTTGAAGCGTTGCGATGCACCATTTAAGAGCTATTGGGTGTGTACCTCCGAATCTTTTCTAACCTGTATTTACCAGCGTAAAGGGGTTTGCGGAAAACCATTTGTAACCTGATGGCAGAGCATTTATGTACGTCTTTCCGGCTTCACCGATGACTGTCACCTAAAACGCAATGTACAAGTCAGCTGATAAACTCTATGGTCACCAGGCTCACGCAATCAATTGTTTAAAAATATGGCTTATCAGAATCCTGAACTGCGAACTGGTGATCACAGATAGGGGAGTTCACGTCCGCGAAAGGGTTTTAACTCCCACTTGTATTGCGGACCCTTATCAGTGACCGTCTTCTCGCAACGAACCTGGGCCCAACTCTTATCTCTAACTTCGCTCTCTGACTACTGGGATCTGTAATCATGACTTCCAATGTTTTCAGTGGTGCTTTGCCTGATCTTTACGAGGCTTCAATCGCAGAACTCCAAGATGGTCTGGTACAAGGACTGTTCAGCAGCGTTCAGCTTGTAAAAGTAAGTTGCTACATGAGCACATACCTGATACCGACTTTACTACTGAGTAATTGCAGGCCTACCTTAGCAGAATTGAGGAAGTCAACTTCAAAGGTCCTGCATTACATGCAGTCATAGAGACCAATCCGAATGCCTTAACACAAGCTGCGGCCCTTGACGATGAACGGAAGGAGAAGGGCAGCCGTGGGCCATTGCACGGAATACCATTATTGTTGAAAGACAATATTGCTACGTTGTACGAGGAAGGTGAGATACTCTGCGTTACACACATGCAACACCAGTAGATTGAAATCCAGATGAGGAATGAATACTACTGCAGGTATGACCTGCGCTACTGGCTGCATCTAAAAAATCCTGAATCTTTGTGGCTCCGTTCTAGGTTCCTATGCACTGCTGGGTTCTGTCGTTCCTCGAGACGCATTTGCAGCAGCAAAATTGCGTGAGGCTGGAGCTATATTCATAGGCAAAACGAATCTGTCCGAATGGGCTGGTGCGAGGTCCATTCCACTTCCTCGTGGATTCTCAGGGCGTGGGGGGCAGACTCGTTGTCCGTACTATCCGAACGCTGACCCATTTGCTTCGAGTTCCGGAAGTGGTGTTGCAATGGCTGTCGGTCTGGCAGCCGGGTCCCTTGGCACAGAAACTCGTGCCTCTATTGTAGCCCCAAGTAGTAGGAATAATATTGTGGGTATCAAGCCTACTGTCGGGCTGGTATCTCGCTCAGGTGGTAAGACTTCTAGTCATGGTTATCAGCCGCCCCTCTGACGACGGCGAATGCTAGTGGTACCTTACTCGTCTAATCAGGATACTCCTGGCCCGATGTGTCGCTCTGTCACTGACGCCGCCTTGTTGTTGGCCTTTATCGCTGGGCCTGATCCTCGGGATGAAGCTACTTTGCATCAACCTGGAATAATCCCAGACTACATGAAGGCACTCGACAAAAATGCCCTTAAGGGCACTCGTCTTGGAGTACCCCGTGCCTTTATCCGCAATATGAAGGCTATCGAGGAGACTTTCAACTCCTCCCTTGACATCTTTCGAGCTCTGGGCGCAGAAATCGTCGACCCCGCAGATTTTCCGAATGGAGAGGAACTACTGGCATCACAAGCAGAGAAGCTGGTGATGGCTGTGGACTTCAAATTTGGTATCAGCAAGTACATATCGGAATTGGTCGAAGTCCCTACGGGCGTCAAGACTCTCGCTGATCTCATAGAATTCAACAAGATCAATGCGGACCTAGAACTTCCAGGGCCATTTTACACAGATCAGTCTCGGTATGTCAGCTTGAATCACACACAACATGCTTTTACAGAAGATGTGTAGATTTACGGACGCGGAAGGTACACAGGTTGATGACGCATACTTTGCAGCACTGGCTCAAAATTTCGACTTGGGACGCACGAGGGGAATTGACGCCACCCTAGCCAAGTTTAATCTTGATGCCATAATTTTACCCACCGATGTACTGGAGCCCAAACCCACAGCAATTGCAGGATATCCGTTGATTTCAGGCGAGTACTTTGTATGGTGATGCTCACGCCACTTGTACCATTTAACCATCTAATATTTAGTGCCCCTTGGCTTTCAGCCAGATGGGGTTGAAGTACTGCCTGCGACGCCGTCTCCACTTCACAGTCAAGCCCCGGGAATTCCTTTTGGAATCGCTTTTATGGGGACTGCGTATAGCGAGTTCAAGCTCATCAGCTACGCTTATGCATTTGAGCAGGCCACCCACGTGAGACTCCAGAGAAAGGCATACAACGATGCGATCCCGAGAATGCAGTTGGCAGGCGTTATGTGAAGGGAGGGATGAAAGAATGATCAGCGCAGAGGGGAAAATATCACCCGTGCAAGTGATAAGTAGAAAGCGTTTAAAGTCTGTAGGTCCCTCCTCACTTAATTGGAGGGTTGTATGTGCGTCAAGAATGCGCTTGATATTATTTCTCCTAGTGTGCGAAACTATAATGGATGATGGTATTCCATGCAATGGCCCCGCGGTCGCCTTTGTATTTCCGTTCGTCGTCAAGGACTGCGTGTGACAAGGCTATTGGAGCAGTCTCGATGACCGCACGGGCAAGAGGTGGATACTGAGCGCTAACTTGAACGCCGCTCTTTCTGGGGCACCATCCCGTATCACGGTCGTGCGGTATTGATCTCACAAGCACACTTCGCCGTACAGGATTTCCTTTTTCGCGCGCACGCGACCATCGAGCTGAAATTTAGTATGCAATTGTTTAGGCTGGCGCCGCATGCGAAACATTATGTTCTCGAAGCTGTGACGGGTTATACAAACTTTGTGGCCAACTTGGTAAGTATCAAAGCTAACAGATGAGTTTGCTGGGACCTACATTCCATCACCATTCCATCACGGTTAGCACTTCATCGTCACTGCCGAGAAAGTTTCCGGGACCATTGTAGACAAAGGCTCGACGATATATTCTGATCGTACTTTCGTTGCTACAAACGAACGTAGTTAGGATTAGGTCTATTAATCACTTGACTGAGCGTGGATAGATCCTTGCAGATGTAAACTGCAGACCTCGTGTTCCTACTGGCGATACTTCTTAACTTGGAAGTCTAGAATCGCCGTGCTAGCCTGAGCAGCAATCGACGCAGTATGCGGACACGACGAAATTCCAACTTTAGATAGAAAGTCACTGCCGTAATGTCAATCCTCCCTCCTAGGTTCCTACGCACTGCCGGGTTCTGTGATTCTTCGAGACGCGTTATAGTGAGGAGATCTGGCGTGGTCTGGCGCAGGTCATGGGCAGTGCCAGGGGTTCTGGCGCAGTAGCAGGAGTCCTGGCTCGTAGTCGGTAGTCTGTGTCTTGTCGTGGTTGGTCCTCGATAGATAGAACCGCAGCCTCCCGCTATAGAGGTTTGGCCTAGGTTTCCCTTGCAGTCCTTGCCCGTACGTTCCAGCGTTTATGGCAGCTGTGCAGCTGGAACTATATTCATAGGCTAAGCGAACCACTCCGATGACATTCAACTCCTTTCTCGACGTCATATATCAACGTCTACCCTCACAACGCGAAAATACAATCTCACCTAGCCTGACCAACTGATAGAAGACAGCGTTCCTTCCATCACGTACATCGTGTCTAGTGCCACGGCAGTACTCGTTGTGAAAAAATTGCATCTTAGTGGAAAACCAACGTCGGAGTCTTTCTTCGTTTCTTGACGATGCTACATAGTGTGCATTAACAACATCATACTTGGGGAGTGCACTATGTTTGGAATTTGGATCTAAAAAGCCTCAGCTGTGTAAGGCTGGGTATGAGTTCGGCAGGGAATTGCGAACGAGACGAGACAGAAGTAAGACGTGTTAGTAGGTAACACGAAGAGAGAATAAGACTAGGACTAGAGACGAGGACTTTCTGGGAGGCTTTTGGTCGTTCTTGGAGCGGGGATCTGAATATAGGATTCGCTGATAGGTATGAGTGTACATGGGTGGTATAAATACTCGAGAAAACGGCAAGGGTCCTAGGGACGGTCGGTTGTGTGAAGACGGAGGCAGAAAGAGGTGGTGTTGCGCCTGACAGGGTAGCGTAATAGTAAGGGAAGGATAGTACGAGAGACTGAACGAGTGACGGTAGGAAGGGGTATCGTTTAGACAGAATAACGAGGGTCGCATAGTAGTTTTGACAGATTCGGAGACGGCGAACTGAGAATGGTGTGCCAGTGACGAGAGAAAGGGATTGAGGGTCGGTAGTAAGGAAGGTTTTGGTGTAAGACGGCAACTGTAAGCATCAAGTTGGATGAAAGCGACAACGAGATAATGAAAGAAAGAGGAGGAATGTATCCGCGTGACTCGGATGCGAAGAGTAACGCTTCTTCGCATCAATGTGTCACGCGGACGGCTTCGAACGCACGGGCCAGTTCGAGTGTATCGTTTTTGAAGTCTTGGTCGGGGCGTAGAGAATATCATATCCTTACAGCTGCCGGTATTTGGTTTCGCGTTCCCCGATGTGTGATGAGACTCTGAAGCTCTCTCAGCATCCATGAGACGCCTGAATTTGGCTTCTGCTAGGATCGCCTGGTAACGTAGGCCCAACGATTTGGAATTGCACATTACCATCATGTCCTAAGGTTCTTCCGCCTTGCAATAAAATAGCGGTGGACCAGGGGTCCCAAGGGGATGAGCTACGCACCAAAGGGCTTGTCGGCCATTTTCACAGCTTAGTCAACACGTAGACTAGCATCATCATCAGTTTAATTTTATTCATCACAGCTCGTTTGCCTTGCTCTGGGCTTGGGCCGCTGGCCCTGCTCCACCGGGGATAGTGCAAGTGAATTTTAAGGTCTGTTGGCAATTTGCTGGCATTGCAAATGACACCTGTTTGAAGGTGGATTTCAGGTGGGTAGGATCTGCTCAAAATACATAAAAGCAAGCCATCTTCTTACCGTCCACCTTCAGATTTATTTCCGAGATCCCATACCACAACTCACGAATAATGCGTCTCGCCTTCCAAGTCGTCCTCTCTGTTGTTGTTGCTTTGACAGTGTCTATAGCTGTTAATGCTGATAGTGAATGCCAAGCACCTGGGAGCTTTTGCGACTCAACTCCGGATAATTGCTGCCCTGACTATCAATGCACGTTAGAATTCATCGACTCACACGTGAGTATGAGTAGTTTCATCCAGGATTTGTTGACTCACCGGCGTGGTAGTTTGACTTTGTATATGTATGCGTATGAGATCAGATGAGCTACGGTGAGTCGTGTTTCTGCTTCCCCATTAGTGTCGCAGTGTGGTTGATGGCACCATCGTGATTCGTGACGCGTAAGTAGGTCGTTGCGCAATTGCGGAGTGCTGCTTGAGCAACGAAGAACTTGGAACAGGTGAAAGGTCCTAGTGGGGGATTGGCTGCGAGCCCAAAAAGTATAAGCGAAGGGACACGTACCGTAATATTACTCGCAACAATCTCGTAGTATGAGGTCTGCAGCTGAGGTAGCTAGCCACATCCACGGACATTATGACCCAAATCTGAGTCCTTGGTAAATGAATAACTTGTAGTCACTGTAACCGCAGTGACTGCATGGACCACTGGCTGCACTGTAACACTGATTGAACTTTCGACAGAATCAAATTGCCCTGCAACAGCCGGCAACTCGGTCCGCTAGTTCGAGTCAGGAATCTCCCGGGCCGAGGGCCTTGCGGATCATTCAACCAAGTTCCTTCAAAGTTTGTTGTCCACGTCTTTCGGTAGGCTTGAAGAGGGAGAATTTGCTGACCAGCACTGATCAAATTGGCGCAGCAACAGGTGTACGGTACTTCAACGCAATTGTGTTCATTTGTGTTCGTCATTGCCAGTCATAACTTGTTGCCAACCGGCCGCACGAGGTGGTACCAGTGCATTAAATAATCAATGCGTTGTCAGGTTCAGGATAGTTCAACTTGAGCTCATCAACTCGCAAAGTGTAGGTGAACTGATATCAACTCTATGGTACAAGGGTAGTGCACGGCGCTGGCCCATATTAGCATCTAAAAATATGTTTATCGGCCATGGTGGACTTAGAATTCGGATGTACGACACGACTTAAGATACCACTGGGGATGCAGATTCTTATCTTTGACCGTCTCCCCGCAACGACAAACCTGGATCTACTAGTTCTTCCACTGGGATATACCGCATGACTTGCAAGACTTCCAGTCGCGCTTTGCCTGATCTTTATGAGGCTTCAATCGCAGAACTCCAAGATGGCCTAGTAGAGGGACACTTCACTAGTGTTCAGCTTGTGAAGGTAAGCTGCTGCTTCAACGGATGCCTCATACAGCCCTTACTCGAGTTATCGCAGGCCTACCTGAGTAGAATTGCAGAAGTCAATTTGGAAGGCCCTGCATTACATGCAATCATCGAGACCAATCTGAAAGCCTTATCACAAGCTGCGGCCCTTGACGATGAACGGAAAGTCAAAGGTAGCCGTGGGCCTTTGCACGGGATACCTTTGTTATTGAAAGATAACATTGCTACGCTGCACGAAGAAGGTGAGGTTTACTGTGTCACATACCTATAATACCAGTAAACTAAGCTTGAGTTAGGAATGGATACGACTGCAGGTACGGACATGCTGCACGAGTGCTTGTCATCTTGTATACCACAATATTTACTCTACCCTAGGTTCCTACGCGCTACTGGGTTCTGTTGTTCCGCGAGACTCGTTTGTTGCAGCGAAATTACGTGAAGCTGGAGCTATATTCATAGGCAAAGCAAACCTCTCCGAGTGGGCTGGTATGAGGGGACAAGTTCCCTCTGGATTCTCGGGGCGTGGAGGGCAAACACTTTGTCCTTACTACCCGAATGCTGACCCACTCGGTTCAAGCTCCGGAAGCGGCGTTGCGATGGCTATTGGTCTAGCAGCTGGGTCTCTTGGTACAGAAACTGATGGTTCTATTGTTTCTCCGAGCAGCAGGAATAATGTTGTGGGTATCAAGCCAACTGTCGGGCTGGTATCTCGTTCAGGTGGTAAGATTTATAGCGATAGACATCGAGTGATTCTCTGACGACGAATACTAGTGATACCCATCTCTTCCCATCAAGATACTGCTGGCCCAATGTGTCGGTCTGTCGCTGATGCAACCCTGCTATTAAACTCCATTGCTGGGCCCGATCCCCGAGACGAAGCTACTTTGCATCAGCCCGGAGTAATCCCAAACTACATGAGAGCGCTCGACAAAAATGCCCTCAAAGGCGCTCGTCTTGGAGTGCCTCGTGCCTTCATCCGCAATGTCGATACAATTGAAAAGACATTCAACTCCTCTCTTGACATTTTCCGAACTTTGGGCGCGGAAATCGTCGACCTTGCGGACTTTCCAGCCACAGAAGAACTATTAACATCGAAAGCGGAGCAGTTGGTCTTGACCGTGGATTTCAAGATTGGCATCAACAAGTACATATCAGAATTGGTCGAAGTACCGACGGGCGTGAAGGCGCTCGCTGATCTGATAGAATTCAACAAGACTCATGCAGATCAAGAACTGCCAGCGCCGTTTCATACGGATCAATCCCAGTATGTCGGCTCGCATCTTTAATGCACGTTAACAAACGATATATAGATTCATCGAATCGGAAGCTGCACAGGTTGATGACGCCTACTTTGCGGCGCTGGCGAAGAATTTCGACTTGGGGCGCACGAGAGGAATTGACGCTACCCTTGCCCAGTTCAATCTCGATGCCATAATTCTACCAACCGATGCCCTAGCGTCCCTACCCGCAGCAATTGCGGGGTATCCATTGATTTCAGGTTAGTACTTTGCACGGCAATCTTAACGTCCCTTATGCCTTTCAACATTCAGTACCTCTCGGCTTTCAGCCAGATGACGTCGAAGTGCTTCCTGAGACGCCATCACCACTTCACACTCAAGCCCCGGGACTTCCTTTTGGAATCTCTTTTATGGGCACTGCGTATAGCGAGTTTAAGCTCATCGGCTACGCCTATGCGTTTGAGCAGGCTACCCACGTGAGGCTTCAGAGAAGGGTACAAGACGATGCGATTCCTAGGACACAGTTGACTGATGTCATGTTTCGGTAACGGCCGGTTTTGTTTCTGCTTCTAACTGATTTTGAACTTGTTCCCTAGCATCTCGTTACTGTGATTGTTCCTCGTTGCATGCGTTATCCTCCCTATCGAACTCGTTGTCACTACACCCCTCAAGCGCTTGAGATATACCAACAGTCCTGATTGTCGGTCCTGTCCATCGCAGGTTACGAAAGTTTTGTTTTACAATAAAACGAGTGCGAGGACTTCTGAGACATACTGTCGTGCATAGATCAGCCAACAAAATGAAGTAAGAACTTCCGCTTTCCGATCGGAGACACAGGGGTGTGAATTCCCGTCGAGTCGTCCCGCAGTAATACCGGTGCAAAAACAGTCGCTACAGACCATATTGAGCAGATGTTCTGCATAATGCATGATAGACGCACCCAGCCTTTCTGCCACATCCGATTGATCCGTCGATGATTGTGACGGCAGTTTTTGCAAGGATATGTAATGGAGGAATGCAGTAAGTGAGATCCATACCTAAGAAAAGTTAACGAGAGGCGTGTGCACCATGTGTGGAATCTTACATTGACTGATTCAGGGGGAAATTCGTCCAGTAGCTAGGACTTGTGTGAAGACGATCCAGGACGCTGGAGTTCTGTTAACGCACCTCGAATGCTTCGTCTCTACTTGTCATTTGCAGACACCGCGTATGGAGGTACGGGGGCACCACAGGATCTACCAACGAGTCCAATAACTGCACCAGTGTAGATGCAATGGCAGTCGCAAGTGGACTGTGTTCTTCTCCAGATTGGGGGGATGGAAATTGATCTCCGGTGTCAAGACACTATGAACAATTATTAACACATGCATGAATGTCGAAGATGACTCGCAAACACCTCTCTGATGTTCATGCATATGCTCTCTTCAAGAGGAACATTGAATAAATCGTTCTAGAGCGCTGTTAGGACATGCCGTCAGAAAATCTTTATGGCACGAACCGGATCAGTGACATGGGTCATCAACCAATTGATCAACGTCATGATCTCCCTCGGGGCGTTCACTGGCTGCCGTGCCGGAACCTGATCGTTCGGGGACTTCATAGTTCGCACGGGACCGGGAAGTCGTGTAAGTCTGGTAAGCTTGTTTGCGAAGCAAGTATATTCTGTGTTCATCATCTCCAGTGAGTATATCAGGCTGGACAGGAATGGACGCACGGTATTCGCCAGTGACCGAGATGAAGTGATCTTTTCCTAGAACAGTGTGCAGTATGAGGGTAAAATCCAAGCGGGGCGGTGCAAGATTCAGCCGCGACGCAGACGAGTTATCGACGAACACTGTGACAGTGGTGGTCGACAATTCACCCGGACGAAGTAGGCCCTGCAAAGAATGAAGTTTGCAGGTTAGCTCCAGCGCGACAGCACGAGAATGCCTCGTACCACCACAGGATCAATCTTGAGCCATTGTGGACCTCCGATACAACATATCAATTAGTGATATGAGAGCTAATGTATTACTTACAGATCGGCTGTTGAGCATCTGCAGCAACGAATCGGTAAACGCAGGGGATCTGGAAATCAGAATTAGCAAAGGCTGTAAAAGTTACTAGGTCAACTTGCCTGTCCAACATTCTGAATGGACAACATTTGTCGGGTTAGACGCCTATAGCTGTGATCCAAACTTCAGTCAACACCAACTAGGGGGTGCAAGCACCTACTAGACTTTTCCAAGGTCCAATGTCATTGGCTGTAGCTTGATTTTCGGTGTCTTTGAGGATTGCTCCACGCTCCATAACTCCCGGTACAGCTTAGAGGCGGCGATCTCACGTCTCTGCTTGTCAACAACTGATACCTGACAAACATTGAGCATGAATGGATCAACATAGCATTGCCAACAAAAAGCACACATTTAAATCAAAATCAGCTGACACTGGACGGTGATCACTCATTGTTATTTGCGGATGGCTGCAATATGAACGTTGGGTGACTGAAACACTAGGAGCTGACATATGTAATATGCGGTCCGTCCATGCGGGTTTGCGCCTAGCAAGATAAGACAATTGTTACAATAGTAAGCCAAATGCAAACACCGCTCACTTTCGGTCATATCCCAGAGAATCTTCTGACGTATTTGACGCATATCTGTACGAACTGCCACGCCCAGCGATTCAATGTACGTGATTATTTGGGAGCAAACTACGCACGGCATATGTGTAATTGCATGCTCCGAAAACTCGGCAAATGCTTTCCCGCTTGCGATAGCCGTCTTCAACTAAATGGTCGATACAGTCAGCACAGTGATCAATTATGTCAGTCGTCATCTGACCTGATCATACTTTAGCAAAAGTGGGATGTTGCTCGTGCCTGGAGAAGATGATAGTAGTTCTCTGACGTCCCCGTCCGCAAGATCTATCCTGTAATTCAGATCTGTGACGGCCGAATCAATCCGAAGTTCATATCATTGGGTGATAATAAACCAACCTCCCTAAAGTTTCAAAGGTGTAAGTGAGGTGATAGAGGCGGCAAGTTACAGCGCACCATCCAGAATAATACGTCACTTTCAAACAGTCCAACAGTTCTTCTCGAAGTCTCCAATGCGGTATTCGCAAAAGAATCAGAATTAAGCTCATCAGTCTGATCAAAGACTAGGCGCCTGGAAAGGTCGTGGAAGTCAAAGTTTCGCCTCTCTACCATTTCATCAAATGCTGCGAGATGTGCGTTAACGAAAGTGAGCACTGTGGGACTTGGCGAAATCTCTTGGGCTAAAGGCGTGTATGACACCCGTATCGCTGTTGCACCTTTATTGCCCTGCAGGATGAATTTGATTAAATGCTATGAGAATTATGTTCACGATTGTACCATGATACCCATGATGCCTGCACCAGCAGCGCTCAATCTGATGTCACCAAAGCATGACAGACGCGATTTCTTCGCAATTGCGACGATCAGCATGCCAACCAGCTGTTTTGAAGCAAGCTGACGGACATTACACATCGAATTGCAATAAATAAATAGGTGAAACACGATACCTTCTCATAGAGAATGCCTCTTTCACCCAACCCAGCCAAGATGGCTTCCACCCACGAGTCTTCTTTGACGGTACTGGTGGCATACAGGAGGGCTTCGGTTGAAAGGTCCAGTTCTTGGAAGCCTAGTACAAGGAGATCTGGATCGGAGACATTTGCGTTGTTGTTCGAGCTTGCATGAGCTAATGTGGCAGAAGAGGCTCCTAGGCTGCTGGTCACCTCTAAATCAAGGAGTGGGGTCCATTCAATGACAAATTGATATGGTGATCAAACGCCACTGACGTTCATCAATCGGGTTTGAGAGTATATCGAGTGGTGAAATGGATTTCAAAGGTGAGATCCATCCAGATTTTTCTGAATTGCGCTTCGTTGGCCTGAGCCAGGGAGACAGGTCCTGCGACGGAAACTTTCCATTAACATTGAATGTCCCTGTGCGGATGCTGTTCATGAGTGAAGTTGCCCATTAAAATATTTCAAGAGTAATATTAGCGAGCATACAGCAGGCGCGCCGATGACCCAGTGTAAGCCTCTTCGATAGCCTTGTTAAAGATCCAATGTTCGCGGACGATGCTGATATCGACTGCATCGTCTCCTGGAAGCCCCGCACTGGCCGGCGAAAGCCGCGTGTGCAACGGTAGTTTGACCGTGCGCAAATCTATAGGAGATGAAAAGGCTGGCATCAAGTCAGCTTGTGTATCTACATTTACGTGATGGGAGGTATCGTACATTTCAAAGAGCTCTCTTGTGTGTAAAGTGATAGCCAAGAGAAATCAGCATCAAATTCATTTCTAGCTACAATTAATAGGTGCACTGGTAAGTCAATGTGGGGGACGTAAAAGAAGAACAGCTGACTAAATATGTCCTTCAAACGTCTGCATTCTGAGGTGAAGGACTGCAATTTCCGCGTATCTCGCGTGATCAAAGTATGGCTCCGTATTTCAGTAGCCAGCTCATACTTTATAGTCAAAATGAGTTCTGTTGATGCGGTAAGAAAGCGACATATTGCATCAGCCGCATTTACACACCTGATCTCGACTGGCCCAGCGTAGCGCCAGTATCTCCCACAGATGCGTGAAGGTCTGAAGTCGACCGCCTTGCTTGCGCAACAGAGAACGAAAAACTTCCAGAAATCGGGTACGCAACTTCAACACTCAAGTCCTGGATCGAGTGACCCGGCGTGCGCTTAAGAATCAGAACACTTCTCAGAGTCAGCATAAAGTTAAACGAGCGGAGCTTCATCTGTACGCCAGGAAAAGGACCCTGCCGTATCCCGCCCCTGGCATGAAGGCAACAGATCCTGCGCGAGGACCATTGACACAAGAAGCGAGTTACACACCTGCCTTTTTCGTCTCCCACGTAATCCCCTCTGTGCGACACCACGGCCAGAATACGTCTGGATCGGTCATCTGTGGAAGAACTTGGAAGGTCACCGCGTTCTTGAAGTTGCGTGACCTCGACTTCGAGTGCGGCCTTGAGATCCTCAGATGATCGTAGAAGGGATTGAACTGCGGTTTCCATTAAGGTGGGTAGTCTAGACGACTCCCTAAAGAACTCTTTGCCCGTTGTCAAAGGGTTATTGTACAAGACAAAGACTTTGTTTCCGTGCGGTGCCATTAATGGTCACGCGCGTCTTAATTATATTCCCACGTTTCCCCACAAAGTTCTTTCTGGGGGGAGCCTGTCAATGGGGTTAGTACGAACGGCCGCAGCACTAGTGAAACGAGAAAGGTATAACCTATTCGATTGACGTGCCCTGGATGGAACAAAAACTAACAAAAAAAGTCGTTGTTCTGATCACGAGTCGTAGAATTGTCTCGAATATTTACCTTTGTAGGTCATAGTACAGGTGGCGTGGCAGGCAAAGCTACAGGTTATAAAAGCAAACCACTACGCTTCCCAATTTTCTATATCCAATTTTATTTTCCCAACACACGACCACTTTGATCCCCACCCTACACAAGCTCATCATGACTCGCACAGAGCGCGCTGGCTTCCCTCGTGCCTTATTACGGGATCGCTCTAATTCCAAGTCTGGCCTCGACAAGTCCGTTCGCAAGAATGGCAGTGGCCAACACAATTGGGGCAGTATCAACGATGAACGCTACCTTGAGGCCGCAGCACTCGCAGACAAGGAGGAGGAAGAGCTTGAGGAAGACACCACAGACCAGCAACGCAACAATTGTACGTATTGACTCCGTTGTCATGCTCCACGCTCATAATACCATGGTACTCCAGCCGTTCACAAGAAGCCCAAACCCGAGAAGCGGGCCAACTCCTTCACAGAGGAAGAAAGGGAGAGTGCTAGGCAGATCAGGAAGAACGTACTCAAGGCACAAGGTCGGTCACTGTTTGAAATGTCACACGTGCAACCGCCAATTGTTATCTTGTCTATAGACATCGATTTGTCTATGATTGCGCGCACCTCTTCTGCTGCGTCTACATCTCCGTCCACCAGGTCACCCCCAATCTCTATTACTGGCAGTGCGGAGGTACGTCATTTTCTTGACGCAAGACAGAGGGCCTAACATCTTTTTGCCAGACTGTCAGCATAAAGTCAGCATGAAGCGGATGCGGAAATTATCTCCTTAACATTATGCCTCGTTCTTGACGTTTTACGCCGAAATTAGCTCAAAACAACATACATAACACGCTTGCTCCTGTAATTGTACCTAATTGTACTGTCACCGTTAAATCGTATTATGTCAAATGCACTCCCCTCAGATCTTTACTACGCACCGCTCCGCGTTACGTATTTCAAGCACCCGAGATCTCTCCATCTCTCCCAAATACGTCAGCAACGACGTCCGTCATAAATTCTTCATATCCTAGTGGCTGCCTAGCGTCTTCGAAAATTTTCAGAGTACCAGGGTCCCTCACGGCCTCTCTGCCCATCGCTATCAGCACCATGGTTTCCAGCCCAAGTTCTACTGCCTCCAGCACATTCAAAGGCTGTCGCCTTAAACAAAGCGCTACGTAAGAGGGCAACAGCCACTCCTGCACGTCGTGCTTCCGCGCCAGGATAATCCTCTGGATGGAATCAAGCGGAGGGAGGTACTCTAGTTCATGCAACGCTCTCGCACGGATACGTTCCATTCCATAGCGGGTTGCAATCGACAGCAGCCTGACCCATTCTTCTGCTGTTGAGAATGGAGATGGCGAGGTACCCCTGAGAGGTAGTTAGTTGATACGAGGTACAGTGATATGTGTGGGAGGTATACCCATCATATAGGAACCTGAGCAAGCCCTCAAACTCAGCGACTGTGACTTCAGGCAGGACGATGGGCTTGTCATCATTGAGTCCATCAGGGCCGTCTTGCGTCGGAGGACACATAAACATAGTGCGGAAAACATCAGACTCGCGCTGCAAAAAAAAGCGGTGTACACGGAATAGCACCCCGTCTACCTATGAAATCACAATATTCTTTAATGTAAAATTTGAGAAATGTAGATATTTGGACCACCTACCAGGAAGACAGATAGTTGATCCTGCAAATAAAACTCGGAGTGTCTCGGCGGAGAAGAAGCAGACCGCAACTTTGTAAAGAACGAGGCAATGCTTTTTACAGACTCAACCGGGCTTGCGACAACGGATGACTGGGCGAGGAGTCCAGGAAGTCTTGCGTTCGCCGATGGCGGCCGTGAAGACCGGGAAGCAGGTGAGCTAAACGATAGCTGAGAGCCCGAGAGAGCGCTCATCGGACGCGAGGCAAAGCCTTCTGAAGACGGAACACGATACGGGACTGTCAATACCGGGTGAGAGAGTTCTGGAGTACTGTCGAGACTCCTCCAGCTCATGTTGATGTTTTGTGTTGTTGGGATGGTTAACTTCAAGGTGAAGTAGGAGTAGTTGAGCGACTTGTTTATACCCTCGAGCTGCGGCAGACTGCGCACCATGTTGTAGAAAGGCATGCTTCATTCGCGTGCTTGTAATTGAACGTGTATCACGCAGCCTCAGTGAGGCATGCCAATATAGAACCGGGTTGATCAATCATCGTTGGAAAATATCGCGGCATTCAAGTTCTCAGAAGCAAACTTGAATGTCACGCACAGAAGATGTTCGATCACGATGTGAATGCCACACGTGTTACGGCTCTGGCGTAGACATAGCCATCAGCCCAGCGTTAACCTCTGATAGTCCTGGCGTCTGACCGTGAACCTAAATGCTTCAACTAGTAGAAGGGCCCGAATAACAAGGTGTCGCTAGATAAAATCCTAATTGCGATCCATTGGTCCGGGCAACAAGATGATAACCATGTCGACGTATTACCGAAGCTATGTCATATATATCATACCATGAATTTCAGGAAGATAATGATATGCTCGTAGGATTAGCCAGAGACGCTAGTCGCGGTCGCGGCGCGGACTTATAAATTTGGCACATACGTAGTCACGTGTTATTTGAACTTCAAGTTGACTCCTTCACATTGGCAAGTTGAACTCTGAACCCCCCATAGTATTCATATAGGCTCCCTCTAGAACTTGTACAGGAAGTATCCTTGTTCATCGTCATCGATCTTCCAGAATGTCTGAGTGTCTTCAATTACACAAACTTTTTCAGCCAATATTAACACTTCCAACACACCCCTACTCTTCATCCGGGTGTGCCCCCGATGGCGAGTTCCTGCCAGCTCAATAAAACCCATCTGGCTCCTGTATCAAGGTTACGCTTCCGGGGCGGCTCACCGAAGTACTTAAGCCATTCCTTTTATCTCTACTGCAGGTCTGGCTCGCCCGGTCTGGTAGTCGGCCTCTCCCTCCACATTGATCGCTCTTCCCACCGAAGCCGTTTTGAAATAGAATGCCGCGTTACAACAAGACAAATGCTGCGTTTCGCGCAGGCTGATCCTCGCCTGGTCGAGACCCTTTTTGCTGAGAGGGGGTGCTGGGAAACGGTAGTCGGTGTGTCAAGTGTATACGAATGGGATAAGTTAGATACACCCCAATCGTGGACTTTTGGATGTTACCAGTCAGCTCTCCCAAAATTCAATGCACCAAATCTCCGTTGCCTACACATCGTCAATCGATTTTGGTGGACTAACCTTCTCCCACTCTACGTCATCTCCACCTCCAGACAACTTTCCCCAGATCGTGCGCTCTATTTCAGCAATATTCCCGCATCTGGAGACTATCGTAGTGTATGTATTTGCACCACAGTCTGGCAATAGAAGTTGTTCGGCCACGCATCCTTGCCTTAGATCAATGACTCCCCCTCACCATATTTGATGGAGTTTATGGGGAACCGAGGAGGGTGGAGACTATGGTGGGGCTTGCAGCTGCTGCATATTGCAATTTGCGAGCGGTAGACTTTCGGATAGCCACACTACTGGACAAAATTGTTATGAATATCATCCAAATATCATCAAACCGTTGCCCTCAGTCGTGCCGGAAGTTACTGTTCGCGGAGAAGTGATAATGAACTGCTTGCAAGTCGGAACTTACGGGGAGACAAATACATCGAAAATTCGAGTTCGTCATGCGTTTCGTTACTCATCGAGTCTGTGCAGAGGCATCTGTCAGTAGTAGCCGAGTCAGCATTCAAGTACTGTAGTCTCAGATTTGAATTATTCTATTACACCTCGACACGGTGTTAGGCTCGCCGTTTACAAATCGCCAAAAAAAATGTTCAGACCGTGCTGAGTGGTATAAGAGGTGGAGAAGTAGTTCAAACAAAGACACAGTTAGGTGACAAGGTATACACCCCTAAACGAAGGCCGTCAAGTACACCTATTTCCATGCTCTCCGAAATGTGGTCAAGATCGAGATGTGGAAAAATGGACTGGTTTAGTTCCATACAGCCCGCGATTGCAGGGGGTAGCGTGTATCGCATGGCCACGGGGGTCACGACGAACGTTCTGTCGTAATCACCAGCACTGAGGGACGCAGCAAAGTCATCTTGGGACGCCCCAGCGAGATCGACAAAAGAAATCAAGCCAGTTAAGACATCTGAGTGATACTACGTCAGCTGAGCCTGATGCATGGAAAAATGGAAGCAACCTCGTTCGTTAACGCCAAGGAAGTGGAGTGGTGGTATGTACGTCTTCCAGTAGATTATGTTTGTTCGTGTACCGAGGGAAGCATCAGTAACTACGGAATGGAGGTGGAATAGGGAAGGCACTACGCCTCCTTGGTGTAGAATTCCAAATAGAACTGCGAGCACGAAATTGAAGATGGAGCAAGATACCTACAAAATCGTTAGCAGCCTCACTGACTAACTTCAATGTGTTAACATACCCAGAACGCCTTACCGACATGGGCCAATCGTCCGGTGTTTGCTATCAAGACAATAATAGGCAGCAAAAGAGGCACCAAGAAACGAGGTTCTTGGTGAGGTTGCACAGAAAGGACAGTTAATGACAAAATGATCATTTGTATGATTGCTGCGAGTGGACAAAATGTGAGTGGTTGCGAGCACTGTCAACACAAGCCCTTACTCGGACGAAGAACATAGACTTCGAATGATTTGTCATTTCTCTCGTCAAATAATGTGGGACTGTCCGCAATGGCGCGCACTGCTAGCCAAGTTACCCAGGGGCCGAACAACATCGGAAGGTTCACGAAAAGGTGGAGCCAACGCGGATGGAGACCATGTTCTGCCAGATTTTGGGGTGCAAAATTATACATGAGAAAATTAAAGGGTGTCACCACGATATCATTAAGGGTGCCTCGAAAATAGATGGTGTCCGCTACCAAAAATGCGGTACATGCCCCTGCTGCAGTGAATAACGGCGGGACAACAAGCCGCAGCCACCTGGTTGCAGTGCTGGCATATGTAAACGTCCTAAGTGCGACCTGATATGCGATGGGCGCCCCAAATATCAAGAAGGTTGGCCGAGTGAATATGCCAGTCACGAAGGTTGCGGCTAGTAAGTGGAGAAGATAACTCTGCCAATGGATTAGGCTCGAGAACCTCAAGAAGCCGTGAGCAGCCAAAACTGACCTGATCCGGCGTCTTAGCTGAGCTAATCTTACGCAGGAACAAAAGACTCAAAGCTACAAGGACTGCCTCGATAGAATTCGAGAAGGGCCGGACCTGGAACGTGTTCATAACATGAGACGATGCCAGAAGCAGAAGACCAAGGCGTCGGGCACCCGGCGTGGGCACTAGACTCATAAAACTGTAATCTAATGCTTTGAGCTTCGCGAGTTGTAGATATGGCATTATAACGATTTACCGATGAGCCCAGATACAACCAAAAAGGCGGACCGTTCTAGTCGAAAGATTAACATTGGATGCATTCCCTGTGTCAAGTGTGTGTCTAAACAGGCTGTGAGACATATATTCTAATTCCAGCATGAAATTTCTCACTGCTGAAGAACTTGGCAAACCAGACGGGGATTCCAGTTGTCGCAAATACTGGTACTATGGAGCGGACGGGAAGTGCAGCGGTCCATTCCCAAGTCCGGATGGTATAGTATTGTAGGAGATCACCTTAAAGGATTTAGATTCTAAGATTAGAGTAGCAAGATAAACATGAGACTCAGACTCACCTGAGGTCACTTCTCCATTTTGCATGTGTTCATCTGGGTGAATGTACCCGGTTCCAAAAAGTGCAAAGCATACCCGTGACGTCCATAGACCCGCATAGATCCATTTGAACGTACGTTTTGCTAATACCACGTTTCAATAATCAAAGCTCATGAAGAACTGGTCGAGCACCTAACAGATCATGAGCAATTAGCCAAATATTGCACTTGGACTTGACAATTTTAAGTTTGAGGGCACGACACGCTGTCGGAGATTGAAATTCACCTTGCTCGACTCTTCAACACCCCCTGCGATGGTCTGTTTTTAATATTTTGTGCTGCAATTCACCGCTAATGCTTCTATCTGTCCCCATGTATCTGTACCTATTTACATAACCGTTTTCATGCTCTGGTCGTCCTTACCACATCCAGGCATCACTCCACTTCTGCTCAGAGTGCAATAATTTGCTTTATCCAAAGGCTGATACTGGGCGTCGCATTATGGTTTACGCCTGCAGAATATGTAGCGAAGAGGAGATCGGTGAGAACAAGTGTGTCTATAGGAATGATCTACTAACGGTCACCAAGTAAGTGTTTCGAGCTGGAATCTTTAGTGCCATCTTTCTGACCTTAAATCAACAGAGAACAAGTGGGAATTACTACCGACCTTGGATCAGATCCCACATTGGTTTGTTCCACCCCTCAGCGTCATCTCATACCACCCTATCTGATTCCGGTATCTGATAGGCACACTCAAATATTACATGTCCGCATTGTGGCCAAGACGAGTGCGAGATATCGACACAATTCAGATTACCCTTGCTCACGATGCCTTTTGCTCCTCTCTAGCGCCGTTTTCTACCAGGATCAGTCAAAACGAAAGGAGACCCGCATGATTCTGTTCTTCGTGTGTACCAAGTGCAACCATAGTTTTACGGACCCTTCGCTCCCGCAAGACAATCGACCTGACACCTCCTGACACTCGAAGCTTGATCGTTATCAGTTGCATACATTTCGCGCAATCCGTAATCTACTTTCCTTGATAATCGGTTCCTTTCTAGCATCATCGAGCATTGTGACGCTATACATAACATAAGCCCAGGGGTCAGGCCAGTCCAGAGGTAAATCAAATGTTGTACTGCTTCCATGGTGTGCCTTGGCTAGTTTCCAAAAATATTGTATCTTGATTATCTCAACCCTCTAAAGTTCAAACAACCGCCGATAGATGTCGATGCGGGCCCATGAGGTCGTCACGCGCTCGGAACTTTGAAGCTGGCAGCCCCGACTGGCTGCCGCGGCATCTTCTTTCGCCGGCTTGTCTCCGTCCCGCAACACCAATTGACATCTCCCTCAGCTAGCAAGCCTGTTCGACTACTCAGCCGTTTTTTGTACTTGTAGGAGTGTTTCATTACCCAACGAAGAGACTAACTTCCAATCGATTTGAGGTCGTATTTGCCGAGTTAGCGATCTGAGGTCTGGAATTGCTTGCCTGCTTCATATCAGAAGGTATTAATGAGATAACGCCGCCCTCGAGGCTTGTAGAAAGCCTTTCGTGGCAACCGAAAAACATTATACAGTTGCAATCGACATGAGGGTGTATTCGCTCGTTAGCTCATTTTATATGAGGTAAAAGATAACACCGTCCTCGAGGCTCGAAAGTAGCCTTAGAAGTCTTTCATGATGGGAAGAGAATAGCCTACGCTCAATGTAAGGGCGTGTTAGCAGATTTGTTACACTTTACTTTCCCTCGTTTCGTGTCAAGATAACATAGTCTTCGAGGCCCTCAAAGAAGTCGCGATGGGCGTAATTTAATGTGCCAGTCGTCAACTACTGAGATAGCGCCCACCTTCAATCGTCACGCGGTGTGATCTGCATGTGGAGCCAGCGCTAAACACCTCATTGAAGAAATATTACGTGCCCTTTCGACTTCTTTCATTTCCCCCGCCAACCTTGTTGACGCTATATACAAACATTGTTCGCAAAAACCGATGACATCTTACGTACCTAGAGTTAACACTTGACCTGTTAGTTGCGGCATCCGTAACTCGCACAAGTGCTAGTGGGCTGTGTGATATTTGAACCTGATCATCAAACGTCACGGAAAGGGCTGTGAACTTCAAAGGAAATCGGCTAAGGGACGCCAAAAATCTTACGGGACACTGGCAATACTGACAGGGGATAACAGACCAAGTATAGGACAGATAAGACCTCACGTCTTCAAGGTATGTGCCAAACTAGGTGCCCTTGCGTGCCCCTTCATTGACATCTCGTCTCCCACAGCACTTTGATATCATGCATTAGTTTTAGTAAGCAAGTGTCCATTTCGGACGTCACTAGTCACTATGCATATGCTCAAACCATGTTGGCAATAATGTTGCTTCAAGTGCCGAGAATAATGATCGCAGCAGAGCAAGGTACTTAGAACCCGAAGCTCCCTGCCTGGTGATTGCTTGAGTCCATCGTCAAGGGAAGCAGTAATAACCTGTGAAGTCCAGGATTATAATAGTACTGCGACGTAGACGGAGGCCTAGAATCCCGTGGTCCATAGTCTAGAAACGCGAAGGCCCGCTCTTGACAACCCGACGGGCACTTGATCAATTCATACGACAGAGTCAGATCAGATTGACCTGGCCAGATCAGAAACGTGTTTAACGTGCATGCAGAAGTTCGTGTATCTGCCGCATGATGCATCCTCCATAATGTCTCACAAAAATAGATAATTGCCGATTATCCGCCAACCCCTCGAGATTACAAAAAGTTGAAATCGGTGTAAGTGCGCCACGAACCTTATCGCTGGCCAGAGTCAGAACTCACCCCTGCCAGTGATTGATCAGACAGACACGCCATAGTCTAAGGGGTATCCCTAGACTCTCCTTGATTCCCGCACAGGAAGCATTTGAGCACGAAGGAGGCCATCTTAGCTGGCTCGTTACGGCTTAATGTAACAAAATCTCTGAAAAAATCGAAAGGAGATAGAACGTGTCCAGGTAAATTACAGGGTAATTATTAAAACAAAAAAATTATTTTCAATATATTCTTACCAGTCATCATCGTCGGGTGGAACAGTGCTGGGGAGGGCCTGTGGTCTTTGCGTTCACCGCATTTTTGTCGTAGTTTTATTGTTATCTTGCGCACAAGGATCGCATGAAAGATGAGGAAAACCTTTGGTTATTGGAGATAAGTCTGTGTAAACCCAAGTGTAACCTAATATATAGAGTGATCGGAGACTCAAATCTGGTAGTGCTGAATTCGGTAACAGATGCGTTCCTTTCAAGTACATTAAATAATTCGACTCAGTTGACCGCCTATAAAACTCTCTTATCCTCAAACCAACCAGTCCTTCCTCAACTTTCCTTAAGTTCCTTTGTCTTCTTGTCTAGATTTCTCCTCCCCCCCCAAGACACAAAGAACATAATGAAGTTCGCGTCTGTCCTTGCTCTCGTCATGGCTGCTACTGTCGTAAGCGCGGAGACTAACGCCGACAGAATGGCGCGCGGTCTTCCCCCATTGGCCCCCGCTCGTCGAGGCACACCCGTTGCACGTAAGCACACTATCTTGTTCGGTTTGACGCGTTCTGATTCTTCCCAAAGGTGCCAAGCACACCGCTCCCTCAGGTGGGAGTGGCCAGTGCAACACTGGCTCTATCCAGTGTTGCGATTCTGTTACGAAATCTGGCCATGGCAACTCCATCGATGAGTTGTTGTCGCTCTTGAAAATTGACATCCCTGCCGGTACCCATTGTGGTGTCAGCTGCTCCCCCATCAGCGTTATCGGGGGTAGCAGCGGCGGTGACTGGTGAATTTTTGCAATCCACGTTTCGTCGTGCTAGTATTAATGTTTTTTTAACCTCAAGCCAACAACAACCTGTTTGCTGCGAGGACAACTCTTACAACGGCATCGTGAACATTGGTTGCTCACCCAGTACGTTTGTTCCCTGACACTCTTGTAGTCATACGCTTACACCCGCAACAATCAGTCAACATCTGGTGAAACGATCACCTCGTTTAGTGTTTGGTTCCATGCCTGCACACATTCCGCTCTTTTTCCCGTTTGATACACATAAAAGTCGCTTATTCTACCTTGTCCGCGGCTTTGGACTTTTCAGCTTCACCAGACATAGCCTTCGTTATTGTTTTGTTGCGTTTTTGTTTCCTCGTGCAGTGATCGCTTATGGTTATGGTTTTCCTGTAATGAGCTACATTGACTAGGTTCAAACGCCAACTAGTGTAGTAAAGGACGCTACAAATATTATTACCCCCTCCGCCATTTTATTGATTGACGGCGATCGTGATCCACGATCATGACAAGTGCCAGTTGAAATGTCGGGAGAAATTGCCAGTCGATCATACTAAATTGCGAAACTCTGTAACAGTATCACGGCTTGTGTCGCCGATCCGAACAGTAATTCATGACGCTCACAAGTATTCTTTCATGCTCAACCTCGTGTACATGCAGCCGGGTTAGAATCACCGAGTCATACCTACTAGGGGTGGTGCACCATGTTCTAATCCGTCAAGCTCATTTCATATATAATCTAGATATGATGATGATTGCCGATGACTAGAAGAGGTCTCACCTGATGGAAAATCTTGTTGAGTGGGACATAATACTGTTGACAGTGTGGTAATGTACTACCAACAATACAATCACATAAATAGTTGGATCACCCAATACATCAAGCAATATACCAAGGCGGCCTCAGGCCCTGAGCTGTAACCAACGAAAGGACATTGAATCTACATAACAGGTGCGCATGTTTATGAGAATAATCATGACAACGCAGCCCATATTGAGAACAGGAACCGCGTGTATCTATAGCCACTGACAGCGTGTCATGGCTGCGAGGAGGTCAGTACCATCAAACCGCGTGTTTCAATTCTGAGAATCCTTGACATGCAGGATACGGGTCGCCACACTTGGGAAAGGCGCCTCGGGCATGCCATCGCCGAGCGGTCGCATCAAGTGTCCATGTCAATAGCCCCCCACTCAATTTGCAGTTTACTTCTTCAATGTACGAACTCCTTCAGATCTCAGATAAAGAAACATCTAGGCCGGAGTTTGAAATAGAAAACATGCCGAATCTGTGCCGCTGCCCTTAGTCTAAGATTGAACGCTCAAGTCTCGTCTTCGTTGGACTGGTAAACGAAGTTCCTCTCTTCATGCACGCTTGGCTAAGCTTCCGCTATTAGTCAATATTGGCCTCGTAATTGCTGCACTGACGAAGATGGTATTACTGGTGTTGTATGATTAATTTTCGTGGTGTTTGAATAGGGAGCCGCCCATAAATTTTGACTAGTTTGGCGCGAAGCCTAGGACTGCACCAGTTCACACAGTCTGGTACTATATGAGCTCCGCGACGCCTATTTGAATGAACTGCGAAAACAAACTCGGGTACTCAATTACATAATTTCACATCAGCTTGTCATAAGTGACATATGTACAAAATAAACTGTTACAAGTACTATTCATGCATTCCGACCTGCCTTAGTTGAACCGTAACGCCGTTGCACTGGCTTGCACTGGCTGCTACTGGCTGTCAGGCTACCGTGACCGCATCTGTTCATTGCAATCTACCCAGTGATTGTTGTTAGATATCGTGCTCACTATATATATCACCAGAACAACCGTGTCGGACAGATTGGCCTGGATCAGCGAGCATTGCAAAAAATTGCTACCCTAATTACATAAGTAGTCTCCCGTTATGGGCAAACCGTGACGATGTTGGTTCCAGTTGTTTGAACAATGGATGTTGCATGATGTAGAAATAGAAATAATCATTTTATGGTGTCGCGCCATGTTCACCTAGCCCAAAAATTCTCATGTACCTCGTACGCATTGAATGCAACAACCCTACATGAATTATTATGTTGGGCCCGCCGCACATCCATAGTGGCATCCTACAGCGGGCTGAACACATCATGTAGGTGTTCGTGAGTACGAGATATGTCCAGGTCATTCTGAGGGGCGAGGCGTTTGAACCGGAACTGAATCGCTAATGTCGCAAAATATGTATTGCCTGGAGGTCCAATATTGATACATGCTGGCCGCAGAGGGTGGCATGTCGCTCACGGGGTTACACCCAGCAGTGAACATGAGTCTTCGCTCGCCGTGCACAAGTTGGGCCAAGAAGATGTTCAATGTTGTAATGCCAAATTGAGTTGAAACACGTGTGTGCACACGCTTGTGTCAATACTAGAAACTACACTTGCAAATAACAACGGATGTCGAATACATACGAACCGCCCACTCAAAACTCAAAATTTCGCAAATCTTATCTGCTTGATATAGGAATCCGTCAGTATTAATAAAGTGCGAGCGATCGGATAACTAACGAATTTATCTCGCTCCAACTGAATCGATGGGGAAAGTGCGGGACAACTGTCGTTCTGTTTGTTGATCGAATATGTCCGACATCTCCACAAGCACCTGATGGATTTCGCGCATGTCCTTCCCGGCCTGCCTCAAGCGACACAAAGACTCAATTGTGGTGACCGAGGTATCTTCCATCTCTTTGAAGTCATCCCTCGCCTTTTGCACTGCTTTTAGTGCGTTCGCCATGCTCTCATTTGCTTGGTTCAACGAAACAGGCTGGAAGACACCAGTTAGGATTGAGGCCTAGGAACGATCCGAAAAGATAAGTTTACATGTGGTGGTGCGCATGGTGGTACGCGTTTTGCAGGGTCTTCTTTGCGCAGTAGCATACACCCCACGAGGGTTGACCAAACAAGAAGTGTGCAGATGGTCATGATGATATCGACGATGATGTTTCGTCCCATCGTTGGTTGGTACGTTGTAGCATCGACGGCACAGCTTAAAATCGACCTCAAAGGAGAGAGAAGAGTCCATAAATGGCCAAGGGAGTATGCGAGCGCGTGATAAAGTATGCAGAGCGTCACGAGCATGATTGATACTGCGCGGTAGTGCAAGGGTACAAGATTCTTGTCACGTTGAAATTCCAACGTTTGTGCATGTTATAAATGTGTCTTGAATGTTATATTTGCGGAAGGCGCACAACGGCGAACGGTGTTGGAACTTGGCAGCTAGGAGAAACAAAGGATATTAATTAAATTCCAGTGAGACCGGAACCTTAAATTGGAACTATATAGTAGCATTCGGATATTTCCGGATGGCTTGCCTCGCCTAAATCTATTCAGCAAAGCCAACCCTCACCGCGCCGCCCAACGTCAAGATGCCCAAAGGTCGGAGTGCATATCGTTTATGTGTGTCCAAAGCTGACCGTTCATTCTAGTTTACAAGCCCGGAAAAGTGCTTCCATCATACGTGTGATCGATGTCACCGCGATTCTAACCTTATTGTCTAGGTCGCCATCGTCCTGCAGGGCCGCCAGGCAGGCAAGAAGGTTGTCGTTATTAAACAACTCGATGAAGGAACCAAGGAGCGACCATACCCCCACGCCATCGTTGCCGGCATCGAACGCTACCCACGAAAAGTCACGCGGACTATGGGCGCCAAGAAACTACAGCGGAGAAGCCGCGTTAAACCTTTCATTAAGGTCAGTACATATGGACCGCGACATGGAGATACGAACCGACATTTACTTTGTGTCTTAGGTGATCAACTATTCGCATCTATTCCCCACGCGTTACGCTTTGGAGTTGGAGAGCTTGAAGAACTCGGTGTCTGCTGAGCACTTCAAGGAGCCATCACAACGGGAGGATGCACGGAAGAACATCAAAAAGTTGTTCGAGGAGCGTTACCAGACCGGAAAGAACAAGTGGTTCTTCCAGGCCCTTCGCGTATGTTTATTCGTGATGCCTGCTGCGTTTAGAGCTGACTGTCTGCGATATAGTTCTAATCGCTTCTTTTTATATCTGTGGTGCTTTGGAGACGACTTAGCAAAACTACATGTACACCACATGTCCCTACATGACGCATGCTTTTTATGCACCATTGCATGATATTTCTACATGGACGTGATGCTTGCCTGTATATCGGTGTGATTACTGTAACTCGCAGGCGCAAGTCGCTAGTTATTCCACCAGGAGGTCCGCCTGCCGAGTAGCTTTTGTATCATAGATTCATTTCGGGATTTGTGAACAGATCGTTGTCCGTCATCAACTCAGAGTGCAATGTGACACCGGTCATCTGAGTCTTGAGAGTCTTGGGCCCCTTATACAAAGTTACGAACCACCCTAGAATCAATTGACGATTGAAAGTTAACGTTGAATCAAATTTCGGATCATAAGTTGGTACTTTGTGTGCACCTGCCACTTGTATTGCACTTGTTTCACTGCCTTTTATAAAAGAATCGACTGTTTTCCTTCTAATACCTACGGGAGTTATTAATTCTCAGTCTTCGTCTTTGTTTCAAACCGTGTACTATTGTTTCGCTCTGCCAAGGTCAGGAATCAGGATCGTGGGTTTGATCGAGTTGCATCTTGTATCAGGAGCAAGGTGAGTCTGCATCGGCTCCGATCTCTCAATACTCAATCTTGAACTATTTCCTGCTTTATAGCTCATAAAAGGTTACAAAAATGTCACTTTTTAGTGGTACCACAACGCAACCCTCGACAAATATCTTCGGTGCAACGAACGCCCAGCAACAGCCGGGGCAGACAACGAGTACCACAAACGCCCAACAGCAACCGGGGCAGACACTCGGTGCTCAAACCACAAGCATATTCGGTAGCACGAACACCCAACAGCAGCCTGGACAGGCAACGGGGGGTAGTATCTTCGGTAATACCTCCACACAGCCGTCTACGTCCGGTACAACTCTCTTCGGAACGCCTAGTACAGCGACGAGCACCACTGCAGGTGCGGGTGGCGGGAGCTTGTTTGGGAATACCACGACGCCACAACAGCCTGCAGGGACTGGTTCGTCTGGGAATACCAGCACTCAGCAACAACAGCAACCTGCAGCTGGTGGTTTGTTTGGTAGTACCACAACCAGTACAACCCAGCAGCCTGCTGCGGGTGGTCTGTTTGGGAGTACGAACGCGAACACGCAAGCACAGGCACAGACACAACCTACAGGAACAAGTCTGTTCGGGAACACATCGACTCAACCTGCTGGGAACTTGTTTGGGACTGCAGGTACCCAGCAGCAGCAGCAGCCACAACAGCCACAACAAGGCGGGAGTCTCTTCGGAAGTACCACGACCCAGCAGCAGCAACCACAGAGTAGTGGTCTCTTCGGAGGTACTACTACCCAACAGCCCGCTACCGGTACTGGCGGGCTGTTTGGAACGTCGACTACTCAGCCAAGCACCAGTGGAAGCTTGTTTGGTGGTTCCAGTTCCCAAGCGCCAGCATCAGGAGGGAGTACTCAGCAGCAACAGCAACCTGCAACCAGTAGTCTGTTTGGTAACACGGCAACTACACAGCAGCCCGCCACGGGTAATGTCTTTGGGAGTACGACCACTCAGACACAACCTGCAGGAACAAGTATGTTTGGTAATGCGACAACTCAACCTCAACCTGCTGGAAACGTGTTTGGGAATGCAGGTACCCAACAACAGCAGCCGCAACAACCGCAGCAGGCTGGGGGTCTCTTTGGAGGTACAATGGCGCAGCAGCAGCAACCACAGAGTGGTGGTCTCTTCGGAAGTACAACACCACAGCCTGCTACCGGTACTGGTGGGCTGTTTGGAGCATCAACGACCCAGCCAAGCGCTGGCGGCAGCCTTTTTGGTGGTACCAGTACGCAAGCTCCAACATCGGGAGGGCTTTTTGGTAGCACGACAGCCCAAGCTCCAGCTACTGGAGGAGGCCTCTTTGGCGGTACGACGGCGAGCTCAAACCCGTTGTTTGGGAATAAAAATCCAGCGAGTATCTTTGGTACTGCGCCGGCCCCCTCCTCGACCACTCCAACTCTATTTGGTCAATCCCAATCCGCGCAACCTATTTCTACCCCCTCACTATTCGGCCAGTCCCAGCAGCAGAAACCAGCAGGCTCCCTGTTTGGCTCAGTGAATCAGCCTGCACCGAGTACAGCCACTGGGGGGCTTTTTGGCAGCACGCTAGGTCTTCCACCATCCAATTCACTTCTCGCATCACGAAGCACTGTACCTGCACAACAACAGGATCCTCAGTCACAATATGCAGCGCTTGAGCAGAAAATCCAAGCAATTGTACAGGCCTGGGACCCTTCTTCGCCAGCATGTCGCTTTCAGGTCTGTCGCATGCAGTTTATAGTTCACCATGAACTTATCTATCGGACAGCATTATTTCTATAATCTCGTTCCACCAACCCAAGTGAGCGCTTTCGGTAGGCCTGCAAATGCTACGAATGAGGCGCTTTGGCAACGCGCGGTGCACGATAACCCTGATCCTAGTTGGTAAGTTCAACGACTCATCTGCCACTCACTGTGCTCATGTTATCTCTTCAGTATGGTACCTGTTCTGGCAGTTGGCTTTGACGATCTGCGTCAGCGCGTAGACGGACAAATGAGGCAAGCCACAGAACAGCAAAAAACTTTGATGGTTTGTGGCTATTTCTTACATGATAGAAAACTTCCTTACTCAGGTGTGTTTCAGGAACTAAAAAAGCGACTGGAATCGTTGTCCGCGAGACATAACGATAGTAACGCATCACGTTTACAGCGCGCAAAGTCAATCCAATCACAAACCCAGCACCGCTTGCTGTGCCTGATCCAGCACATGCATCTGATGCTACCTACTGTCCGGTCTACGGCGATACGTCCCGAAGAAGAGGCACTACGTCTAGCGCTCGAGGAGATCGAAGAAGAAATAAGAAGACCAGGTGGGATGAGTAAGATGCGAGGAAAGCTGAATGAGCTGTGGGCGCTCGTAGGGGCTATCAACGCTGCCCGCGAGAGAGGCAGAAGAGTGGGGCTAGATGGTACGTCTGAATGGACAGTCGTCGATGAGGAGGGCCTCAAGCAGATCGCTCAGGTAGGGGTTTCATTTGTGAACTCTGAGCTTCGACTCTGACATGCACATTGCAGATCTTGTCCAATCAGCAAGCTGGTTTACAGCATTTGACGAAGGTGTTGCAACGCGATCTGAGGGATCTGGAAGTGATATATGGAAGAGAGAGCTAATCGGAAGCTCCGCAATTCGCTCGAGCATGCTGCTTTGTTGTTGTGATCATGAGCTCCACATTATTTTTGTAATTGAATAGATAGAATTGTAGGTAGACAACAATCGATCATGAGCGTGCGAGTTGGCCACCTGGGTCTGTTTTGTACATAAGGAGCCTTTGATTCCGATCCGTATTACTGTCAGTCCGTGAACAAATGTTCCTCTTCCTGTAGCGCTCAGAATCCTTCATTCTACTACCATAATTCCTCTCTGCGCTCAGTAGTACATCCAAAAATGCGTTACCGCACCCTCGAGATTCGATGGCATGATTCCAAGCCCATATCCACTTGCGACTTTCAGCCTGTTCCGTTCAAAAAAGCGCGTCCAACGCAGGAGAAGAATTTTGCTTCACAGTCCTATAGGCTGGCCACAGGAGGCGAGGACAACCACGTCAGAGTGAGTGAGCCTTCAATGGTACGTCCAGTGCGCTGACCAGCCGGGCTCGGAAAGATATGGATGGTGCACCCGAACATCCTCCCGTCGTCTCTTGCAGAAGGTGCAGATGGCGCCGCACCACGTCCCGCTCGGGTCGAATACCTCGCAACACTTAGCAGACATTCGGCTGCTGTGAACGTTGTTCGGTTCTCCCCTAACGGTATGCGTTTTGCGCACGCGCCTCGTCAACCTTGACCACTTTATTAACGCGACTTTAGGGGAGTTCATCGCCTCCGCTGGAGATGGTATGAATCCAAAATATCCGGCTGATCCTATTTGACGCGAGTGTATTGAAAGACGGCATGATCATCATCTGGGCACCTTCAAGCACGCCGCAGACCGCCACGTACGGCAGTGATCTGACTGCGGACGAATTGCAATATGAAAAGGAATACTGGAAGCCGCGTACGACGTTTAGGTAAGATAACTTTCATGCGCGGTTTCAGATCGAGGTAGAATAAAACACGGGACAGGTGCACGACAATGCAGGTGTATGACCTGGCGTGGAGTCCAACTGGGGAATACATTTTAGCCGGCAGTACGGACAACTGTGCCAGGGTGTTCTCTCCCAGTGATGGTGGGTTTTTGCGTTGTTATTGTGGGGGATACAGGCTCATTGGATTAGGCAAATGTGTCTGTGAGATCGCTGAGCACAACCACTATGTACAAGGCGTAGCATGGGATCCGCTCAACGAATACATCGCCACACAGAGCAGTGACCGTTCGATGCACGTGTATCGGATCTCGACCAAGCAGGGCACGTTCGAAGCCCATGCTGTGGGCAAGAATACACGAATGTCTTACACCCACAATCACAGCCGCACCCCTAGCTCGCACAGCCGTTCTAGGTCCTACAGACATGAGTCTGCTGCTAGTGACGTAGAATCTACTGTCAGCGACCAGCACAAAGATGACGTTCTTTTCTCTGGTAACTACGCTCCTCCGACGCCAACCGCGTCAGTAGTCAGCACCCCATCCACATCGATGTTCCCCCCTCCGCCGATTGAGAGACCTTCTTCGAGACGGTCTTCATTCAGCGGATCTAATGCCCCAGGCTCTCCTGGGCAATATGCACAATATGGGAGATCTCCTTCTCCTATGCCACCCCTCCCTGCGATCCGCGCGCTTCCTTCGCCCGCATGGTCGACTATTAAACTCTACGGAGATGAAAGTTTCTCGAACTTCTTCCGCCGCTTAACGTTCAGTCCAGATGGAGGCCTCTTGCTAACCCCTGCAGGGCAATTTGAGGACCCTAGCATCATTACCAACAAGCCGAAGGCCGAGGAAACTCCCACTCGCGGACGTAAATCCAAACTTGCGATTACCACGAACGAAACTAACCCTTCATCGGCATCGTCTGTGTTCATTTACTCAAGGGCGAACTTTGCCCGACCTCCTATAGCGCAGTTACCAGGGCATAAGAAAGCCAGCGTGGCCGTCAAGTTCTCCCCTGTACTTTATGAATTAAGACAAGATGTCACTGGCGCAGAGGAGCATAACGAACCCAAGACAGGAACTCTGGAAAAGGGCAGGGATGGATCGATTTCTGTTGATATTGCTGGGCCTTCTGTGACACTTGCAACTCACAAGGACGTATTTGCACATTCTCCAAAGGTGGAAAAGAATTTACTCCTACACGTCGAAGCGCCTACGCCTCATGTCGTGGCTCCCGAATTAGTTATGCCTCCATCATCACTGAAGCCTTCTACGCCATCGCCATCAAAGCCCTCTACCCCGGCGATCGCTCCACCCAATACTGGCTCCGTGTTTGCGCTGCCTTATCGCATGCTTTACGCTGTTCTGACCATGGATGCCGTTGCCATCTATGATACCCAACAATCGGGACCTGTTTGCATGCTCACGAAGTTGCACTATGATGAATTTACAGATGCGTCGTGGTATGTGGTGGCTATTTCCGGCTGCTGGTATCTATATTGAGCTATTTAATAGGTCTCCTGACGGACAGTGCCTTATCCTCTCATCGCGAGATGGATACTGTACGATCGTGATCTTTGATGAAATTTTACCTGCACATCACACTCAACAATATGCATTACAACTTCAGTCCATCGCACAACACAACTTCGTGCCCCTCACATACACGATGACGCCCTCGTCTTCCTCGGTTCCATTAGCTGCTATTACGACGCCTACCGTTCCTGCGAAGAGGACCGAGCCGCCTCCCACCCCTGCTACTAGTATTGACGACAATGCCCCTGCAGGCAAGAGTGCACCAGAAGTCACACCTGCGAAGTTGGCACAGCCCCCAAAGAAAAAACGCCGCCTGGTGTTGACGAAGGTTGGGGATATCGATTCATGAAGGATGGTTTGCGTCCTTCGATATCTTGCGTCACGTTTCAACGAGTCTATGATACATTATGAAATTTTAGTGATTTCTTCTATTTCTTGTTCACTATGTTCTCCCCATTTGGGCTTTTATGGCGTATTCACCTCATGCTTCTACAATCAGACCATGTATTGAGGGTTCGACGTGCGTGATGATAATGAATGTAGCGACGAACGTAGCAAACAACTTCCTGATAATGCAATGGCAGCTCATTGTGCAGTTGCCTTTCTTCTGCCAACCTGGGCCTGGAAACCACTCTTGATCGCGTTGACGGACCGACGTGAGCCGCAGGACTCGCAGGACATGAAGAAAATACGGTTCTCCTTTGTGAGGAGCGTATCAGGTGATTTACATGTCTTGCATGTCACATACTCGACTTTGACAATGTTAGCGCCAAGCATGAAAAGCGTAGATGCTGTTAAGCTTACCGATATAACGGCGCAAAACATTTTCGACTTGTTTAGGTTGGAAACGACCTTTGATGACCAAACGCCCTGAACCGTCCACTGAACCGGTGGTACCCATTTCAGCAAAGAGGAATTGAATGACATGCTCCGGCTGTCTGTGCATCCTCTTGCAGATATCTGCAACGTTTGCAAAGATCGATTTGCGGACACCTTCACGGAGAATTTGTGGAGGTGCGATCGTGTATCGTTTACCGGTGGAGGTGAGTAATGATGGATTTGCAGCATGAAGGGAGGCGTAAAATCGTGTTAGGAGCTGATGATGTAGGTTAATATAGATCAGGAAAGGTATCACCGCAAATGCACATACCTCCGGGTAAGTGTAATCTCGGTCGCTCCCAAGCCATGGCTCTGTGCCAGAGTCGATGCCCGCGGGTGCTTCGTTGCGTGCAAATGGGTCGTCCCCAAGATCTGCTTCATCTAGTTCATTAAGATGCTCTCCATCGTCGGCTTCAGCCTCTTCAGCCTCATCTTTTGCCTTTGCCTCGTTAAGCTCCTTCTCGAAGTCCTCCATTGCTTTTTTCTTTGTTGACTTCTTTTTCTTCTTGATGTCGGAGAAGTCGAGATCCTCCGTAGCGGCAGGTACAGCAGGTGCAGTCGATGCTCCTGAACCATCTTCGCCCTGATAACATAGACAATATAAAATCGCAGAACATGGGCTTAACATGAGATACTCACAAGGTCCATAGGGATGTCCTTTTTCTTCTTCTTCTTCTTGAGACCATCTGGAAACATGGCCTTGAAATCATCATCTTCCTTTACTTCATCGGCAGCATCAACACTATCTGGTGCACCATTGAGACTTCGCTTCATCTGCTCATGGGCGGTGGTAGGACCGAGATCGACGACATCTCCGTTGGTAGTTGTGTTCTCAATGGTGGTTGGTGCAGGTGTAGTAGGATCCGCTTCAGGACCTAACGGGTCCTCAGTGAAAGCTACAGCTTTCTTCTTGCGCTTCTTGAGCGAAGGATCGAACAATGGCTGCTCTGCTGCCATGGTGGTCGACGTGTAAGATGGGCTTGCTCGCTGATGAGTACGTCGAGCAAGATATGACTCCATCGATGCCGAGATCCGGCAATACAAATTCGAGCTCCGTTCGGATATCGCCGGAAGTCGGTGAAGTGTGTTGGCTGCTCGGAATTCGGTCGCGCACCAGGTTCGACCACTTTTCAATGTTAGCAAGGCGTTCACTTGCCCGTATCGCGGCCCAGCCCTCCCCGTTGGGAGCTGCTCCCAAAAATGCCCGCAACATGGCTACGTTGCGTGAAATCGAACTACGGTTGAAGTCGGTCAAGAATATCGAGAAAATTACCAAGGTGCGCCGACATCTCGTTTTCGCATTATTTCTGGGCGTTGACCGCGGATACTTGTTGTGATGTGCAGTCTATGAAGATGATTGCTTCCACTAAGCTCGCAAAGGCACAGCGTGCCATGCAGAGCGGCAAGCAGTACGGTCTTGCTAACTCCGGTGCGTCCCGTAGACTGTATATCCGCTTCCGTATTCTCAAAACAGCCCAGAGATATTCCAGCACGCTCTTTCAGAAACCCCTGCAAAGCGCAAGCTTTTTATTGTCGTCTCCTCTGACAAAGGTCTCTGCGGTGGTATCCATTCTTCCGTGACCAAGGCCACCCGTCGTGCCATTGCCAACACTGAGAAGCCCGTCGAATCCGACTCTCCTATTATGGTCATCGGTGACAAGTCCAAAATGCAACTGTCGCGTGTACTTGCCAAGAACTTGGCCATGTCCTTCAACCAAATTGGTCGTGACATCCCCACCTTCGCTGACGCTGCTGGCGTTGCAGACTTGATTGTGAAGAGCGACGTCAAGTACGACGGCATTTCCATCGTCTACAACAAATTTATCTCTGCTGTCTCTTACGAACCTGATGTCGTTGAAGTTGTGGGCGAGAATGCATTGAAGGAGTCTGGTACGATAACATGTAGCCAAGTCTTGGTTTTGCAACTTATACACTTCTAGCCGGATTCCGGGCATACGAAATGGAGGACGACGTTACAAAGGACCTCGCCGAGTTCTCGCTTGCAAACGCCATCTATGCTGCTCTTGTCGAGGCTCATGCATGCGAGCAGAGTGCCCGGTAAGCTCATAACGCAAATTTCTACATCCTATCATTCAAACATTTTTGGGTACAGTCGCAATGCCATGGACAACGCATCAAAGAATGCAAAAGACATGATTGACCGACTGACGATGCAATATAACCGTGGTCGTCAAGCCGCCATTACCAATGAGTTGGTCGACATTATTACCGGTACGCTGAATTTCGTCCTCAATATCAAGCATTTACTTACGATGAATGTTCAGGTGCCAGTGCACTGTAAGCCGGTGCCGTGGTTGTTTTATACATACCAAGTCATTACCCCTGTCTACATCGATAGTAAGACAAACTTGGACTTTTCTGCTCTGAAGTTGCGTGCAGTAGGGGGAAAGTGTTTTGACGAATGCGTTTGTTCTTAAACATATGAATTCCTGGGTCTTGAGACATGAATCTGAGCCACTTATCTCGGCTCAGTGCCTACTCTGTTGTCGCCATTGGGTCATGAGGCAGATAATGTCCGTCCTCGGGTAATCTGTGAGTACATACGCGGGCATTTTCCAACAAGTTTGAGATTAGGTGTATTGTTGGGTGTTGCAGGATATAGCGTCAAGACATGAAAACATGATCGCACTATATTCACAGTGGAATGGATACAGTCAAAAGAAAATACAACAGTGTCAGCGATGACCCTGTATCATAAAATACATAATAGACCGTAAACATCATCAATGTTTTGACTTTTTATCTATCCTGTCTGGATACAACTATTCGTTCGGCATCAGCACCAAACCCATGCAACGCGACCGGTCTGGCTCACCTTGCCGGGGTTGAACAAACCTAGCGGGTCCAAGGTCTTCTTCACGGATCGCATTAACTCCACCGTTCCCTCGCCGAGTTCTTCGTACAGATATTCTCGTTTCCCAATCCCAACACCGTGTTCGCCAGTGCCTGTGGACGTAAGACCATCGTGCATATAGCAGTGAAGACGACGTACAAGTGCCTTCAAGCTTTATCGCACGCTCCACCATCCTATGCACGGCATCGCGAACACTTTCGAGCTCCTTGTCGTCACGGAAAAGAAGCAGGGTGTGGAAATTGCCTGGGTGTGATGATGTCAATGAAAGAGACGATACAGTGCGAAGCGTGTGGGTACTAACCGTCACCGACATGTCCTATAACTATTGATACAAGGCCTAATCGTTGCAAGTCTTTCTTGGTTTCATACACAAGTTGTGGTAGTTTCGAAACTGGCACGCTGCAGTCAGAAAGCATAAGACACGCCCAGACCTGTAGCAGCTTGGACTTACCAAACATCAGTGCTCCACCCCCGACTCCCTTCCAGGAGGGCCAAACCAGAAAAAAGAGCATTTTTCCTGTCTGCCCACAGGTCACGCGCTTCCTGCTCAGAACGGGCTAATTCAAAACCTGTGCCGCCGTGCTTCTGCACAGTTTCCTTTACGATCTTAGCGGTCTCCGCGATCGAAGCAGACGTTGGACCTTGGAATTTGAAGAACAGGGAGTCCTGTTCAGGGTATTTGCGCTGAGATGCACCAAACATATTTATAGAGCGCATGAATTCGGAGTCGCAGAGTTCAACGCATTCTGGATCCTGGGGGTGAGCATGTTGCTTAATGGGGAAGGGATAACCTACGGATGCCAACGCCGCGGTTCATCACGTCGATGACAGCCTCCGTTGCGTGTTTCACATCAGGGAAGTGTACGACGGCGACTGTGGTTGGGAGGACAGGAGCCAAGCGGATAGTGACTAAAAGAAGTGTCAACTGCGATCGTCAAGAGCAAAATACGTGATATCATATCACCTTCCGTGATGATACCAAGAGTGCCCTCGGCACCGATGAACAACTTCGTGGTATCGAACCCAGCTGCAGATTTCCGAGCACGTTGGCGAGTTTTGATGACTTCTCCAGAAGGAAGAACAACCGTCTATGGGGATACCCAATCAACCGACTCAAAAATTGTCAAGGGAATCAATGCATACCGCATTCAAGAACCATTCGCCTTTCGCAGTACCATAACGGACGGCATTCGCTGCCAAGGTCAACACGTCAATAATCGTATCGCCGATTTATGACTACTGATACGTACTGCCTGAGCAACCAGTGCTCATCATGCCACCGATAGTTGCGCCCGGGCCGGGATCTAACTAAGTAGAAATTGGCAAGTAATGATACAGCGCCAATGTCCAAACGTACGGGGAAGAATAATGGTATGCCTTCCAAGGATGTGAGTAACGCGACTAAATTTGCACTACGCTCTTACCCTTCTTCTGCAAAGTCTCATTAATTTCCATCCACCCGACACCGGGCTGACAAACAAGGTCAGAGTCCGCCTCTATTTTGGAAGAATATGAAATGATTCAGTAATATTCGAAGAAAGATGCATGACACACTGACCATGGATTTCAATAATCTTATTCATTCCGGACATATCAACACAAATGCCACCGATAGGGCTCTAGAGGGCCACCGTCGTCAGTATGAATGGGTTTGGAAAGTAATAGACTTACACCACGATAGCTTCCCTCTAAGCAGGTACCACCAGAAAAAGGGGTGAGGGGCATACGGTACTTGACGGCAGTCTTGACAATCTGGACTACATCGTCTGTGCTCCTTGGGTATACGATGACAGTATGCAGTGCACCTGGAAGACCAAAATGAGTGGAGGAATGCGAAACTCGACTGAATGTAAGCCCTCACTTGGGTGGTAATCATTCTCCGAATATCCGTGAATACGAAGGTCTTCCGGATGAGTCGAGACAACATCGTCTGAATCAAACAAAGCCCGAAGTTCCTTTATGGCCTGTTCAAAGTCCTTCGGAGTGCCATACTTTGATTCCGTCTCCTCTAGAGTCTCGGATGTCAGAGAAGGCTTTCCAAATGCGCTAAGGGAATATCCGATAAGCCCGCTAGCGAAAGAGCCAATGATAATTGGGGACCAGGAACGTGAACTCTTAAAGGGCACGCTCGAGCTCTGTCGACGGGAAAAGGTCAGTGCATGTTGTTTGATGGACCTGGAACGAGCCAAGTTTGTCCACAGGCTGGACGGCCGCAGCCGCTGGAAGCAGCTAGCTGGGAACATTTGAGGGCAAGTATATACAGTGGTGGCCTATGGGCTACAGAGATCGTTAGATCTCTAAAAGTCGTGAAGAACAACGTTGGAAGGGTGGAAAAATCAGAACTGCTTTGGCCAGCACATAAGATCTAGGAGGACGGGAATTATACCACTATTATTAGGCGATTCGGTAGATTGCATCTTGGATCGCCTGGGAAGAGCAGGCGCCTGATTAGCACGCTGATATCAATCACTCCCCCGCTCAGAAACAACGATGCAGTTGCTAATATTAGAGAACAAGGCCGAGGTGGTCTGGATTCTGGAAGACGTAAATTTCCCCAGTTACATGAATAGACTTACACCCTTCGATGGAACGGTAGTACGGATAATATCTGGATAGTTGAAAATCGGAAGTACTCTGTGAAAATTGTAGTTGCGTCCTCCAACACTCAACGGACGACGTTAGGCCGGAACTAACCATGGATAAGTCGAGTAACGAGTTCCAGAGGAAGCTAGCTGGGGGGATGACTAAGCTTATATTATCCTACACGGCGGCTGTGCAATGACCCTGGATAGCACGCGCTTGTGTGTCGACGAGCAGAGGACGCATCGATGGGTGGGGAGGAAGTCGGCGGGAACATTAGCGTCGATGATGGCATGTAGTACAGCCACTACCTCGTTCACCAATATTTGGTGAATCATCTCTTTTCCTCCTCCCCAACGTAGAACTCCCCTTGTAGACTAGGCTCGTGACCAGCCTGGCTTACTAATAGAGGAAGTCAAACTTGGCGATTCACGCACCGATTCGGACGGCGATTCTGACGTCGATTTTCGAGCGTCAGAATCGTGCAGAATCGTGAATCACCCGGAATCGTTGAAGCGGCTCCAGAGCCGCTTCAACGATTCGTTTCACCTTGTTTCACCGCTGATATGTCTACATTGGGATTTTTTTTATAAATTAAATACATAGTGATGAAAAACATATGATGAAAATAAAACTACAAATGAACAACGACGCCCGTCACTGATATCCCAGTTCTCATGGCAAAAGCAAGTAAAAACACACCTGCAAAATCCACTAGCAAAGGTAAGAAGAACTCGAAGATCACTGAGACCGGTAGTAAGAGAGGGTTGAAGGGTCGTGAAAATAGCGCGAGAGAAGAGGATGGTGATGCTGTGAGCCTCGAGCCACCCGAAATCGAGTGCGTGGATTCTAGTAGTGTCAATCAGTGTATTCCGACCATGTCTGTATGCAGGTGGACCGAAGAACTCACCTTTCAGATGCTCACTGAGATCACTGAAGACGAGGATATCAAACAAGGCTTGTTTCCAGTTCATGGCTTGAATCCAAGAAATCAAGGTGTCCCAAAAACTCACTGGCATTGGGTTCTATGCGAGAAACTGTTTTCTTACCACGAGGACTATAAAAGCCGGTTCGAAGTGTTGCGGGACAAAGGCACACCAAAGCAGAAAGAAGCCTGGCACACCAAGATTAAAAATAGGTTAAAA
>MU177903.1:579675-613346 GCA_016695465.1 Suillus americanus
TGGATGCTAGCAAAGGGATGGGACTGTAACTTCTGGGGTGACCCTGCTTGCTGTGAGCTTGTGTACAAAGGAATGGCTCTCGGCACTGTTCCAATGTCAGGAAGACTCTTCTATGTAGACCTCGAGTTCATTCCCCCTCCTCAGTCAACACCTCTGCTATCTGAACCATCTGAACTCTCTGCATTTGTGCACATTCCGCTAACCTATGATCTCTGGCACGCTCGCATGGGTCACACTGGAGGAGAGTCCATCCATCACCTTCCTCGCATTGCTCAAGGTTTTTCCCTTGACTCTGATGCAGCCATGACACGTTGCGAGTCGTGCATCATTGGCAAACATCTGAGGCAGCCGCATCCATCATCACAATCACCTCCAGCCTCTCAGTTCCTTGAGTTAATTCACTCAGACATCTGCAGCCCCATTCCTGTCGTCACCCCGCATCATAAGCGTTATTTCATCATATTCCTTGATGACCACACCGGGCTTCTGGCCCTTCAACTTCTTGTCACCAAGGACCAAGCTCTGGAGGCATGGCAGAGTGTTTGTGCGACGTGGGAAACATGTTCTGGTCTGCGTGTTGTCGCATTCTGCTCAGACAATGGTGGTGGATTTCTCAATGAGGCATTTACAGCGGATCTAAAGGCAGCTGGGATCGAGCGTCAACTCTCCACACCATATGCCCACCAGCAAAATGGAAGGGCTGAGCATGTGCTTTGCACAATCAAGGGGCGAATGTATGCAATGTTGAATCATGCACGACTTCCAAGGAATCTCTAGGGAGAGGCAGCACTAACAGCAGCATATCTATTTAATCGCACTGAGTCTTGTGCACTACCTGCCGGTAAAACACCATATGAAATGCTACACAAAGTAAAGCCCGACCTTTCGCACATTCACATCTTTGGTGCGTGTTGCTTTGCTTGTATTCCCTCTGAACTCCAGCAGAAATTGGGTCCAAAATCCCATGAAGCCATCTTCATGGGCTATGCACCAGACGGACGCACCTGGCATTGTCGTGACAAGGTGACTGGGAGCTTCTTCAACTCATGCGATGTCATCTTCAATGAAATATTCACCGGTCGCCCATTTCCAACGGACAGTGAGGACTCAGATGATGAAGACACAGCAGTGCTTCCTGCTGTGCCTCATGCACCTCCCACTACTCCTGCGCATTCCTCAGCCTCTCAATCATCCGCACATCCACCATTGCCCATTGAGACTCGTCTTTCGGATCGTGTTCAGTTACCGACTGAGCATGGGCAGATATTCAAAGAGCAGCTGGCGTCAGACCGAGAGAGATTGGCGCACCAACGTGAGTTGCATCAAGCACACATTCAGGGGGTGCCTCTTGAGGGGGTGAATGCTGAGCATGACACTGACGTGGCTAATGACGTGGCTGCTGACCCTGACACCATTGTTCCCAATGAAGATGAAGTCGGCTATCCCCGTGTGCTCGCCAGCCTTATCGCCACTGAATTTGCGTGTGTCACCATCCGTAGCGACACTCGAAGGAATCCACTCACTCCAGACTACAACATGAAGATCCCGCCCTCCACCTTCAATAAAGCCATGCAATGTTTGGACTGCAACGACTGGCTCAATGCCATGCACAAGGAAATTAACTTAATGTCGGAGATGAATGTTTATGAGTTGGTGGAGCTTCCAGCAGGACGAAAGGCGATTGGGTGTAGATGGGTTCTGGAGTTTAAGGAGGATGGGAAAGATGGGCCTGTGCACAAAGCCTGTCTTGTTGCACAAGGTTTTTCGCAGGTACCAAGCATCGACTTTGGCAAAATGTTTGCACCAGTCACACAACCATCTTCAATTTGTCTCCTTTCTGCACATGCAGCAGCTCATGACTGGGAAATCAACAGTTTTGATGCCAAGCACGCCTTCCTGTGGGGGAAGCTGCATGAAGATGTCTACATGCGCCAGCCGCCTGGCTTTGAGAATGGGGCAAGTCTGGTGTGCCATCTTCTGTCTTCACTCTATGGGCTGAAACAAGCTGCATATGATTGGTATGAGCTTTTGCGGGTGGTGCTCATCCATTTGGGGTTTCTGCGATGCGACACTGATTATGCTGTCTTCGTGTATGACCACGTTAATGGCACGGCCTTCATCAGTGTAATCCCATCTCACTTCCTATGGACCCTGCACTCCCTTTCAGACGAGACACAAACGTTCATCCTCATATCAACAATCTCCCATCTGAATATCGCAAGCTCATTGGGGAATTACTCTACCTCGCAATGTACACCCGCCCAGATATTGCCCATGCCATTATGAAGCTGTCGCAACACAACTCCTCACCTGAACTCCGTCACTATGCAGCTGCAGAGTGAGTCCTTCGCTATCTCTCTGGCACACTGTCCTATTGCGTGCACTATGGCGGCAAGAATGCAGACACCACCATTCACGGGTTTAGTGACGCAGACTGGGCCACATGTCCTGAAGATCGCATTTCCATCACCAGCTATGTCTGGTATTATCATGGTGGCCCTATCTCGCATGCTGTGAAGAAACAGTTGACGCAGGCATCGTCATCTGTGGAATCTGAGTACATGGTGTTGATGGCAGCTATCCAGGATGGTCTCTGGATCAAGTCATTCTGTGAATGCATGAAGATCACCTTCACGCTGCCTCTCAAGCTTTACGCTGACAATACAGGTGCTATAGCACTATCCACTGAGGCAGCCAACCACATCCACACAAAACACATCGACTTACGCTACCATTTCATCTGCAAACACATCAAAGCTGGTACCTTCTTACCCATCTGGGTTTCCACTCATTGCAACAGTGCCAACATCTTCACCAAGGTTCTTCTGCATCCTACATTCATTGTGCATTGTGGTGGTCTCTCACTCGTGGCGGATTGAGGGGGTGTATTGGAGTTTGAGTTTCCATTCTTGGGCTGATTAACATTGCATTAGGGTATTAGACAACCTTGCCATCTCATACCACATGCGACATGTTTGGCGTCGCATGGTAGCATCCTTCTCCGGTCTTTCTTGTCCCATCTCTTGCATTGTACAAGTACCTTGTCATCTCAATGTTAGTGTCCCTCAGTTGTTGTCCCCAACACTGAGGTACGTGTTTCGTTTATCTTGCTAGTTTCACACTTACTTAGATCTATCTCAGCGTGTTCTTCCAACAGGTATATAGATCATCAATATAGTTGTTGTCCCCAACACTGAGCGTGTTCTTCCAACATACAATACTTTGCTTAAGGTGCAAACGAAGGACTTGTCACGATGTTGTCAATGCTGTACAATTACAACAATTACCTAAACCGGCATGACTGGCATTATGTATGAAATTTCAAACTCCTCGCTTTTCCTGCCAAACTTCTCTGAGATCGACTAGGCAATGTCATGGGTATCTGTAACCCACCATGGGTTGTGGGTGTGGGTACCTAGGGGTATGGGTGGGGGTAGGCACTTGGGATACCCACACCCCTACCCACACCCACATGGTGGGTATGTAGGCAGAAATGTTATCTTTGCACTGTGATGTGTGATTAATCTTTGTCAAATATACTGGTAGTGGTCTCAGTGACTGGTATACCTAGGTTGAATGGCCAGCAACTTCGCTTTCCATACTATCTTTGTCATCTATGTTGATTCTATTTATTATGCTACATGTAGTACTATGGAAACACAACTTTGAACTTTGGTTCAGTAGTGTTCAATCCATCTTGGATGCATCAGGAAATTCACACATTCCTTATTTTGCCCTTAAACAGACTTATTCACACTTAACCACCTTGTTGAAAGTGGATCTACTTGTCCGAAATTTCAACTTGAATGTATTAAGAAAAAAATGTTGAGATGTATTAATGGACGTGTTTTATTATGTTTCACATTAAAAAAATACAAGATATGCCAGGTGAATGATGTGAGAGAGAGAAAACAAGTTTTGAGATAAGTGAGATAAGCTGATTAAGAACGTTAAGGAATGTGTGAATTTACTGATGTGGCTTAAGTATATCTTACTTATATGTCAACTAATTGATAAGATAAAACTAGTGATAGACTCACCTCACATAGCACTACAACTTTCATTAAGATACATAATAACAACCTCTAGACTCACTGATGTTGGTTTTATTTAGCTTGTATCACACTCAAATGATTACCAATTAACAAGGTAAGATCAGCAGTAGATTTGTCTCCAGTACTACAACAACATTTGTTAAGATAGTACCAACCAGTTATGTCATACCCATGGGTATACCCTCCATGGGTGTGGGTATGGGTAGCCATCTCTGGTACCCATAAATAAACCCACACCCACCAGTGTGGGTGTGGGTTTTTGGTGGGTGTGGGTGGGGGTATCACCACAGATACCCATGGGTATACCCACATCATTCCCTAAGATCAACCAGTCTGACTACGTCAAGCACTTAACATCTCAAAGACGTAGTCCAGACTGGTTACGAGTCTACTTGTAGACATCTTTGCAACCCAACACAAACATGTTTTTCGAATTTTTGGATATCCGTCTCGTGATGCTGATATTGTCTTGTAGCGCACCGCTAATGCCATAGTGGAGAAAGGCATAGGCTGGCATAGCCACCACGTCCTCCTCGCCAGTAAGCCCACGCTACCAGCAGGGACATCCAATGTAATTGGCGGAGCCACCCCAGTAACATTGCAGACCGGAAGTACTAGTGCAGCTACTAGTTACAGACCCCCTTCCCTGTTAGACGTTGAACATGTTCCAGTCATCGGATGCCTTGCAGTTCTAACACGGTTCCCGTGTCTTTCACGCACCGGACGAACGAGTTTGTCTGCTTCTAGCTCCCGCTAGGCTTTCTGTCCTTTCCAAACTTTTACGTTATAGTAGATATCACCACATGCACTGAGTATTTGACGACACATGCAATTCGATGTTTGCTCCAAATAGACGACTGCCATCGCAGTATGGTACGCAGCATTCAGATCATAGAGAAAAAATATTGTCGGTAGGTTTCGAACCTGCACCATCCGGAAAGAACAGACTTGGAATCTGTTAACAACTTGGCCATGAAGTCTTATGGTTGACGTTCGAAGACCTCTTCATGAACTCATGCCCGAGGTGCGATCATAGAGAAAAACTATTGTCAGCAGGTTTCGAACCTGCATCATCAGGGAGGAACAGATTTCAAATCTGTTAACAACTTGGCCATGACTCTTATGTTTGATTTCTCCATAGTAAGCTCATGCACAAGGTGAAATCATGAAGAAAAACATTGTCAGCGAGTTTCAAACCTGCACGAACAGATCTCGAACCTGTCGGCCACTTGGCTGAGAATAGCTAAGATAAATCGATGAATTCAAGCTAAACATACATGCCAAACGGGTAAGGTCTGCCTGACGATGTGGCTGGTCGTGCAGGCGAGAACGACAGTAGCACATTGTAGTGTCGTGAACCGTGATTCGTGAATCAGTCTGACAATGACTAGCTCGTGCAAACACGGGAAGAATCTGATGTTAGCGGTGGTCTTCGATGAGAATGCTTGTAACAGTAGTGTCCTGTCATCACTTGATGATAGGCCGTACGGCCCGTATCAATGACAGCTTGTATGCATAATCTCGTGCATATATGGGCCAGCCCACATTTAGGGTTGCGCGTCCGTATGCTGGCCATGATGGCACGTGACAACCCGTAGATGGAATTCGAATCAACTTATAGTCGTCAGGAACGAAAAACTGCTTCTCCCTCAAAATGAATGTACGATATTACCGCTGGCATCAAGCCAATGATGGCGAAGCACATTACAAGTGTACTCCTGAAACACTAACTTGCATGCGAGACACCACATATCTACAGCAAGCCTGACATGTAGATTCAGGGATAGTATAGTTTGCTGCAGATGCAACTTAGTGCCTACTCACCTTAGTGCGCGCAAGTGACCACTCCCTCGTTGACGCTCCTGCTGACTGCGATATCGAAAAAGATTCAATGATGGCCATCACTGGCACTTACAAAGTAGCATCCCAAGCGCCAACTCAAAAGGAAATGCCTCATAGACTCGAACTGACGCTTAAGGCTCATGAGAAATTGGTGAACGAGGTAGTTTTCATCCGTGGTGCCCATCTCCTCGTTACTTGCTCTCACGACGAAAGTAGGATCTGGGCTTGTGGAAACAAGTGGGCAGCGGAGCAGTTGAAATGTAGCTCGAATCCGTGTAACGTTTTGAAGCGCACGCACGTGAGTCACATTTCATCCATGCACTGCCACTAAGCACTTTCCGCCACTCGTATACTAATTGTCGTTCTAAACATCTTCATTGCTAGCAGCAGTATTACAAATTTGTTCAGAAGCTAGCAGAATTCCGCAACGAACTATTAGTACGTGATATCATCCACACTGCGGCTGCACCGATGAGAAAACAGAAACATGACTCACTGTAGCTCCCGTGACTACATACACCTAGCTCATTCTGTCTCACACACACATATGATGTAAGGCTACCATGCCGGTGAGTAATAAATCCTGGATGAAACTCATACTCACCTCATCAAACTCTATGTCCTCTATTGGCACGCATTCATAGCCAATGCGGCAATCTGCCTTTGACTTGCAAAGGCTGCCAGAATGGCATTCATTGTCAGTACTGACAACCATAGACACTATCGAAGCAGCAGCAACAGCGAGGACAACTCGGAAGGCGAGATGCATTATTTATAAGATGTGCGTGATCTCGAAAATAAACCTGGAGGGTTGCTTTTATGTCCTAAACCTATTTTGTGCAGAAATTCCAACAGACGACATGTGTTGTAATGCCAGCAGATGTCGATGATTGCTAGCAGATTGCCAGCGGACCTGGTCTCAGATCTCAGAGTTGACTTGATTAGTCTGTTCCTGATATTCTATCGCATTGGTATGGAAAACGGGAGTGATCAGCTTCGCTAAGCATGTTTGTTTGGTTTCCACCTGTCAGATGCAGACTGATAGTGCTTCAGCGGCCGGCGTCCGAGACGTCGTAAACGCGCCATGACGCGTGACGTATGTCGATTGTACACTGAGTAGCATCCCGGCGCTCGCATTGTTGAAACTCCGCGGTGGCGAATGTTGAACAACACACGCAGTAGTCTAATACTCACTTGCTTGTTCACACCACAATATATGCTCGTTCGCCAAAAAATAAAATGGGCGAAATAAAATGGAATTGAGTGGGGCTATTATTTACTTTCTGAATTCCTCTCCTCTCCTCTCCTCTAGGATCTTTATTGCTCAAGCTCGAGCAGCAGTAAATGTTGTTAAGAACTTAAAGAAGTAAGCACCCCGCATTGCATAACGAACCACTTGTGTCATCATTGATCAATCACACTGTACCAATGAGGAAGCAGAAACGCGACTCACTGTAGCTCATCCGATCGATTCAGGGCTGTGACTCGCATACCCATCCGAAATCAGACTACCACGCTGGTAAGTCAATAAATCCTGGATGAAACCACTCATACTCGCATATACGTCAATTTGTTCTAGCCAGCATCCGGAGCCAGCACAGCAATCTGCATCTGAGTTGCAAAAGTTGCCATCAGTTATGCATCCACTGTCCTGAGCATTGACAGCCATAGACACTGTCAAAGCAGCAACAACGGCGAGGACCACTCGGAAGGTGAGACGCATTATTTGTGAGACGCGATATGGGATGTCGGAAAGAAATCTGAAAGGGAACAGTAGGAAGGCGGCTTGCTTTTATGTATTCTGTGCAGACGATAACCACCTGAAAACAGATGACATTTGGAATGCCAGCAGATTGCCAGCAGACCTCAAATTTGACTCGCACCGTCCCCAGTATTATATGACAAGGCAGAAGAACTATAGGACACAACGGGTAACGTGCAATTTCATCGCTGAAAGTCGTCAACCATGTTATCCAGTACTGTAGTTCATCCGATCTCAAGGTTGTGACTCGCACAGGCTGTGACCCGGATATTCACCCGGGTTGGAACAAACGGTACTACTAGATGGTGGGTACCTTGAATGGTTCCATCTGCTTCGGTACGGGTTGGAGGGCTTGCCAAAGTCGGGTGTCAGCGGCAGGTATCCGCGGGTAGTTATCACCCCAAATAGTCGGCCGAGCCAAACTCACTAGCTATTGACCGAACTCTTACAGACTCCCACCCGCCATCAAAATTAAAGCTTGCGGAAGTATAAACAGGTACACATCTCACCCAGCAGTACTGTATCACCTCAAAAAACTATGTTCCAGATCAATATTTGTCGTTGTCAGACACAGCCTATCGAAGGTATATGTTACTTCTGGAGTCTCGATGTTTAAAACTCGATATCTTCGCACCTATCTTTTCCATACCTCGTCCTTAATCAGATTCGTCTCAATGGTGAGGAAGTGTTTCATTTCACCATTGGGTATATCCTTGGCACCCGGGTCACCAGCTACACATCAACTCCATCGTGAACGGACAGACGCCGTCTCCGATTCCTATTCTACATTATCCCAAAAAAGAAGCGACAAACCAAAGTAGAAAAATCTCTCGATATTTGGGACGAGAGCGACAATAAGATATCATTGGTATTCCATTGTGTAGTCTTAATGGTGTAGATCCATGAGCTCATTGTCATTTTAGCAGCATCGAAAGCACACTGGAGTTCAGTAGTCTATGGTACTGCCTATGTCTCCGCAAGTTATGCATTTTCGCATAATGTACTAGGGGTCAGCGCTCAGCGCTGCCGAGGCCCGACACAGTTTAAATTTATTTATCCCTGAGTGCCTTCGGGTTGATCTATTTATTGACATTATTCTCAGTATTAGATCTGAAAAAAAGTGAGCGATATCTGTTATGTTATGGCTGAGCATTCATTCTGACCGTCAGAATGAATGCTGTCTCGCCGCTATCTCGTTTTGCTGGCTGTGGCTGTTGAAATCTGTTATGTCGTGACTGAGCATTCATTGTGGCGTGGTGTAGTCTCGCTATCTCGTTTTTCTGGGTTCTATAGTCTGACTGTTTGGGTGTTTCTTGGTTTCGGCAGACACCTTGTATTTATATTTCACTGAGGAGTGTCATAGTCCACGTAGGGCTCAAGAATAACGTGGGAAAGACCACAAGGTAACAATTTATCACCCGCGGGTGACCCCATGTCACACAATAGGAATAGGCTCGCAAAACGTAGCGAAGACAGACTATCACGCCAGTGAGTCAATAAGTCCTGGATGAAACTACTCATACTCACACCGACAACTTGTTCTCGGGCGCATTTATAGGTAGGGCAGCAATCTGCATTTGTGTTGCAAAAGCTGCCAGCTGCTTGGCATTCACTTACAGCACTGACAATCATAGACACTGTCAAAGCGGCAACGGCGAGGGCGATTTGGAAGGTGAGACGCATCATTTGTGAGATGTGATATGGGATGATTTTGAAATGGGATAGTAGGAAGACGGCTTGCTTTTATGAATTCTGTGCGGACCCTAACCACCTAAAATCCACCCTCCAACTAGTGCAAGGGGGCAGACCTACTTGGATTTAGTTCTGCCGGTCACTATGACCGGCAAAACTCTAAGTCCCCAGCTAGGCTATGTGTATTATGTGTACTACGACGACATTCCTAACGATGATATCAATATGCCTCGTCCCATCCGTCATCGTCGCCTTTTCAACTCCCCGAGAACTACAAATTCAGCAGTGATGTTGTCAGCAAGAAGGTCACCTGCATCTCGAGGCTCAGTCGAGAACGGAGGTGCCCACGTGAAGAGTGCTTCATGATCCTGTACAGTCTCGACAGCAGTGCCAACCTCTTCATGAGGCATGTGAGCATGTCGACCGTCGGCGGGTGGACTTCCCAGCCTCCGCTGTTTTTACGGCGCTGTGGTGACATGCGGTCGAAGCCCGAGGTTTGCACAAATTTTTCCGAGTGTTCCAAATGTGTCAACTGAGAGAATGCCCTACAATTGAGAAGATTGTTACAGCAAAGAACTTGATTTCGGATTTTCACGACCCTGGATTTGAGCACCTGATGATTGATGAGTTATCAGTTTCGCCGTGATTTTCTCGTTCATCAGGAAATTCACACATTCCTTATTTTGCCCTTAAACAGACTTATTCACACTTAACCACCTTGTTGAAAGTGGATCTACTTGTCCGAAATTTCAACTTGAATGTATTAAGAAAAAAAATGTTGAGATGTATTAATGGACATGTTTTATTGTGTTTCACATTAAAAAATACAAGATATGCCAGGTGAATGATGTGAGAGAGAGAAAACAAGTTTTGAGATAAGTGAGATAAGCTGATTAAGGACGTTAAGGAATGTGTGAATTTACTGAAGTTCCAGGCGCTCGAAATTGTCGTTGATCAGTGATGCGAGGGGGCGCCCTCCAGCATGCACCATCTTACTTCAGGGACGTCGGTCTTCACGTTCACTTGAATTCAAGCTGTGTTATCAGAGATCTAAATTACATCCCCACGAGTCTCGGATACTCTGGAGTTCTGCCATCCTCCTTTCGTGAGTTCTGCCCTGAACCAGGCACAACCAGTTTTGCTAAACCAGTTGGCAAAACTACAACTACTTCCAACATTGTCAAGAGGTGTGTAATTTTGCAATGTGACATACACTGAAGTCTGACATACACTTGCTGTAACTCCCCCACCACCTGGGTGACACCGTTTATGTTACTCCTTAGTAACGTGAGAACGTACGCCTTCACGTTACAGCGCTCAGCAGTGACTTTCGAGTCCCCGGCTACAATATCACGAGGACTCATCAATTCACTGATACGGTTGTTTCGCTTACTGTGGCTGCCAGTGTTGTTGGCACACATTTATAGCCATTGCAACAATGTGCCTTTAACAGTTGCAAAGGCTGCCAGGATGGTATTCACTGTCAAAGCAGCAACAGCGGCGAGGACGACTCGGAAGGTGAGACACGTTATTTGAGATGTGACATGGGACTCGGAAATAAATCTAAAGAAGACAGCATGCTTTTCTGTATTCTGTGCGGACCCTACCCACCTGAAAACCACCTTCCAACAGACGAGTCATTTGCGATGCTAGCAGATTGCTAGCAGACCTCAATTTGAATCGCACTATCCTCAGTATTTTATTGCAAGACTCGTCGTTTACATTCTGGGTTCCACTCCTTTCCTCTGCTTTAAGGTCTTCGTTGCTCAAAACAGTAGTAAAATTTGTTAAGAAATAGGCACTCCGCATTGCGCAACGAACCACTTGCGTGTCACGACTCACAATGGTGTCATCAACCATACTGCACCGATGAAGAAGCAGAAACACGACTCGCTGTAGCTCATTCGTTCGTGTCCACGCATATCCATGCGGTGTGCGACTACCACGCTAGTGAGTCAAGCAATCCTAGATGAAACTACTCGTACTCACATATTGGTCAACTATTTCTAGCGAGCATGTATAGCCAGTGCAGCAATTATCCACATTTGAGTCGCAAAAGGTTTCAGCTCCTTGACATTCATTGTCAGCACTGACAGCCATAGACCCTATCGAAGCGACAACAACGGCGAGGACGACTCGGAAGGTGAAACGCATTATTTGTGAGATGTGATATGGGATCTCGGAAATAAATTGGAAGAGGGACAGTAGGATTCTGTAGGAAGACAGCTTGCTTTTATGTGTTCTACACGGTGACCCACCTGAAACCCACCTTCCAACAGATGATATTTGCAATGCCAGCAGATTGCCAGCAGATTGCTAGCAGACCTCAAATTTGAATCACACTGTCCTCAGTATTTTATTGCAAAGCAGAGGAATCCTAGGACACCATGGTAACGTGCAATCCCATCACTAAAATTTGAAAGTCAACAACTCTGATGATCTGATCAACACATTAGCCCTGTGTGATCACCACAGAAATAGTAAGTCAATCATACATATATATCTACATGATTAAAACAATTGCTGAGATTCAATTGTGCCAACGTGGCACTCACATCGCAGACAGCCTGAACGAGCGTGCAAGTCCATCGGTGCGCTGCAGTCATGGATCATAAATGATAACACCTCGCAGGGGACTTTCCTATCCCCCGTGACCAATAATTATCATGATGACCTTCATCTGGCGTTGGTCGCATGGATGTGTGATGATGCTAAATCGTAGCGGCGGCGAGCCGCCAGTGACCAGTCCCTCTGAGAGTCTGCCTCTACAACTCTCTCCCACGCCACATTGCCGTGTTAACCAGTACAGACACTTCATAGCACTTCATGCTCCTTATCTTCTGTCTCCGATCATTTTCTTATTGCCCGTCTACTTGTCCGAGTTCCTGTACAGTGTATACGCTTGCACTGTGAGGATTTACCTAAAATTTTCCCCCGTCCTTTCTCCCTCCCTCAGTCCAATTCCTGTATCAGCACTGGCCCCCTGTGCCGTTCACTCACTGTACATTGGCGTTTTTCCTTTCATGACCAAACAGTTTAGAGGGGCACCGGCGCATGAGACGTTTGCATTATGCAACAGTGAACCATCGCGACACAGACGAGCAAAACCTTGAATGATGGCCTTGATGCTAAGGTCTTTGATTCAAGTCTGATGTCTGAATCGGCCACAGCCCAGGCCGCGTGCAACGTCACCATGACGAAGGACCATAGCAGCTATTTCAGATAGGTTTTCTCTATAAACGTGGTCGAGAATACGAGAGCTAAGCAGGATCACGCTGAAGCTTGGCGAGGAGGCTACACTCCATGGTCAGGTGTTCTCGACAGCCTTGATAGCGTCTAAACACGCCGCATAACAAGGACATTCGAGGTGAGAACGGGCAAAAGGCATGAACGTCCCACTGACACATTCGCACCGCCAAAAGTCACAGTTCACACGATAACCTGAGCCACACTTCAAACATGACTTGACGTGGTCAATGAGTGCTCATCGAATAAGCACTCGTTGAACACGTCGAGTCAATCGATGAACGTTCACTGTAACCACGTACAAAACCTAAGGGCTGTTGCGAACACAGCAGGATGAGCCTCAGGATGAGCCTCAGGATGATACAACAGGTCATAATACAATACATACTCAGCGACATTATCCAAAACACTGAGAGGAAGTCGATCATTGATATCAAGTGCACAATGTTTCATCAAGGGGGATTTATACATAAATGCTGCCATTTGTAGGGAGGACTCGGGGCCGTGGAACCTGTTGCTGACATCAGAAGCACAGAGCAATGATGAAGCAGGACGCAACGCATAACAACCAGACACGCTAACGGACTGCGAAAGAACGAACAATGCTAAGGAAAGAACAGATTGCATGAAGAACAAAGACCAACGAAATAAAATGCGAGAAACAAAATATCGCTGTAAATGTGCAAGCGGCATATAGGTGGCCATGGAACGATCCATTGAAACTTGTAGAAAGCCGCGTGTAAGAAAGGAAATAACTTCCCGGTCTGTAAATCGAGATACAGGTGCGTCAAAGACCAATAGTGGGTTTACTTTTAAATAAGGCGAACATCTAATTTACGTCTATCAAACAACCTTGACGGAAATCAGCCAACTTCTCTTCATTAACGTGTTGCAGAGCTACATACCTTTGGTGCTAAGCTGACAATCTTCCCCCAGCCCTTCATGCGCAAGTCAGCACTCACAACGCCACCTATACGCGTCCCTAGCATCTCTCTCTTGTTATTCAAAAGGACCGCCGCATTATCATCGAACCTGATGAAACGCCCGTCTGGTCTTCGAACTGACTTCTTGGTTCGCACGATGACTGCTCGACGAACATCTCCACGTCGGACTTTGACCGCAGTGGTAGATGCCTGAGTTGCTGCCGACACTGGGCGCGCGCGTTTGACGACACAAACTATTTCATCACCGACAGAGCCCCAGCCGTTATTGACCTTCTGCTTGAGGACATTGACACACTCGATGAGTAGTGCGCCGGAGTTGTCTATTACCTGCATAAATTTTGTGAACTGTGAGGACATAAAATGCATACAAAACTTCACCGACATTAAGTGTAGACTTGAGCCCAATCATCGTCCTCGAATGACAGACGAAAAAGCGTCTGAATAAAGTGTGTGGGACTGGCAGCGACTTGTCGTGGGGTGGGTGGGAATTTATATACATATATATATTCGATAGCCCTCAGGTATAGGCGTTTTTATATTGTCATAATGTTTCTCAACTGTGTATTGTGACCCGTCAACTGGTCGATAGTCTTTGGAAATCGGCGTTTACAAGGTCATCAATATTAATGCCAGTTGTTTGAGGCTCATTCACCGCATTACATTCGGCATTTCGTGGACCAAAGTTGATTTGGTTAGAGGGCCATACCGTACGTTTATGGAGATGTATTTTCCACGCGTAGCAGGTACCGATGAAGGACTGCCATGGTCGTGAACTCAATCTCCACCACTGTCTCTCTTTCTCCCTCCACCATCTCTCCACATAATACGTCAGTTTCCGATCAAGAATGCCTGCCTCGCGTCGCGGAAGTGGTAGCTTTACGCTAACTACAGGTCAGACAATCGCCATCCATACCCGGACGCAAGATGAGGAAGACCTCCCGCATGCAACTAAAAAGTACGCAGAGTTGCGCAATAATACTTGACACAGTGGTCTTACCTTTATTATCTTGTGAATCTCAGGACGATGGCTGACCATTTGAGAAAATACGAGAGTTTGTCAGTCACCCTATCAGGGGCTCCAACAATGGATCTACTGAATCTTCGTTGCACAGGTTCACGCTCACACCGCAGAGGATGCGGATGATTGTCGAAGCCTTTACTGAGACACTCGACCTTGGCTTGAACAAGCCCAACCAGATTGTAGTGCGTATGTACTCCATGCGTCCATACCGAATGAGATCACCTTCTTGCATTCGTTGTTTCAAACTCAATTTGTTTTTGCAGTCAGTCATGAGATGAAATGATTCTATTTATCTTTCGATGTTCTTGATTCTTCATGCTCTTCACATTTATTCTATGAGGGATTTCCGCCCGTGTGCTGAATTAGTGCTTGTAGCCTATGATTCCAACGTATGTGTTTGGATGGCCAACAGGTCAGGAGAAAGGAGATTTCCTCGCTCTTGATCTCGGTGAGTGGTTTGCTGTTTGTGTCATTTTCCCAGGCTCTAAATATACTCATGCGAATTACAGGTGGAACGAATTTGCGTGTCTGTCTTGTGACCCTTCAGGGAGAGGGAAAATTCGAGATTTCCCAAACCAAATATCGTTTGTCTGAGGAGCAAAAACAAGATGACGGCCAGAAATTGTTCGATTTCTGTGCTGAATGTTTACACACTTTTGTCGAAACCAACACGGGCGAGGGTGCGGGCCAACTGAAGCCTGGTCAATCCCTACCTCTTGGCTTTACCGTAAGTCATTAGCTATCCTAACGTCATCCTTCTGACTATGTAATATTCAGTTCTCCTACCCTTGCTCGTAAGTGCGCATGATGCAATTGTTAGTTCAGTGCATGCAAGATCGACTTGTTTTCGGTGTCTAGGCAGGAACGCATTGACCACGGCGAGCTCATCCGCTGGACCAAGGGCTTTGGAGCTGGAAACACGGAGGGCAGGGACGTTGCTGAGATGTTCAAGAAGTCCCTCGAAAAATACGTACGTTCCACCTATCTCAAATTTCTATTCAATACTGACTCGCATACGAACAGCAATTGCCCATCAAGCTGACTGCTCTTATCAATGACACGACTGGAACGTTGATCGCATCACACTATGTGAATCCCAAGACGAAGATCGCGGTTATCTTCGGAACTGGTTGTAACGCGGCGTATATGGAGCGCGTCAAGGATATTGCCAAAATAGGGCATTTGGGTATCGACCCTGGAGCTGAGATGGCGATCAATTGTGAATGGGTTCGTACGGTTTGATCCCAATCTCAACACTATATAATTGACGAGCTTGGTAGGGTGCGTTTGATTCATTCGAACACGAGCATCTGCCCCGCACGAAATATGACACGATCGTCGATGATACTTCAAATAAGCCTGGTGAACAGGCATTCGAAGTGAGTTACTACATCCGTCGTGCAACATCATTAACGTGACATGTCAACTGTCCAGAAACTCATTTCTGGCCGGTACTTGGGCGAGATTCTGCGACTAGTTCTTTGTGAGCTTATCGACGAAGGTGTTCTTTTCCTGGGACAGAACACTTACAAACTCGAGAAACCATACTGCTTCGACACTGCATTTTTGTCTCTCATGGAGAGGTACCGCATTTCTCACTTGATGTAAAAATGCGCAGACGCTCATCGTAGCGTTCTCAGTGACCCAACGGATGAACTTCTCATGGTTATCGGAATCTTCACACACTTCTTCGCCCTCGAGACGACGCTTGCGGAACGGCAGTTCTTCCGGGCTCTTGCGAAGCTCATTGGAAGGCGTGCGGCTCGTTTGAGCGCCTGTGGTATTGCTGCAATCGTCAACAAGATGGGTTATCTCGAGGAAGGCTGTTCGGTCGGGGCCGATGGCTCCCTATACAACGTAAAGCCCTATTTTCTGTACTTGCCACAGGATGTTTACGCCTCTACAGAAATACCCTGGGTTTGCCGATCGTGTGCACGAAGGTTTGCAGGACATTTTCGGCGATAAGGGACGGTGAGCAGTTCTTGTTTGATATGCCCTTTCCCTCCTGATCTGAGCGCCATGGAATTACAGCAACATCGTCACGTATCACGCCGAGGATGGCAGCGGTGTAGGTAGTGCGATTATTGCAGGTCAGTGTCGTGATCTGTTATCGTCTCATTTTTTCGGTGAGCTTATGCTTGTATCATTTTAGCCATGACGAAGCACAGGAAGGATGCCGGGTTGTACCTTAATGTCTGATCATATTATTTGCATGTATAAGAGGAATACGAAATACGGAAGTCTTTGCGTTTATGTACTTTGCTATATCTGTCATGACCCTTAGAATTGATTTTCCTTAAATGTCCTAAGGCCAATGGCTGGTCCTACTTACGTTGGCAGTCATTTCTTTGTATGTGAAACCCCTCTATTGTGTCGAAGATGCCCCGTGGATGAGAATGGGTATATACAGCATGCTAACTGTCTTTGTCAACACCAAGATAACTACATGGATCTCATCAAAAAGGCATTGCAACGAAATCATTGTCACATAACGTAGCTGAACATAAAATCTGAATCACCTCCACAAGTCTCATACCGCTCTACCAAAGACAATGGCCTCATTCGCATAATCTTCGGTAAGTTCTATCGGGTATGATAACTTGGGAGAGCGTTCGGACTCGTCGCGGGTGATTTCTTGGTGAAAGGAGATCTCAACGTTCAGTGGAGCGGCTGGGGGTGAGGGCTTTGGTAAGTCCGACGGCCGCCGCAACGGGATGGAGTTTTCATCCATGAGGGTGTTGGAGCGAGTCGTCCAGGCCTTGCCCACTGCGATGCGGTAGAGAATAAGGAGTGGGGCAACGACCTAGAGTACAAACGTAAACCACAATTTGTTCCAAGTAGCATGGGGACACTTACCTGCGCCTCACCCAGTAATTGCATGAATGCATATGAGATCGGGCTGTTGAGGGTATACGGTACAAGGTAAAGGAGCGAACATATCGAGTAAATGGCGGCGGATTCGATGACAATAGCTGCGAAACTGGCGTACATCGCGCCGTGGCCTAAACCAAGGACTTTGGATATTCGGTGGCGGTGGTATAGAAGGCGCATGACAGTGAGGAGGCTGATGAAAATATTGATGGCAAGGGAGAAGCAGAGGTATGGGAAGAGCAAGCTGAAGGACATCCAGCCGTTTACGGATTGTACTGGTGTTGAGACAATGACAAGCCAGAGCGTTCCTGTGACTTGTGAAGGGTCAGGATGGATTGCGAAGACACATGTAGGTCTGGCACATACTGAGAGTTCCAAGGAACAGGAGCGATCCAAGTCCAACGATGATGTAGTAGATTCTAGTATCTCTGTATACTACCGTACACCGCCAGATCTACGGTGCGTGGTCGATGGTGGGGATGGGAGATACAACTGTACACTTACCATCAACAGGTCTGCACACCAATCCGAAACTACGAAAGCTGTGTTTAGTGGAGCTGACGAGGTCGCCTCCTCGTATGCACTAGGACCTGAACAAAACATAAGTACGAGATGTAGTGTTATCAGAAGTTGCACATACCTCCGGGATATAAACGATTGTCAATGAAGCCCATTTGCGTTATTTGGGAGTTGAACGCTACATATATCGTACCAACCACAAAGAGGAAAGCGACATAGCATAAGAGGAATCTGTTCATCTTGTAGCCAGTGCCATGATATCGAGCGCGGGGCCAGAGGGAGCGCCAACACATGGCGGACAGGACGATCACCACGCCATAAAGGACGCCAGTGACGATGGCACCTTGCAGCCATGCGCCCTCAGCATAGATCTGTGTACTGGATTCGTCAGGGCGATAAGACATAAGTACTTAGGTAGCACCGTGACTGTAGCAGAGTGCTGATCTGAAAGTCGAGAACTGTGCTGCTGCCAGCCGAGAATTTGGCCGTTTTGGAATAGTACACATATATATCATATCTCTTCACCCAAATCACGTCGTGATCGCTGAAGGCTTCGCTGAGTGCTGATAGGCTGATTGTGGCTAATTTTCATTTCCAAGACGTTGCGCTCGTTGTCGGCGCTCGAGACCATGACGGCAGGGTCGTGAGATATGCTTGTACGACCCGACGGAATCTCCCTTTTAACTTTGATGGAACTGAGTAACTGGCAGCCTGACACCCGAAAATTCTCAGTTCCGTACTTCAAGGTTATGACCGTATCAGTGAGCTCCTTCCTATGTGGCAAGACCCCGAGGAGCCCAGATATGTTCGTTAGTTCTAGCTTTCGCTGACGCCGCGTCTCTTATGTCGCTCTGGCCACCACTCATTCATTCCTTCGACTCACCAACGCTTCGATGCCGCCGCCTATGAAGCTTTGAAGGGCCGTCGACTTTTATCAACATGCTGATATCATCACATCACAAGTGTAATCATACTAGTGCTAGTCTTCACGTTTATTAATCCCGCCTGGTGCCGGGCAATGTATTGATCATGACTCATGATCGTGACTCCCGAGTCCATACAATACGGCACTGAAAGTGCTCAGCTGATCTCGAGTGGGAAAGACATGCTAAATGGTGCATGTTTCCCAACAGCGGATCTCATGAACTTCATCTGTCACACTTCAATTTTTTCTCTTCTAACACTTGGTATGTTGATTTTTTCTCACCTAGTGGATGCAGTTTTTAGCGCTGATGCATTGGCCTGTTTACTGTTGGCTTACCACTAAACCCGATACGACCCTAATTTACGATGCTTCTCGCCGCCTTCAATCCAACCCGCTTGACAGCGCGCACCCGACTACTGCAACGAATCCCACGTCTCGGTCTAACCTGATTGTCGACAAATCTGACAGTGATTTGGTAGGTACTAGTACTACCTCACGACCATTTATTCGACCTGTCGATCAGCGTCGCACTTGTGAGTTGGAGCTCAGTACAGATACAATTCAACACACGATTAATTAATACAAAGTATCTGCTCAAGGTACCACTACTACTCGAAGATCAGCAAGTCATTGTGGTCGTTGACGTGTGTTCACCTGTCTCCCCCTCTGACAAGTATGAGATAGTGAGGTGACGGGGGTCACTGTACACGCAGTTTGAACGGTGATCACACTTTCAATTAATTTTAGGGAACCGAATATTAACAAGTAACAGGGGACGGTAAACTCGATTCCAGGGAACCGAAAATTTTCGGACGAGTAACCGGGACGGGACGGTATACTCGGTGGGGATGATGGTTCAGAAAAACAAAGATTCCCCATGGCGTAAGTAAATATTTGCAAATGAAGTTCCAGTCTTACCGCGAGTGGAATTTCGACTCGGGAGTAGTCTACGGTAATTCCCCGGGTGCAGTGCGGCCTAGTGCGGCACTGGCAGCGCCTATCCTATAGTAGGCCAGCCCAAAGTCAACTTAACGTTTCATGGCAAGCTAAAGGAGGATGGCGTAAAGCGCATGGTCATGTGAGTTCCGGAGCTTGATTGCGGCATTGCCTTTGAATACTTAGAAGGAAACTGCTTTGTGTCTTACTTTAGGTCTAAAGGTACGGAGTGTGCGTCATCGACAGCCAAGGCCGGCACAAAGTGCCACATTGTTCCATGAGGAAGTTTCGGCTTCTTAAGTTAATCATGACGATGGTTTAATCGACACTGTACTCCCTTGTATTCCCCAGTAGGTGTTGGCGCCGTCACGAACTTTGTCAATCACATAGACACACCTACAGCCATGACGAGTACTAGCCGCAACACCTGGGATATCGCGACACCAGCCAATGGTCTAATATAATTACACCAATGTTATCAATCTCACTAGAACATTGTAGCACATAGTATGTACTGTCTACATCGGGCGTTGCCCTCAGCAGACAATAAATTGGACTAAAAAAAATCGCGACACCAGGGATCAGATGCGGACGCCAGCTGGGGTTAGATTAGAAAGTACTTCCCTACATAGGGTGTCATCCTTAATTAATGGACAAAAAGCTGGTATTAAAAAAACCCTGGTGTGGGAAGGGATGTCGTGCCATAGAACTCCTGTCTTGCGTATTCCACCAAACATAGTGACAGTTCTGTTGGAGTCAGCAGCAGGCTAGCAGCCAAGGCACCAGGAGCGACGCCGGACCGTGTACGAGCGCAATGAGTCGTTATCGGCCGAAGCCTCTCGGAATCAACGGAATGTCTCGTTCGTTATTCCTATTCTGCCCGTATCTTAGAAAAACGTGCCGCATCGTAACGAACATTTCAGTCCTTTTACGGAGACTGAGATAAAACATCCTCTTATAGCTCACTCCCCGCATCTTCGCTCGCCTCTGATATCCAGAAGTTCTTCTGTAACATAGAGTATGTCATGTGCGATTAAGTTCGGGTTACCGCAACGTTTGTTACAGTCAAGGAAGGATTTAGGTGTGCGGAAGGTTGGAGAGCCGTGTTGATGGGCCTGATGATGCCTTGCGGGAAGCCAGGGTCGACACTTACGACCCTGTTACAATGAGTTGATTAGGGGGATCTGGTAAGTAAATTCGTCGCCGGGTAGTTTCGTGATCCGTATCAGCCCAGTGACTGTTGCGTGAAAATATGTAACAAGCGGCTAGTTGAACATGCCATCACGAATGGAGTTGGACATGTGAGTCGGAATAAAACAGTACTAAGTAGCAGAGTTGGGGCTAGGTGGGGTATTACCAAGAATCGCCGCAGATGCATTACAGGCTGCCAAGCATCTGTTACGAAGTTATCGGCATATACCGTCATAAATTCTCGCGATGAGATCTCGACCCGCAATTCCTCGGGTGACACCAAACGAAGGTGGATCGGTCCTGGCAGCGATGGCCGACATATCAATAAATGTTGTGGGGAAATCCACGTCGGAGGTAGTGGTCTAGCATTGATCGCAGGATCCGCACCGGTCCCTGGATCATGATCGGAATGACTGAGATACTGGTATTGATCGCGCCGGTCCCGGCTTCTGCATCATGCTTAGAATGATTGAGATACTATGTAGTATCGTTGGTAAGGAATTGGTGACGAGTTCGAGAAATTAGAAATGCCAGTAGTGGCTCAGCAATAAAGGACTGCTTCCTTCTAGATGGTCTGGCTAGGGGATACTGACCCAGAAGGGCACCCAGTCAAAATGGGTCCCATCCGTCTCTCTAGTCTCCTTCTGGCATTGTTTTCTTGAAGCCATACTTCTGATGGATATCAAGGTTCAAGGTATCGATACATCGTCCCGGACTGCCAGCTTCTGACGGTGTTCTGAAAAGGCGGGAACAACATCGAGATCACGACATACATGGGAGGGATGGACCATCGATTGTGAGTTTGAGCACTTGGGGAAAGCAAATGCACATAGCCCGCTAATGTATCTGGTACAGGCACAGGATGTAGATCACCCAGGAATTTCACCAGCGAGTAATCACGGAGGCTGATCGCGGCCTGTTGATCTAACGTAATTCGAGGTAACTCAGGTGATAGAAATTTCCTCTCGGAAACGCACGCGCAAGACACACGCACCAACACTGCAGGGTCATTCGATTTGTCTTGATATGAAGGGCGCGAGCAAGCTTGAAATGTAGTAGTAGAGACAAAAGTACCGAAGGGACGGTCCATGCATAATGACGTGAATTGATTTGTTCTGACATCAGAGACTAGACATCAACACACGAAGAGAATGATATCAATGCAGATAACGTACACCACACGCGAACGAATGATATCGCACAACCAAAAAAAACAGACTATGATCGTGATAAGTCGTAGAGATGAGAAAGGATTGCCAACCGACTTAGATCAGAACCCTCCACGCTTCGTGGGAGTCGCACATACCCGCCGAATCAGCAGAGAAGCCTTATCAGAAGTGCCTGCCGTGATTGAGTATTGAGGCCTGAGGATGAGCGATAGCCCATAGGAACTGATAGGAGGACATTGTGAGTAACAATTTGAATTTGACACCTTGAAACAACTTCAAGTTGAAGCCAACATTCGGAATTCCACGCCGCGCAGCAGCTGAGCAATTTGTTTAGGTCAAGTTGTCATAGAGTAGTAATTAGCTGAAACGTGCGCGATCTCATGTCATGTGTATAGCTTCCTGATGTACGTGAAGAGACAAATCCTAGGGTTCAGACGGCATCAAGGGAGGTTCTCTTACTACGACTATTTACGCCGACGTACCAATTATGTATTCACTGAGCAACGTTTGCAATTCGCAGTTCTCAAGATAAGGCTGGTACCAGTCATGATGTGAGAAAAAGAATGGTCCGATTCATAATAAAGTGCCCCGTGGAAGCAGAGGTCGAGGCAAGGTTGAGGCCAGCCAGCGGGCAATTCCGCAACGGTCTGGATCATCATCTGACGATGTTTTTGAAATAGGGTCCAAATTTCCGGGCTTCAAGCTCAACGTAAAAGTTAGGTTGTACAGATTAGCGCCATGATAGCAGTCAAGGTTAATTCGAAAAACCTTCGCGAAGTTCTGTGAGTGCTCCGAGTCCAAGTGACTCAGTCAGTCAGGTACCATGATGATTACTTACTAGTCGCCGTTAGACTGATCTGTAGTAATGCTGGAGCGATAGAATGAAACTGAAAATTGGCCGCAAAGTGAACTGCCATATAAACTAGTTTTATGACAATGCTATGATCATCGCAACTGCGAAACCTCGGAGGAGGCCAGGCCATTGCCTGAGCCGTGAGACAAGATCTCGATCGTGTCACTTTCCCCGCATATTTATTACGGATTTCCAAACAAACTGTTTTAAATATCTTTTCTCGTCCTCCCCTTATAATCAACCTGGCCCACCTCTATTTTATCTTTTCTTGACTCTCCGTCACCCATAATTTTTCAGAAGCTCGCATGATCCTGCTATGAAGGTACTGAGAAGCCCTGCCTCTATCCGCATCGTCAGGCCTACGACCGCTCTCAAGCCCACAAATGTCTCTCGAAAATTGGCTACCGCAGTCTCCATAACCCCCCCTTCCTACCTCTCTCTACCGCCTCCGGGTCCACCACAACCACGTCTTCCAGACCCTCCTGGTAAGCAATGAGGCATTTTGGCCGTTCCTTTTTACTCAAAAACCTTCAGTTGTCACCTCCTTGGGAACCGAATATAATGAAAACCTCTTCCGATACACCTCCGGCAGGTGGTTATACAACGAATCTCAACAGATGGCTCAGCGTTACATCAAGTTTGACGTCGCTGCTCTGCATCGTGTCATTGCCACCGTCTGCCACTCCCCTGTAGTGTCCATGGAGAAAAAGGAAGGTCTGTTCAACAAGACCTTAATGGTAACTCTCGCAAATGGGAAAAAAGTCGCTGCCCGTATCAAAGCAAGTCACATTACATGCACACGGCGCAACTCGTGCTGATCTTCATTCATAGAACCCAATTGCGGGTCCAGACCACCTCATGACTTCCAGTGAAGTTGCAACAATGGATTTCGTCCGCCACAACCTGGCAATTCCCGTGCCTAAGATTCTAGCCTGGAGTTCCCACGCTGCCAATAATGGCGTCGGAGCAGAATACATCATCATGGAGTCCGCTCCGGGCGTCCAGCTTAGCACCGTCTGGCGCACCATGGACTCACGCCAGAAGAAGACCGTCGTCAATTCGATTGTAGCACTCGAGCAGAACATGCTGAACGCAAAGTTTGCGCAGTATGGTAGCCTATACTACCGGGATGATATTCCCGAGTCAAAACGGGCTCCGCGCTTGTATGCCCACGGATCACGTAGGTTTGGTTCCGAGGAAAAGTTTTGCATAGGTCCTATAGCCCATCGCAATTTCTATGAAGATGAACGTGCGACTATGGACCTTGACAGAGGACCGTGTGCGTATCTCTGACACTCTGTAATTATGGCATGTTGCTAATGCTTGTCAAGGGTCATCACCGGAAGATTACCTTCGCTCCCTCGCCTTGCGCGAGGAGGCATGGATCTCACGCTTTGCCAAACCTAACATTCATGATGATCCTTTCCGTAATGTCTCTGGTCCTCAGCTCAAGGAAGAGCATCTTCAGTGCTTGGAACAGTATCGCTCAGTCATTCCCGCCCTCGTGCCAACTGCACGAAAGGTCCTTGCATCTAACTTGTGGCATTCTGACCTTAACCCTGGCAATATCTTCGTGTCCGACGACGACGAGCGACGTGTGGTTAGCATCATTGATTGGCAAGGCTGTTGGGCTGGTCCTGCGTATCTTCAGATGACGAGTCCATCCTTCCTGGCTTGCGATGGTGCCGGACTTCCTTCCGGCCTCGATTTCCCTAAACTTCCTGCCGAGTACGACATCATGAGCCAAGATACCAAGGCTATAATGCGCGAGGATCACAAGGCGCAGATGCTTCATAAACTCTATGAAATTAAACAGCTATACCCTTATCGTATTAGTGATCGCGAGGCGCGAACAATGCCTGTCCGCGCAGCAGGCCGGACATGGAAAGACGGCATTCTTCCGCTGCGCCTCGCGCTGCTTGACATCTTCAGTCGGTGGGCAGAACTCTCTCGTAGTGACGAGCCCTGCCCACTGCGCTTCACGCGGGAGGAAGTACAAGAGCTGAAGCGTCAACGAGACCGGTATGTAGATTGGCATGACTTCCTCGACGACGTGCGTACGACGTTTGGTATGCGGCTGTACGGATGGGTGTCACCACATGAGTACCCATCGAAGCGGGCGTTGCTTGAAGGCACGCGCAGTCGTCTTCCTGTCGCGCTCACCAGTCAGCTGGAGGAAATTCTTCCTCAGGATTGGTGGCCGTTCAGGGACACGGTCCCTTTACCCTCTGCGCCCGAGGTGCGAGTGTAAGGTGGTTCGGAATCTTTAACATCACTTTCTTCGAGTTTTCATTGGTATCCTTGGAACTACTGCTATGTTTCTTTTCACGATTTTATCTTTGTTGTGCCAGGGGATACGGACCTTCATTATGATACGAATCATGGTTATTAGTTTGTCGCGATTAGATATTTGTCGTTTAGATGTTTGCTTTTGAGCTTTTGAGTTATCTTCCTTGTATTTACATTAACGTGTAGGGTTACTTTGCTTACCTAGGGATTTGGGAAATACATAGAGTGCGGTAGTATATGTTGTACATAGAATATATCACCGAACATCAACGTTAATATTGAACTGCAGTGCGCAGTGCGCACGAACCATCTGAATCTGTCCGCCGGAAGCGTGACCGTGCGAATTGATGCATAGGCTCAATTATTTCCGTCCGTCTGTGTTTTGTTTTCCGCTGATCGAGATTGGACAAACTCAGAGGCTCGGTCCGCTCGGATTGTACTTGTTGCTCAGATTCTTGTCCTGGCTAGGGGACACTGCAGAGCGTCGCAGGCTGTCAGGCAATCACTACCTACAAATGTATCAGTGACTGACAGGGACTCGGAGTACTCGGCCCAAGCGACAGGTGTTGTCGATGTTCGAACACCCATTATGTTCATGATCGACGGGAAAGCCGTTCTAATCCTGATCATAACAGGCGTTCGAACGAACTCTTGCGCCCAGGGCTGTCCACCTCTCGCCCTATCGCAGTAGAAACGACGTCTGTCAGGCTTCTTTGTTGGTGATGTCTTGCATACCTGGTTCAGGGAATCAAAACACATACTTAGAGGTTTATCGCAGCATGTCCCTAGAGCGCCTATCTTTTTGGCTAAGTTCACGACGAAGCCTCTGCGCAGCCAGACGAAGCGGCATACAATGCGCCGCCATTGCTTACACGACACGCGACTTTACACTGATTAGAACATGTAGGGGCGCCTTCTCTCAAGGTCAGTGAAATCCTCACGAAACGTGATTAATATTATTCTAACAATTTGAGATAAGGAGTCAAGTGACCCATCTGAAGCTCTACAACCTCATGATCGCTACTTCTGCAGAGATAACAAGATAACCTATATTCACACCAATACATACACTTGGCAGAGCGTCCCGGTCGGTAATTTCGGCAACCGGTTGCTTGTCAACTTCAAGATACGTTTTAAGCACTCGCGCGTGCTCATTCAGAGCATATAATGTGACGTGTACTGTCCGAAGGAAACACCCCTTATCTGAAGGCGAGTAAGTTGTTTGTTATATCGTATATCTCCTGCTCTCATTTTTCTACTAGTCACCATACAACGTTGGTCCCCTCATCTGCTCACGACAATCAGCGTGTGTTACGTCCACCATGGTCAAGTCAGAACGTCGAGATTCCAGCGCAGGAGAGGACAAGGAAGAGGCACGCGACGTTGCCGTGTCTGATCAACGCCTTCAAGACCTGGGGTACAAGTCTGAATTCCGCCGCGAGATGTCTCTCTTCAAAGTGCTTGGGATATCGTTCTGCGCCATCGGCATTCTGACCGGAATGAGCAGTGCGTTTCAGACAGGGTTGTTCTCTGGAGGCCCGGTTGGCCTATTCTGGGGATGGAATGTGAGTTTTTGTTTGCGCTTCAGTCTGCCTGAAAACGATGCATACTTCTCTTCTATATAGATATGCAGTTTCTTCATGTTTTTGATCGCTCTAAGTCTCGCAGAGATTTGCAGTACATAGTAAGCAAGTCGTTATACCCTGCCAGAGCCGTCACTTAGGTAGTTGCATAGCCCAACAATGGGAGGACTCTACTTTTGGGTTTGCAAAATGAAACCAGACATACCTATCCTTGGCTGTAAGTTTCAACGTCTACTCTCCACGCGGTGGCTCATGAATCAGTCTTCACTGGTTGGCTTTATTCCATGGCTATGGTGTTTACTGGCATTGCCGGAAATTTGACGTAAGTCTCGTTCGCATCATACGGTCCGCGGCCTGCGAATTATCATCTAGTGTTGCTCTATACCTTGCATCGATGGCAGAGGTTGGACAAGGAAGGACTTTGACGAGAGTAGAAATCACTGCGATCGCATGGGCCATGAACATATTCTCTGGCATTGTCAACACCATCGGAACGAAGGCTATAGGACAAATGAGCATGTTTAATGTCTGGTGGACGCTGGGCGGGACGTTTGTGCTGACAATCACTCTGCTTGTGAAAGCGCCTGTGAAGGTAAAGTTCTCGCAATCTGCATGGCGAACTTTCCACAGGCGAAACCTGATCCTATATGATAGAATTCTCCTGACTTCGTGTTCACGAATTTTCAAAAGTAAGCTTTTGCTTACTATGCAATGGACGAAGTTAGTGACTGGCAGACTAGCTTCACCGGTTGGGAATCTAGAGGCTTTGTCGTGCTCCTTGGGTTTCTTCAGGTCAGATTTCATTATGTATGCATGGCGTACAATGTAATTCATAGCATTACCGTGCTGCAGGCTGTATACACGCTCGAGGGATGTGAAACAGCAGCTCAAGTAGCCGAAGAAGCTGTACGCGCAGAAATCCTGGCCCCACTCGCCGTGGCAGGCAGCATTGCAGGCTCTTGGTTGATCGGTCTCGCGTATATGCTTTCACTTCTTTTCGCAGTCCAGAGCATTGCGTCCGTTCAGGCCACCACATACGCCATCCCAATTTCTCAACTCTTCTACGATGCTGTCGGGCCCCAGTTGGCGCAACTGTGCCTGGTTGTGGTGATGCTTTCCCAAGTGATGGCTGCGATTACAAATTTTACTGCAAGCTCAAGGCTGTTCTATGCGCTCGCAAGAGACAATGCATTTCCGTTAAAAAAACAATTCATGACCTTGAACCGGTTCCAAGCACCATATTGGGGTGTATGGACCAGCGTCTTGATAGGATGCATCATATCGTGTGCCTACATCGGGTCTGCGGTTGCAGTCAGTCGACCCAGTTTCTTCAGATGCTTTGTTCTGATAGCATTTCCGCATTCACAGTTTGACGCCATGTTATCCTCAGCAGCCATATCGGTGATGTTGAGCTACTTGCAACCCATCATCATTCGTGTGTTCTGGCCAGACTCGTTCGTTGTTGAAAATCATGTATCTGAGCCTCGTTTAACTTATGTGTTGGATTTAGCATTGAAGACTTTGGACCTTTTTGCCTCGGAAAATGGTCATGGCCAGTGAACTTTGCGGGTTTTTTGGTGCGTACATTCCTCATTTATCACACATAGCTATTGATTATCTGTGTAGTTCTGCGTTTTCGTCTGCATCTTATTCGTCCTACCTACGGCATACCCAGCGAACGTCCTCAACATGAACTACGCAATTGTTGCTGTGGGCGGTCTTTTGGTCATAATCACGATCAACTGGTTTTGGTGGGGAAAACATAGCTTTCAAGGTCCTGTTAAAACATTTACGTTTAAATGATATCATGAGTGCCGGATCTGGCCCGGCGATACGACTTCAAATGAGAGAAACAGATTCATCCGCATGAAACATTGAAAGTATATTACACGTGATAGGCTTGCTGACAAGGTGTCGAGGACCAGGTGGGTCTTGGCAAAGTGGTTATTCATAATTTGGACATCATAAAATAACTCGGGGTAATTCCTAACAATGCAACGACGAATAAAGAATCAAGATGATCCAACATCAAAGGTCTCAGCCTATCTGTGAAGGAGAAACCCTGATTGGCGTTAGTCTCCCCTAGCCAGACCATATAGAAGGAAGACAGTCGTTCCTTCTTGATTATGGTCTGCTTTCGTTGGCGCCATCGATACCGTAGTACACTTTGGTTGCCTTATTTGGTATGCAAAAAAACTTGCCGGATTGTTCGGCAACGACTGTCAGAGCGGAGACTGATTATATTGCAAATTGCCTTTTAGCGCGTCCCCGCGTCTGAAGATTACATTAATTATCGTTGAATCTGCAGCGAGGTCTGTTTTATTATGGCCAGTTGTACCACTCCACTTACGAAGAGTGCTCGCATCAACCGACAGACGAGTTCACATTAACGTTGATTCTCGACGGACATGAATCACTGTGCAGAAACGTACCAAGTCATATTCAAGTGCTTTTGTTGGGCATATTGCAAGCATTGCAGGATCAGGGGGAAAGTTTTTGCCAGGTGCGAGTGACGGGTTTTTGGACAGCGCTATAATGACGTGCATGAGTCGAATAAAGGCGTCTGTCTTCCCGGATCCTGTAGCCGTCGTGCATAGGACATCCTCGCCATCCAGCATGTGTGTTATGACTTCGAGCTGGTAGTCATGAGCGTCAAATGGCATGGTCTCTTGGAGTAATTTCCGACAGAGCGCACGTCCTTCATCTGAACAGAAGACAAATGCCTCCATATTACGGTCATAAATAGATTAAGTCTTACACTATGTTCAAATCCACAGGCTATCTGACATGTTTCGGCTGTTCGGCATGGTCGCACTGAGTTTGATTTGTTTGATATTTGCGAAGCGACGTGTCTAAAACAGGAAATCGAGTGTACGATGGCGCCAACAGATGCAGACTAGATTGGCGTAAGTCACGTGCAGGCGCAGTCTTTATTTCATCGTAACTTGACAAGCATATCGGCCGCCGCCTCAATACTAATCGGACGGTCTGGACTCTCCGACTCTGTAACACGCATGAACTCTAGGCTATCCGACGGGCGAGAGGGTGTTCTGCGGACTGTAGTCGAACAGTGTGTGGTATTGATATAGGTGAGTTGTATGTTTACTATTTGTCAAAAACCCTCAGTTCACGCCTGCAGCTCTATATACCCTGAAACCACGTTAATACGCTATTGGTTCAAATTGTATCTACTATCTAGTGAGAGCTGGCATGTCGCCCTCGCACATACACAAATCAATCGAAACACCAAGACTGTTGGAATTAATCTGACATCGAACTGATCTCACATCGTAGCAGCACCAACCAATTCATCAACCGATCAAACGCTCGCAGCTTCCCACCACCTAATCATATCTACCGTACTTGCAGCCAAACTTCACCAACTGACCTCCTAGGACCTGTACACAGGGTTATTCTTGGATTTCCTCCTCTAACACGCGTGGAGTGTAGGAGGCTTTGGATGAGACGGCTGTGTTTGCGGATTATGTATGGGAGGGATCGTTAGGAATTCTTGAAGCTGGCTCATGCAAGATACTGATGTTACTATTGCACCCACATTGCAAGCTATGCAGGTACCGACCACCCATTGGCATTCTAGTACCCAACATTGCCCGAACGCCGATGCATCAAGTCCATGTTGAATCAATGATAAATGTATCATAAGTGCGTTGTGCATCGTGTTTAATCAGAATTGCACTGCCCTTACCATACATATTTTTAGCATCTTCGCGATATTGTGGTCCGGTGAGCAGAGCAGAAGAGAGCGAACAAGTGCACATGCATGAGACGACATAACGGTGAATGAGGAGAGCACATAAGGCGGTGTTACCAAGCAGTCCGGGTTGGACATCAATGCATCATGTGAGGAACCTGATTGCTTCGTCTAGATCTCCTGTCATTTTTGGTGGCTGACCTTTGTTACGTCATGCATGCTATGAAATCGCTAAAAGTTGTTGGGCCTTTCGTGGCGTTCGGGCGGACACTGTATAAACTACTTTTCAGTTTCACGACCGAGTCTGGGTATACTTTGGACGAAAATACTTGCTTCCGCCAACCATGATAGGAAGCAGGTGTAATCCCCGTAATGCTCATCTCGGCCTTCAATTGAGCACTGGATGGTGTACATATTGGCGCGAACGCCATCATCAAACGTCCACCAAGTCCGCGAGCTCGTTCATATCCATCTTTCAATTACAAGCTGGGAATCAAGGCAAGGTGTGCACGAGGAAGGGAGTTTGCACTGAATGAGATCTCGACTTGGGCATATACCTAAGGATCATCATCTACTGGTAGTGCCCGACTGTCCGCAACCCAATATCGCTCCTCTCGGGTATCTTTCCCCTTTCCACTCCACATCTGGTTCAGCAACCATATCCATCCATCCTTGACCACAGCGGGCACGCCTCATTCCCATCCATCAACATGCCGCCGTTCTGATGTCCGCCAATGTGTCAGACGAGAACGATGGACTACACGACATTTAGAAAGGACGTACCGCATACTCGCAGATCGTTTTGTCGCCCGCCTCATCCGCATAGCTGCCAGCCCATCAGTCACTTTGCTAGAAGATGAGTGATTGTGACGTACTTGCAAACTGTGTACCCGTTCTCGGACCTCACGTAGCTGTTGACTAGCTGGTAGGTCACCACACCGTCGACCTCCAAAGTTTCATTACATGTTGCACATTCCGTATGGGCCCGGGCGCCAGCGAGGAAGGTGAGCAGCGCAAGGATAGTGAAGCGAGCAGTGAACATCATGGAGCTTGGTGCAGTGAATGGTGCAGTGGATGATTCAAAACTATAACGTGCAGGTATTTTTTAGGCTGAACTTACTGGGCCCGATGCAATTTACAAGGCTTTCGCTTCGCCTCGGCTTCAGATGTGAACTGTAATTCGCCTCAAGCTATTCGGTGTAACTTGCTTCGATCGCTGCTGAAATTTGGTTTTTCTCCGACTGATGCTATAATTGATGTGTGTACTATAACATTCTGAAATACATCGGTTCTCTATCAGATATTTCAGAAACTAAACAGCTAATTTGGATGTCAACTGATGGGCCCATCATTTATTCATTGTATGTTTCTGCAGAGAGCCTTTCGACCGTTCGGGCCACCAGAGAACTGGTGAGAAGAAGATATCGTCATATATCGTTATATACTTATCGTAATATATAGGAAAGGATTTCGTCACATTGTAATTATGACGGTACATGTACTTTACGTCTTAATTTGTCGAAGTGGGCCATCTGTAAAACACCCCAGTTCTCGCTTAGTAGTGAAAGAAGTTTGATGTGTTACGAATGCTTACGGCTCACTGATGCAGCTTGCCGATTGGTGGAGATCGTGCAACGGTGAGGTAAAACCCGGTAAAACGACAGAGATGAGATTGATCATAGATTTTCGGATAAAAGAAAGATTATCAATGATCATTGCCTTATCACGATCAAAGATAGTACACAATCATCATCAATATCATTGTGTATGCATCTATAGTACTACAAACCCAGCCTGGCCTCCCCACATTCCTTGATCTTTGCCTTCAATGCCTTGAAACGCACTGCCAGCTCAGCGCGGGGGTATATCTTGTTCGAAATGTATATAAGAATGCTCTGGTAAGTATCACCCAATTTCGCTGTTGAAAATTCAACACGTTTGTATGTACCAGCCTTGTACTCCAAAAGTGCCGAGCACAGCACTGCACCTGCAAGAGCAATAACACCATCCAGCACTGTTGGATCATCAAAATCGATGTCTTTATAAAACCCATGGGCCCACAAGATCTCAATGACGAGACTAACCAGTCCGTCATGTTCAAGCACAGTGACAGATTGTAAAATACCATCTAGTGTCTGGTTAATTGTCACTGGTCAGCACAGCCCACCACGAGCAAAATGACCTACTATGTTCGCAGAGGTGAACAAACATTGCAGATGTGTCGTGAGTCCGGGCACGATCCATAGTTTGTGAGCAATTTCTAGGGATCCGCACGGGTAAACCTGCAGGTGTCTTGAGGCCAACACGTACCCGTACCTGCCACGGGTATGTATTCGTAGACACAGGTGTGGGTGTGGGTGCATACCTGTGGTGGGTGTACCCGCCCCCACCTGATCCCAGCAGCCACCAGTGCTTGTTACAGTCAACATACACCCCTATTCATTTTCTTACTTAACCTTGTATTACGTCGCGAGCCGCCTCCACGCCGCCGCTAGACTTATCTCTTATCTTTGACTCGACCTTCTTATCTTGTACAACACCACGATCGCTGTGCCGTCGCTAGGTGACCTATTCTTGCCATCTTGTATCTGACTGCTTCCTATCTATGACTCATCGCTATCTATGACTCATCGCTTACGCGTCCCATTCTCACACCTGCCCTAAACATCTTGTAACCTTATATATATACGTCTTGCATGTAGTAGTTCTTTACTTTAATCTTACTAGGTTTTACCTGGAACTTCCTTCGCTTAAGACCTCCAATCTTAAGTCGTCTGAACCAATATTCAAGTCGAGGACACTCTCCTTGACCTGTCTTAGAACCATCGATCATCGAAGCCTTGACCTTATCTGAGAGTTCCTCTCTTAGTTACGGTTAACGCATCGTTGGACTGTAGCCGAAGCTCTTATCGAGCCGCTACTGTCTAGAACTATCCTAGTTCGTAACAAAAGATTAAAGTCCTTTCTCGAACCTCCCCATCATAGGAGGCCCCATTTGCTAAGAAAGCACGACGACCCCTTGGGTTAGAAGACATTGGTGGGAACGCGATCCTAACGCTCC